>CM056377.1:126567590-126593981 GCA_029718625.1 Synaphobranchus kaupii
GGTAAAGCAGTACCTGTCTGAATGATTACCTGTCTCAGGTGAAGCAACACCTGTCTGAATGATTACCTGTCTCAGGTAAAGCAGTACCTGTCTGAATGATTACCTGTCGTAAAGCAACACCTGTCTGAATGATTACCTGTCTCAGTTAAAGCAGCACCTGTCTGAATGATTACCTGTCTCAGGTAAAGCAGCACCTGTCTGAATGATTACCTGTCTCAGGTAAAGCAGCACCTGTCTGAATGATTACCTGTCTCAGGTAAAGCAGTACCTGTCTGAATGATTACCTGTCTCAGGTAAAGCAGTACCTGTCTGAATGATTACCTGTCTCAGGTAAAGCAGCACCTGTCTGAATGATTACCTGTCTCAGGTAAAGCAGTACCTGTCTGAATGATTACCTGTCTCAGGTAAAGCAGCACCTGTCTGAATGATTACCTGTCTCAGGTAAAGCAGCACCTGTCTGAATGATTACCTGTCTCAGGTAAAGCAGAACCTGTCTGAATGATTACCTGTCTCAGGTAAAGCAACACCTGTCTGAATGTTTACCTGTCTCAGGTAAAGCAGCACCTGTCTGAATGATTACCTGGCTCAGGTAAAGCAGCACCTGTCTGAATGATTACCTGTCTCAGGTAAAGCAGTACCTGTCTGAATGATTACCTGTCTCAGGTGAAGCAACACCTGTCTGAATGATTACCTGTCTCAGGTAAAGCAGCACCTGTCTGAATGATTACCTGTCTCAGGTAAAGCAGCACCTGTCTGAATGATTACCTGTCTCAGGTGAAGCAGCACCTGTCTGAATGATTACCTGTCTCAGGTAAAGCAGCACCTGTCTGAATGATTACCTGTCTCAGGTAAAGCAGCACCTGTCTGAATGATTACCTGTCTCAGTTATAGCAGCACCTGTCTGAATGATTACCTGTCTCAGGTAAAGCAGCACCTGTCTGAATGATTACCTGTCTCAGGTAAAGCAGCACCAGTCTGAATGATTACCTGTCTCAGGTAAAGCAGCACCTGTCCGAATTATTACCTGTCTCAGGTAAAGCAGCACCTGTCTGAATGATTACCTGTCTCAGTTAAAGCAGCACCTGTCTGAATGATTACCTGTCTCAGGTGAAGCAGTACCTGTCTGAATGATTACCTGTCTCAGGTAAAGCAGTACCTGTCTGAATGATTACCTGTCTCAGGTAAAGCAGCACCTGTCTGAATGATTATCTGTCTTAGGTAAAGCAGCACCTGTCTGAATGTTTACCTGTCTCAGGTAAAGCAACACCTGTCTGAATGATTACCTGTCTCAGGTGAAGCAGCACCTGTCTGAATGATTACCTGTCTCAGGTAAAGCAGTACCTGTCTGAATGATTACCTGTCTCAGGTAAAGCAGCACCTGTCTGAATGATTATCTGTCTCAGTTAAAGCAGTACCTGTCTGAATGATTACCTGTCTCAGGTGAAGCAGCACCTGTCTGAATGATTACCTGTCTCAGGTGAAGCAGCACCTGTCTGAATGATTACCTGTCTCAGGTGAAGCAGCACCTGTCTGAATGATTACCTGTCTCAGGTGAGATCACCTACCCAAAGTCTCGCTGTATGTGGCCCTCCAGCCCAGAGCCGCAACACTGCTGTCAGTCTTGAAGACGATGAAAAGCTGATTGGAAGAGGACTTGAGGCTGGGCGGGATCGCGCGCCCACAGAACTTCCCCAACAGGGGGGCCAGGGTGTTCTGTCCGTCATACACCGCCACGTAGTCATAGCGACAGGACGAGGAGGCCTCCAGGTGGAAGGTGTTGAACCTGTAAGGGCAGAGCAGAGAGACTCGTCATTACGGGTGGATCAATGCTGATCATCCTCGGCTACCTGCTCTCAGGTCATTCATTTAAATGTATGTGACAGCAGCCTTTTCAGGCAGTGATGATGTAACTCATAACAAACAGAAAGCCGGGTCTCTCAGCAGTTTTGGAGGGCAGCCCAGCAGTCCAAAAGTCTCCAGTTCTGACAGGCAAGGTGTCTGTGTGTGTGTATGTGTGTGTGTGTGTGTGTGTGTGTGTGTGTGTGTTGTGTGATACATACCACATCCCAAGTGTCAAGCATCTAGACACACCTCACAGTGGATATGAGATCTCACACCGACTGCCACCTATCCCAAGGCTCTAGCTTGACTCCGATTGGCTGCCTCTGTCTGGCACCTGTGCCATGGCACTATCTCTGCTGTGATTGGCTGCCTCTGTCTGGCACCTTCCTGGAGTAGCTTGTTTAGTGATGCATTATGGGTATGTGACACAGCTGTTTTCCTCCATTGTTTGGCCTGCTTAAAGCCCTTCATTTTTTCATAGCATTCCTCGTCGAGGCGACAAGGTTGCTAAATATTACTACCCTTGCCGATTACACACTAAAGGATAAATATCCAGAACATACCATTACCAGACAGATCACGGGAGGGTTGCTACAGCCAAATGATAGTTTCAATCAATCAATCAATCATCAATCAATCAATCAATCAATCAACCAAGCACCTTTATATATTTATATAGCGCTGTTTACAGGTTGTCACAACACTTCCAAATGTTCCAGAGGGGTAAAATTACAGGAAAAACCCCAAGTGAAATTATTTTGGAAAAACTGGAGAAGAATTATTCGATGCGTTAAGAAGGAGATCCTGGAAAAGGAAGCAACGCAGAAAGACAACAGCTGCCGCTTGCGTGGGTGTGTCTCAGCACTAATACGGTGCTTCATATACAGTGTGTATAAATGTGTGGGCGTGTCTCAGCGCTAATACGGTGCTTCATATACAGTGTGTATAATTGTGTGGGTGTCTCAGCACTAATACGGTGCTTCATATACAGTGTGTATAATTGTGTGGGCGTGTCTCAGCACTAATACTGTGCTTCATATACAGTGTGTATAATTGTGTGGGTGTGTCTCAGCACTAATACGGTGCTTCATATACAGTGGATAATTGTGTGGGCGTGTCTCAGCACTAATACGGTGCTTCATATACAGTGTGTATAATTGCGTGGGCGTGTCTCAGCACTAATACGGTGCTTCATATACAGTGTGTATAATTGTGTGGGCGTGTCTCAGCACTAATACTGTGCTTCATATACAGTGTGTATAATTGCGTGGGCGTGTCTCAGCACTAATACTGTGCTTCATATACAGTGCGTATAATTGTGTGGGCGTGTCTCAGCACTAATACGGTGCTTCATATACATTGCGTATAATAAGCATTTTGTTTGGTGAAGGTGAAGCACTTAGTCTTTCAGACTAATCACATCATTCAACATGGTGGACTCACTTGAGCTGTATGATCCTGTTGTCCATGACGACGATGTGGTAGGTGCAGTTCATGTTGTGGTGGTAGTCTGTGATGGAGAGGGTGGGGCTACCGATGTTCTCTGAGGTTTTGTTAAACACGCCCCCACAAGCTGAAAAGCAGGAAGTGTCACGTTACAGCAGCAGAATTATCTTTCAGCAAATACTCAACCCACTGTTTTTATTTTTTTTCCAGTAACATCCAGCAATGCTCGTAGGTCCTCCAGAATCTCTCTCGCTCATAGAGTGAGGGCGGCTGTCTGTCAATTCTGAAGCCCCGCCTCCCTGGGCAACTCTATAGCCACTAGTACACTGTTCTTTTATTTAATTACTTTGCTATGTGCCAATTTATTAGTGTTACTAGTCGGAGAATAATAATACAAATGACTTCAGTGCTTTTGTGTATGTATGCGAATGATATGAGTATCATAGACAATCGGGCACCTACACGGACGACTATGAGTACGAGGTCCCGAAGCTATACAAGGACCCCCCCCCCCCCCCCGATTTTGCACCTCTTAATTTTGTCCTCACTCCCCTTCCTGCGCCAACTCCCTACAATCGCCCCCGTTCCCACTAGACCTCTGTTCTGTTTGGTATTTAAGTTCCCCGTGTTGTCAGAATGGATGTATTGGCTTCCGTTTTGTTATGTTTATTTTGTGTGTTTATGGCCTTTTATGAGCCCGGCCTTTAAAACCTTAAACAAGGTTTATCATTAATATCACTGGGAAATGAAAGCAGAGATGCTGGATGCTGCTGTTAGCGGTTTGGGGTACTGTAGAGGGGTAATGACAGCCTCCTTTCTAATGTGATCAGGGACAAGCCCCCCCCCCCCCCTGGCACCCCCCGAGTTTGGGACAGTGGCTCGATTGTTTGACGACCGCTTTAAATGATGTGTGTTTTCGAGTGTCACACAGTCTGTCCTCCGATGCGTTGGCAGGGCTGAGCCGTGGGGTCTAATGCATGTGTGAAACGGCTCATTGTCCCAAACAAAGTATTTGCAGGATCTAGCTGTTGTGTGCACTTGATTTGGGGGGGTGGGGGGGGTGGGGGGTGGGGGGGGTTCTTATGAACATCTGCATGGGCCTGGCGGGAGCGAGGGGCAGCAAAGCCCCACCAACTGTGCAAAATGTGCAGCGTCTACCCATTCCGCACATTCCACATTCCGGAATCAATGGAGTGCTCTCGCTCTCTCTCTCTCTCACACACACACACACACACACACACACACACACACGCACACAGAGCACACACCCAAGTGCACATGCACACACACACACACACCAAACATGCACACACACACACACACACACACACACACACACAGGCCCGTTAGCGGCAGATACTCACGGATGACCGTATACTCAGCCAGGAAGCCGTTGTCGTTGATGATGGAGTCGGAGTAGAAGTACAGCAGCATGGGGCCGAAGGTGGAGTAGGGCCCGGGGATGGTGCTGCCGCACAGCGTGGCCATCAGCGGGCTGGACTGCGTCAGTCCCCTGTACACCTTCAACCCGTCATAGCGACAGGTAGAGTGAGCTGGAGAGGGACACAGCGACAGGCTCTCACTCTTTCATTCAATCACTTCCACCCCCCCGCTCTCTCTCTCTCTCTCTCTCTCTCTCTCTCTCGCTCCATCAGTGTTTTTATATCACTCTTTGCTCAATTCAATTAAATTCACGACTGCATTAATTCCAATGTTGCCAAAGCAGGTAGCAGTGTCATTAAAATAAATGGAAATGGAAAAGGTAGATGTGGTTATAATAAAGAAACAATATAAAATGACAATAACACTCCATAACTCGCTCGCACTCACTAAACCACAGTCACTCACTCGCTCGCTCGCACACGCACGCACACCGACAGGTCCCTTGCTGGTTATGGCCATACAGTGTTAGTCTGTGACTGCCCTCCATAGCTGCCCTAATGTAACAGGCCTTTGTCTGTGTCACAGCTTTAGCAGATGTGCAGAGATTACAGACTCTGTACTGCTGAACTACACTCCAGCCATTCTGCTGTGACTCATCATTCAGGCTATCATCTTCTCTCTGTCCTCCCTCTTCTGCTACCCCCTTCCTCTCTTTCTCTCCGTCCTCCCTTTCTCTCTTTGTCTCTCCTCTGCTCTCTTCCTCTTCCCCTCTTCTCTTCACACTTTTTCTCCTCCTCTCCCTCTCATTCCATCCCCTCTTCTTTTGTCTCCTTCCTCTTTCCGTCTCCCCTCGTTGCTTCCCCCCCTCCCTTTCTCCTCTTCCTCCCCCCCCTCTTCTCTTCTCCTCTCCTCCACTCCACCCTTCACTCCCTCTCCCTCTCCCTCTCCTCTCAACTCTATCACGCGGAGCCCTGGTGCGAGCGTTCCCCCGGGGCGGCGGGAGCTAGGCGGGCCGTCTCCTCTACCTTCGACCTGGAAGGTGCGGAACTTCACGACGACCACGGCCTGGACCCCGGGTTCCACCAGGTAGCTGCAGTTGGAGCGGTGGGGGTAGTGGGCGGGGTAGTTGGGGGACGCCACCCTGCCAGTGGTTTCGGTGAAGTGCGCCCCGCAGCCTGAGAGAGAGAGAGGAGAGGAACGTTAGACAAACACATCCCATCTTCAGCCACACCGATCTCACGACAAACTGCCGCTGTCGAGCGAGATCCCCCAAGCGTGACTCAAGCCGTAAAGGATCTCGGGCGTGCACAGCTTCTCCGGATGTTAGGATAGGACGTTGCCCAGGAAACAAAGTGCAGAGGGCGTGGCCAGCGTTGGTCAACCAATCGGCCACGAGGACTCACGGGACAGGAAGGAAGCGGAGAAGCCTTTCCCAGGGCTCCCCGTGGATTGGAAGCGGGTGGTGATGGTGTTGTAGGGGGCGATGAGTGGACCCGGGGCAGTCGGACCGCAGGCCGTCAACAGGAGACTGCTGTCCACCTCACTCCGACCCGACCACACCTGTGGCAAATGCGTGAGCAGGTGAGTGACCCGGGAAACTCCAGGGATTGGTGGATGGTGGGCTTGGTGGATGGTGGGATTGGTGGATGGTGGGATTGGTGGATGGTGGGATTAGTGGATGGTGGGATTGGTGGGATTGGTGGATGGTGGGCTTGGTGGATGGTGGGATTGGTGGATGGTGGAATTGGTGGATGGTGGGATTGGTGGATGGTGGGATTGGTGGGATTGGTGGATGATGGGATTGGTGGATGGTGGGATTGGTGGATGATGGGATTGGTGGATGGTGGGATTGGTGGATGGTGGGATTGGTGGGACTGGTGGATGATGGGATTGGTGGATGGTGGGATTGGTGGATGGTGGGATTGGTGGATGATGGGATTGGTGGATGATGGGATTGGTGGATGGTGGGACTGCTGGATGATGGGATTGGTGGATGGTGGTATTGGTGGATGGTGGGATTGGTGGATGATGGGATTGGTGGATGGTGGGCTTGGTGGATGGTGGATGGTGGGCTTAGTGGATGGTGGGCTTGGTGGATGGTGGATGGTGGGCTTGGTGGATGGTGGGCTTGGTGGATGGTGGGATTAGTGGATGGTGGATGATGGGGTGGGATTGGTGGATGGTGGATGATGGGATTGGTGGATGGTGGGATTGGTGGATGGTGGGATTGGTGGATGATGGGATTGGTGGATGGTGGGATTGGTGGATGGTGGGCCTGGGGGCTCCGCGCTAACCTTGAAGAAGCTTCCCAGGCAGTGGCCGCTGGGGTCGGGGATCTCAAAGTCGCTGTCGAAGGTCATCTCCAGGTGGTTCCCCTCGTGCGCCACAACCTGCCAGGTGCACTCGATATTCGGGGGGAAGTTCTGGGGGTACCCCGGGGATGTGATGGTCCCGCTGTCCTTGTGGATCACCCCTCCACAGCCTGCAACGGCAAATCATTAGTAATCAGCTACCCCCATAGCGTGTGTGTGTTACCCCCATACCGTGTGTGTGTTACCCCCGATACCGTGTGTTACCCCCATACCGTTTGTGTGTTACCCCCATAGTGTTTGTGTGATAACCCCATACTGTGTGTGTGTGTTACCCCCTATACCATGTGTGTGTTACCCCCAAAGCGTTTGTGTGTTACCCCCATACCGTGTGTTACCCCCAAAACGTTTGTGTGTTACCCCCATAGCGTTTGTGTGTTACCCCAATACCGTGTGTTACCCCCAAAACGTTTGTGTGTTGCCCCCAAAGCGTTTGTGTGCTAGCCCCATAGTGTTTGTGTGTTGCCCCCAAAGCGTTTGTGTGCTAGCCCCATAGCGTTTGTGTGTTACCCCCATACCGTGTGTGTGTTACCCCAATACCGTGTGTGTGTGTGTGTGTGTGTGTGTGTGTGTTACCCCAATACTGTTTGTGTGTTACCCCAATACCGTGTGTGTGTTACCCCCATACCGTGTGTGTGTTACCCCAATACCGTGTGTGTGTGTGTGTGTGTGTGTTACCCCCATACCGTGTGTGTGTTACCCCCATACCGTGTGTGTGTTACCCCCATACCGTTTGTGTGTTACCCCCATACCGTTTGTGTGTTACCCCCATACCGTGTGTTACCCCGATACCGTGTGTGTGTTACCCCCATACTGTGTGTGTGTTACCCCAATAACGTGTGTGTGTTACCCCCATACCGTGTGTGTGTTACCCCAATACCGTGTGTGTGTGTGTGTGTGTGTGTGTGTGTTACCCCACAGCGTTTGTGTGTTACCCCCATAGTGTTTGTGTGATACCCCCATACTGTGTGTGTGTGTGTTACCCCCTATACCATGTGTGTGTTACCCCCAAAGCGTTTGTGTGTTACCCCCATACCGTGTGTGTGTTACCCCATACCGTGTGTGTGTTACCCCAATACCGTGTGTGTTACCCCCATACCGTGTGTGTGTGTTACCCCAATACCGTGTGTGTGTGTTACCCCAATACCGTGTGTGTGTTACCCCAATACCGTTTGTGTATAACCCCCATAGTGTTTGTGTGATACCCCCATACTGTGCGTGTGTTACCCCCATACCGTGTGTGTGTGTTACCCCAATACCGTGTGTGTGTTACCCCAATACCGTTTGTGTATAACCCCCATAGTGTTTGTGTGATACCCCCATACTGTGTGTGTGTTACCCCCATACCGTGTGTGTGTGTGTGTGTGTTACTCCAATACCGTTTGTGTATAACCCCCATAGTGTTTGTGTGTTACCCCCATACTGTGTGTGTGTGTGTGTGTTACCCCCAAAGCGTTTGTGTTACCCCCATAGTGTTTGTGTGATACCCCCATACTGTGTGTGTGTGTGTGTGTGTGTGTGTGTTACCCCCTATACCATGTGTGTGTTACCCCCAAAGCGTTTGTGTGTTACCCCCAAAACGTTTGTGTGTTACCCCCAAAGCGTTTGTGTGTTACCCCCAAAACGTTTGTGTGTTACCCCCAAAGCGTTTGTGTGCTAGCCCCATAGTGTTTGTGTACAAAGACAGCAGCAACCATAAACTGGCTCGCAAATGGTGTCAGTCAGCTCTCACCATGAGGCTGGGCCCTATAGAGTGTTTCAGTCAGTAAAGGCTCTCAGTACGAGCACAAGCTGGGCCCTATAGAGTAGCTCAGTCAGTAAAGGCTCTCAGTACGAGCACAGGCTGGGCCCTATAGAGTAACTCAGTCAGTAAAGGCTCTCAATACGAGCGGAGGCTGGGCCCTATAGAGTGGCTCAGTCAGTAAATGCTCCCACCACGAGCGCAGGCTGGGCCCTATCGAGTGGCTCAGTCAGTAAAGGCTCTCAGTACGAGCTCAGGCTGGGCCCTATAGAGTGGCTCAGTCAGTAAAGGCTCTCAGTACGAGCGCAGGCTGGGCCCTATCGAGTGGCTCAGTCAGTAAAGGCTCTCACCACGAGTGCAGGCTGGGCCCTATCGAGTGGCTCAGTCAGTAAAGGCTCTCAGTACGAGCTCAGGCTGGGCCCTATCGAGTGGCTCAGTCAGTAAAGGCTCTCAGTACGAGCACAGGCTGGGCCCTATAGAGCAGCTCAGTCAGTAAAGGCTCTCAGTACGAGCGCAGGCTGGGCCCTATCGAGCAGCTCAGTCAGTAAAGGCTCTCAGTACGAGCGCAGGCTGGGCCCTATAGAGTAGCTCAGTCAGTAAAGGCTCTCAGTACGAGCGCAGGCTGGGCCCTATCGAGCAGCTCAGTCAGTAAAGGCTCTCAGTACGAGCGCAGGCTGGGCCCTATCGAGCAGCTCAGTCAGTAAAGGCTCTCAGTACGAGCGCAGGCTGGGCCCTATAGAGCAGCTCAGTCAGTAAAGGCTCTCAGTACGAGCGCAGGCTGGGCCCTATAGAGCAGCTCAGTCAGTAAAGGCTCTCAGTACGAGTGCAGGCTGGGCCCTATAGAGTGGCTCAGTCAGTAAAGCATCAAGCGTCTAGATGCAGAAATTGTGAATAATTTATAGTAACGGTGTGTTTTTACCGGAGGAGTCAGCTGACCAGGTTGCCAGGAAACCTCCCTTCGACACGCTGTGGTCAGCCAGGAACACCACGGCCAGCTTGTTGGATCCTGATTGGATGGTTCCGGGTGAGGTGTTCCCGCAGTACTGGCCAATCAGAGGGGAGCCTGGGGAGCCTCCATTCATGATGGTGACGGAGTCCCAGGAGCACTGGCTGTGAGCCTCCACTTGGAAATAGGTAAAGGTGAGCTAGAGAGGAGAGGGGAGGAGGAGAGGTGACTGCACTGCATAGCGTGCTGTGTGCAAAATGTGCCGTGTGCAAACTGACCTGTCACTCCTACATGCCGTGTGAAAACTGACCTGTCACTGTCCTACGTGCCGTGTGCAAACGGACCTGTCACTGACCTACGTGCCGTGTGCAAACTGACCTGTCACTGTCCTACGTGCCGTGTGCAAACGGACCTGTCACTGACCTACGTGCCATGTGCAAACTGACCTGTCACTGTCCTACGTGCCGTGTGCAAACGGACCTGTCACTGACCTACGTGCCGTGTGCAAACTGACCTGTCACTGACCTACGTGCCATGTGCAAACGGACCTGTCACTGACCTACGTGCCATGTGCAAACTGACCTGTCACTGTCCTACGTGCCGTGTGCAAACTGACCTGTCACTGACCTACGTGCCGTGTGAAAACTGACCTGTCACTGACCTACGTGCCGTGTGCAAACGGACCTGTCACTGACCTACGTGCCATGTGCAAACGGACCTGTCACTGACCTACGTGCCGTGTGCAAACTGACCTGTCACTGTCCTACGTGCCGTGTGCAAACGGACCTGTCACTGACCTACGTGCCATGTGCAAACGGACCTGTCACTGACCTACGTGCCGTGTGCAAACTGACCTGTCACTGTCCTACGTGCCGTGTGCAAACTGACCTGTCACTGTCCTACGTGCCGTGTGCAAACTGACCTGTCACTGACCTACGTGCCATGTGCAAACGGACCTGTCACTGACCTACGTGCCGTGTGCAAACTGACAGAAGCAGTGCCCTGTAGAGATTGAGCAGTAAGTAGTCTCAGCCTCAGCCGCTTTGACACACAGACTCAGTGTGGACAGGACAGACTCAGTGTGGACAGGACAGACTCAGTGTGAATTTGTGGCCCTCAGCGCAGACTCAGTGTGATTTTGTGGCCCTCAGGACAAACTCAGTGTGATTTTGTGGCCCTCAGGGCAGACTCACTGTGATGGTGTGGCCCTCAGGAGCCTCTAGGAGCCAGGCACAGCGGCTGGGGCTGGGGTAGTTGTTGGGGTACCCAGGACTGCTGATCACACCCCCTTCTCCGGTCTGCAGACCCCCACAATCTGAAGAGGGAGGAGAGCGGGAGGGAGTCACCACATTAAGACCCCACAGCGCTCACACCAAACCTCACACCCATCGGACGCTCCGTTAGGTTAGGGGTCCCCAAAACTTCAGAACCCATGACCCCATTTAGTGTGCAAACACATTTTCTGCAAAGGGCGGAAATAACTTTGACACCAGGGTATCTTCAAACAGACAACCGGTCAACGTCACTCAGGGTCAAACAGTATATAAAACGCAGTTTAGCGGAACAGGAGAGCAGAAACGTTTTCGCCTTTTCTACACCTTTCATCTGAGATATTCTGAGACCCAGGTGTCACAGTGAGGTTACCACGGAGACTCTCTCGCTCACCAGAGAAGCTGTACTTGGCCTTGAAACCGAGGTCTCTGACGGCCTGGTCGGACAGGAAGTGGACCCAGAGCTCGGGCGTGAACACGACCAGAGGGATCCGCGGAGTAGTCTGACCACAGAACCGGGCCAGGAGCTCCCCATTAGAGTCACCTGTCAGGACAGACAGTTTATTCAACGCAAACATACTTTTTTCTGGAGCTGTCATGACTATTTTTTGGAATTGACTGATTTCCATTTTTATAAAGATCACTTCAGATTCTTTTCTACCTTTTCTAGGCCAGAGATTTTAAGCTTAATTATCAATGACTGTAAATGTTATAATTTTTACTTTATTAATATAACTGTTATCATCAGAAGAGATGTCAGATATCATCACACCAACGCATCACAGCCGCAAATTTATTGCCCCAAAACATCACCTCCTGCTGGTGACTCACCCATACGCAGCTCTATGTAGCCAAACACACTCCCAGACAGCGCCCCCTCCTGGTGACTCACCCATATGCAGCTCTATGTAGCCAAACACACTCCCAGACAGCGCCCCCTCCTGGTGACTCACCCATGCGCAGCTCTATGTAGTCCCACACAGCGCCCCCTCCTGGTGACTCACCCATGCGCAGCTCGATGTAGTCCCACTCGCAGGTCTGATGGTGCTCCAGGTGCAGGTCTTCGATGGTCACCACGATGGACGAGTTGACGTGGCTGGGGTTCTGGATCAGCCACTCACAGTTCAGGTTGTTGCTATAGTTACTGAGGCCAAAACCGGGGGAGGAGAAGTTCCCGCCCTCAGGGTTGTCAAGGATACCACCGCACACTGTTGGGGTGAGGGCAGGGGAGTGTTAATATAGTGTTATACACTCTCAGGGGGAAGGGTTCCAAAAGGTTCCTCTGTGTCTCCATAGCGGAACCATATCTAGTTCAAGGGTTCTTTGTTGGTCAAAATGGTTCAATCTGGGAGCTTTCACACTTCATACCTACCATAGAAGGTTAAATAAAGAACCAAACAGGGTTCCCCAATGGCAGTGGTCTCCAACCCTGTTCCTGGAGAGCTACTGTCCTGTAGGTTTTCATTTCAACCCTAATTTGGCACACCTGATTATACCAATTAGCAGCTCAGCAAGATCTCTAGCTCTTGAATGAGGTGTGCTTTGTTGGGGTTGGAGTGAAAACCTACAGGATGGTATCTCTTCAGGAACTGGGCTGGAGACCACTGCCCAATGGAGACAAGCCAAAGAGAGTGTAGAACATCTTTCCAGAGCTGCTCTGGTCTCTGAGATTCAGGGTGGTCAAATCTTGAGTCAGGAGTTTGGAGACAAGATGGATCTGCCCAACCACCTCATAGCTTGCCGTCACGGAAACAGTTTGTCGTGATGTGCACTGTGTAGTCTTTGCTGAGTGACATAATTAAGCAAAGCATTTTATTCATGAAGACTCGTCGCTCTTGTTTTTGATTTGAGCCGTGCTTAAGGCTGCGATCCCGCCACTCTCGGGTGGGCGGAGTTTCCTCACCTGCCGCCTCATTGGACGAGTAGTCAGCGGTGAACCCCCCGTTGGACACGGCGGCGTCGGTGGAAAAGACCACGGTCATGGTGTTCCCCGACGATCTCACCTGCGTGCCCGTGCTGACCGTGCCACAGAAACGCTCCAGGTGAGGGGCGTTGGACACCAGGCCGTTTATCACCTGGGAGAGCAAACCCGTTACCATCACAACCTGTCCCACTGTCCCCATGACAACCTCTGGTTCTGCACTGGACCAAGAGCAACTGGACTTTGATCTTCAGTACGGGGTATGCACGCACACACACACAGACACACACACACACTCAGCTTCCTCGGCCTTGAAAGCAGGAACAGATTCTCTAAACATACCAGATACTCAGCTCACGCCTCACATAATCTCGGCTGAATTTACGGTTTCACATTGTAGGACAGAACAGCCATTGCCGCAGTACTGCACTTAGCCACACCCCTCTCATGAATAATGATGAGGCGTGTCAAATTCGGACTGCTTTGGGTTTGAATGGTAAGGGGAGACAGAGCTAGAGGCCAGGGCGTGACCATCACAACCTGGCACCGTCTCACCGTCGCCATGACAACCACAGGTCCTGACAGCACTGGACTTGAGGAGACGGAGCTGAGTGAGTGGCGGGTCTAATGGCCTATGAAACGGGCCCGCCTGAGCGTCTGCCCCATAGAAGAGGAAAAGAGGCGGGGCTCTCACGTCCACATAGTCGTAGTAGCAGTAGCCGTGGTCCTGCAGCCTCAGGTCGTTGATGGTGAGGGTGACGCGTCGCCCATGGGGCACGGTGATCCTCCAGTGACACACCCTGCTGTGGGGGGTACAGGTTGGGGTAGTTGGGCGACGAGATGGTCCCGAAGGCTGCGTTCAAATCCCCTCCGCACTCTGAGAGAGAGAGAGAGAGAGAGAGAGAGAGAGAGAGAGAGAGAGAGACACGGAGGGAGGGAGAGAGAGAGAGAGGGAGAGAGAGAGAGAGAGAGAGAGAGAGAGAGAGAGAGAGAGAGAGAGAGAGACGGAGGGAGGGAGGGAGAGAGAAAGATGGAGAGAGAGAGCGAAATAACAAGATATATTTCCTTTAGGGGAAACGGATGTATTTCCTTCAAAAAATTTAATCAAACGTACAGCAAAAACACTCTTTCTACAAAGTCCTATGATCAACAGATTAATCTCTGCTATGACAGTATTCCACCCCACCCCCCCATCACCTTCAATCAAATCAGGACAGGGAATCAGTGGAGGACTGATTTGATAAGACTGTTTATGGACGTTCTTTCCCAGCGTTAAACGATGTACATTCTATGATAAAATAGATGTGGAATTAAGCTGAAGTGCAAGTGTTCCGGAACCCCAGGGGAGTTCTTCCGGAATCTTCCCAGAACTTTTACGAGCCAAAAACATCTGTATGATGCATCTTGTTTAGTTCAACTCTGGACTATTTCCTAGGCTGTGGGACTGATTTCACATATTGCTCCTTGCATTTTTTATGTTACTGATTCACTCTGGGAAATGTAGTTTCATCCAACATTTCATTGAACTGTAAAAATGTGCAATTAAAAACAATTTATTGGCTTATTGCTCAATTGATTGATTTATTTATAGACAAGCAACACACGCAGAATTCAAATTAAGATCCTGAAATCAACAAGGGGGGAAAAAGAACCTGAAAGCTATAACATACAAATACTCCACAGGGTGGGGGGGGGGAACCTGAGGGGCGGAGCAAAAAGGGGCGTGGTTAGACCCACCTTCCACGCTGGCCTGGAAGGACAGGCTGAAGCCGGGAGCATTGACACTGGCATCGCTGACAAACTTCACATAGGCAAAGCTGTCCCCGGTTTCCATGGTGAAGGGCATTCTGTTGCCGCAGTGC
Source organism: Synaphobranchus kaupii (assembly GCA_029718625.1). Lineage (NCBI taxonomy): Eukaryota > Metazoa > Chordata > Actinopteri > Anguilliformes > Synaphobranchidae > Synaphobranchus > Synaphobranchus kaupii. Next base: position 126,582,372 of record CM056377.1, read on the forward strand.
TTGCCCAGGAGACGACCTGAGACCACGGAACAAGAGAAAGGAATTATGGGACATCGATGATGTCAGCATGGGTCTGCAGGACCTAAGATCTTCAGAACCAGTGTTTTTTTATAGGTAGTCTTGACTAATACACATGTCCATAATATGAATAGTCTTACAATGCAGCCAGCCTGGACCTGCATGATCACAAACAGAATCTACAGAATCACAGGGTTTTAACATCAGGAAGAAAGCATTATACCACAGTCCTGAATGACTTTTGAATTAATTAATTTTAAACAATGTTTAATCAGAATTCAACCGAAGATGTAGCCAACAGGCATGTTCATTTCTTGTGTATCTAGACCAGTCGTTCCCTAATTATGTGCCGTAGAGGGTGCAGAGAATGCAGGTTTTCACTGCACCTGCTGATTTCACTAATTAGTGCCCTCCTCCCTGGTTGAAGGTGAAATGAGCAGGTGTAGTGATTGGTTGGAATACAAACCTGCATACTCTCTGCCGTCCATAGCACATGATTGGGCACAGCTGATCCGTCTGTCTGTATGTCTGTCTGTTTGCCTGTCTGTATTTCTGTGTCTGTTTATCTATCTGTCTGTATGTCTGTCTGTGTGTGTATCTGTCTTTAACACTGTAAAAAAGGCGCCCCCTGTGTTCACCGGTGGCGTTGTACTCTCGGATCTCCACATAGTCGCTGGCGCAGTTGGGGGAGTTCTGCAGGTTGAGGACGGAGTAGGTGAGGGTCAGGTAGTGACCCGTGGGACCCTCCAGGTACCACTCGCAGTTGGACCCGTCCGGGTAGTTGGCGCCGGGGTACCCCGGACTCTGGATGGTGCCGCTTTGCCCCGTGTAGGTGCCCCCGCATGCGGCTGAAAGGGGGGGTGAGGGGGTAAAAAAGTGCATGGATGAATCACCAGCGTCACACATTCTACTGCACCTGCTCTGAACTGCTAACACACTACTCTGTTCCTTGGCAATTAGCATATGTGTTAGAGGTTAGCGCATGTGGTTAGTGTATATGTTGGCGGTTAGCATATATGTGTTAGCGGTTAGCTTATTTGTTAGAGGTTAGCGCATGTGGTTAGTGTATATGTTGGCGGTTAGCATATATGTGTTAGCGGTTAGCTTATGTGTTAGAGGTTAGCGCATGTGGTTAGTGTATATGCTGGCGGTTAGCATATATGTGTTAGCGGTTAGCGTACTTGTTGGCGGTTAGCGTATGTGTTTTGGCGGTTAGTGTATGTGTTAGCGGTTAGCGTATGCGTTGGTGGTTAGCGTATGTGTTTTGGCGGTTAGTGTACGTCTTAGCTGTTAGCGTATGCGTTGGTGGTTAGCGTATGCGTTGGCGGTTAGCGTACTTGTTGGCGGTTAGCGTATGTGTTTTGGCGGTTAGCGTATGTGTTTTGGCGGTTAGTGTATGTGTTTTGGCGGTTAGTGTATGTGTTAGCGGTTAACGTGGCGCCCTTCAGCTCACCGATGGAGAACTTTGCCTTGAAGCCTTTGTGCGTGACACTGGTGTCGGTACGGAAACGGACCATCATGACGGGGCCAGTGGAGCGCTGGGTGGAGGGTCTCTGGTTTCCGCAGAGACGAGCGATCACGTCGTTGTCGTAGGAGGATCCGTCGTGCAGCTCCAGGTAGTCATAGGGACACCTGAGCCAGATGGGAAATCTAAGTGCAGTGCATCCTGGGAAATGGCACTGATTCTCACACGTGCGCTAATGCTAGCTGCAGCATGTCAGGTGTCAGGATCATCAGATGGCCTTTTAAGCCATAGATTTAGTCTAGTAGCATAACTGGATTTTTAGCAATGGACTGGTTTTTAATTTTTAAAAAAAATGGTTAGTGTTATCATATCACTAGTGTTTGCTGTGCTCAGGTATACACTGTGTGTTGAGGTGTTATAATGTGCATTTATTACAGCTGTCAAGTGTGCAGAGTGCAGGTGTTAAGGCTCCAGTATACTTAAAATGAAATTGAATTTGCTGGATTCACAAAGGCTATCAAACTGCTGTTGAATACGCCGCTGGGAGGAAATGTCAGTTTACTCACTGCGACTGGAGGTCTGTTTGTTTAACGACGCTCCACGCCAGATGGATTAAAAACTCGTAAGTTTCAATATCACAATCATTGTCTCAATGCGCTAATGCGCCCATTATACAATGCTATGTTGCAAAAGGCATGACAGGATGGAAACGTAGCTTAAACCCTGATAAAATAATTACAAATGTAACATCACAACGCTGATACGGGGCAATTGGCAACTCTAGTGTTCAGAAAAAGGAAGAAAACTGAATAAAACAAGTTATCAAGTGTTAAAAAGAGTTTCTTTCAAGATGGAATTTCAGTGTTTCTGTAGTCGCTGCTTGTGCGGTCAGACAAGTGGATATATCCTTGAACAGCTCCAGCAAGTCTAGCCTTGTTGACCAATTGTATTGGTGTATTGGGCGAACGAGACTGCGAAAATGTCGACTAGTTCGGCTGGCCGGCCTGCGCACACTACGGTGATCGAAGCGACGCTTTGTTTTAGGCGCAAACCAGCCGAAAGCCTTTGCCAATCCGCCAAATAAAATTTAGTTTGAAGTATACCGGGGCCTTTAATGCATTCAGGTGTGTAGGTAGGTAGGTCTCATACCCGGTCGATTGCTCGATGTAGAATTCGTCCTCAAAGTCGAGCTGCACAGCCTCCCCGTTGGGCACGGTAAGAACCCACATGCAGTCAATGTTCTGGGGGTAGTTACTGGGGTAGTTGGGGGACATGATATAGCCTGGAGGATCTGAGTCACTCAGCTCAATGGCACCCCCACAGGCTGCAGGATGTCATAACAAAGCACATACATTTTAATGCCGATGAGAAATGTTATAGATGGCCCTGATGGCTATTGCACTAATCTGAGTTACAGTAAATGTTGTAAATGTATTTCCGTACTACCATTACTCTGCAATCGTAGTGCGTTATAGCTAAACCAGACCTCAATCACCCTGTTATGTTAATTTCTGTAGTAGTTCTGTTATTATACAAAATTATAAAATATTACGCAATAATATAATATTATTAATACTATATATTAGCAGCATACTAGTCACAGTAGTCTGATGGTAGTTTTGCTCTTTTGAATAATACTAGTGTTATAACCCTGCTAAAACACCTTTATTACTGTGTTATAGAGGTGTATTACATGTGAATAGGCCTGTGCTCACCCTGGCTGTGCGCTTCGAAGGTCAGCTTGAAGCCGCTGCTCTCGTTGTTGTCGTCGGAGACGAATCGCACGAACAGCTGGTTGTCGGTGGTCTGCGTGACTGAGGGGGGGGTCGACCCACAGAGACGGCCCCCCAGGGAAGGGGCGGAAACGTCAGGTCCGTTCCTCAACTGGAAGGAATTTGGGGATGGGGGGGAAGGGGGGAGGGGCCTTCATCATCACCTATTTTGTATATACACCGTATATGCAGTGTGTAAACAGTAATCTAGTCCCCGAGGAAGACACTGTGTGTCGAAACGTTGGTCATTGTAATAAATCACTTGTGAGTGTTATAGAGTGTCTATCCTTCCTTTTTTAGGATTACTCTCCGTTACCCTGCACCTTGTGACATTTTTTGGCGTGCGCCCTCCTCCCAGTGCGTCCTGTCAATTGTAATCGACAGTGTGGAGCATGTTTGACCGCGTATGCACTGCGTTTAAACGGTAATCTGGTCCACCGAGGCAGATAAGTATCTGAGGAACGCCGCTGTACACCAGCTGTACACGTGTATCTGTCCGGTGGCGCCCTCTCTTTACCTCCAGGTAGTCACCGGTACTGCAGGCAGTGCCAAACCCCTGCACCTGGAATGGGCTCTGGAATGTGACTGACACACGGAACCCAGGCGTCACCATGACGCTCCAGCTGCAGTCCAGCCTGGGGGTGTAGTTCTCCGGGTATTTCGGGGAGCTGATCACCCCTCTGTCTGCATGGAAGAGTCCCCCGCAGCCTGGCGTGATTAAGAGAGGTCAGAGGTCAAAGGTGAAAGTTCAGCTTCCCCTTTATCCCCTCGGTGCTGAATGAATTTGTTCTGTTGATCGAACTCATCTTCATTTCAACAAGCTCTTAAATGAACCACTGCTCTGCCAATCAAATTGAACTTACCACTCTGGCAACTAAACCTTGCGCAACGTCAAATAAACTCATCACTTCACCAACCAAGCTCACTGCTCCGTTAATTTGGCAATACAATTCCGTCAACGATAACTTACAGGTCCAGAAACTAAATTAGCTGCCACTGCAACTAAACCCATATTTTTTGTCAACAATGGCCATTGTCCTGTAAACTAAATTAATCGTCCAGTGACCTTGACTAAAAGAATGAAGGTTCTGACGGGGAGGGGGTGGGTTTGGGGTTTTTACCCTTAGAGTAAGAGGCGTTGAAGCCACGCCCGCTGACGCTGCTATCGGAGGTGAAGCGGAGAAACATGGAGTCTCCAGAGGAGTGGAGCGGACCTGGCAACTCTCTCCCACAGATGTTAGCCAGCAGTGGGGACAGGTTAGTCTCACCTGGAGAACACACACACACACGCACACACACACAAAAAAAAACCAGTCTGCCAACAAATTCTACTCATGAAAAGTAAGATGAGGAAGAGGAGGATGAATAAAGATGAGGCTCTTACCATCCCTGACGACCAGGCTGTCATAGTAACAGGAGATATCATCCTCGATGTCGACGGACAGCACGTTGAACTCTACAATGGAGTCAGGTGAGCGGATCACCCAGGTGCACTCCAGGTAGCGCTCATAGTTTTCGGGCCAGCCAGGTGAAAAGAGGAACATGGGCGTGTCTCCAGGCATAAGCACACCCCCACAGGCCCCTGTACACACACACACACACACGCACACAAACACACACACGGACATATGCACAGACAAATACACTATTATGCTTTGATGGTAGTTGTCCAGCATAGCTAGCCAAGCAGTCCATATTTAACAAGCAACGCCTCGGGTGCTCTCTAACAAGCTCAAATCAAACAGAAAGGCCCTTTGTCCTTAATGTTGACTCAAAAATAAAGCTACTTTTTTTCTGCACAGGCACAGTTTGTGTTTGGTGAGTTTCATGTTTAATGACTGCTAAACTTGGCAGACTGTGACCAAAGATAAAATAAAATCTTAACGCGTGATTCTAACCGTGAGTGAAAGTTAAGGACAAAATGATGTGTCGTAAATGAACAGGCAGTGATGGAACGATCACCAGAGAGGTGTGGGAGGACGGGTTCGGACCTGGTGCGATGGTCGGCGGAGGTCCAGAGCTCTGCACTGCGGTCCACTCGATGAGGAATCCCCGACCGCCCACAATCGTGTCCGAATGGAACTGGATCGTGACGGTGCTCCCCGAGCTACGGACCGAGGCAGGGAGGGCCAGGCCGCAGAACGTCCCGAGGGGGTAGGCGTGCTCGTTGGGCCCGTCAAACACCTGGAGGCACAGAGCTGGTCACTGGTGTCATTACATTACATTATTTTACATATCATGACATGACATTACACTACTTTCATATCATGACATGACATTACATTACACTACTTTACATATCATGACATGACATTACACTACTTTCATATCATGACATGACATTACATTACACTACTTTCATATCATGACATGACATTACATTACACTACTTTACATATCATGACATGATGACATTACATTACACTACTTTACATATCTTGACATGACATTATTTTACATATCATGACATGACATTACATTACACTACTTTACATATCTTGACATGACATGACATTATTTTACATATCATATGATGACATTACACTGCTTTACATATCATGACATGATTTTACATTACATTACACTACTTTACATATCATGACATGACATGACACTACACTACGCTATATCCTCACACATTAGCTACTGGAAGCAGTGTATTCTCAGTCTCCCTCTTGCTATGGCACTTACAACGTTATGTAGTGTGTTTATGCATTTACTACATAGTCACATAACAGCCTGGCATCGGCTCTACATTTTCCTAAACCTTTTAGTGCAAACTTATGCAAGTCGCTCTGGCTAAGAGCATGTGCAGAATGTGAATGTAATTGCAGGCTTTGTGTGTGTGTGTGTGTGTGTGTGTGTGTGTGCGGGAGTGCGTGGGAGTGCGTGAGTGTGTGTGTCTGTGTGTGTGTGTGTGTGTGTGTGTGTGTGTGTGTGTGTGTGTGTGTGTGTGTGTGCGTGTGTGTGTGGGAGAGTGTGAGTGTGTCCGTCCATGCCCAGCTCCACAGCCAGCAGTGTAAAAGCAGTCAGTGTCAGAGGGCGGTGAAGGACGCCAGCGGTCATAATCCACAGAGCGCCACCGCGGAATTCTGCACCCACAATGTTCTTATTCAGTTTCCTCTATAATGGCCAATTGACGTTGGTGACAAAGTGAGTGCTTACACCCTCCTGGAGTAAAAGTATAAATTAAGAATCAGGGCACTCTGATTTACACCAGAGCAGGGTCAAATAATAAAAAAAATATATATTTTCACTCTTTAGTTGAAAATACTACAGCAGATCCCTGTAAACACAGCATGATTCTAACCAAAACCTACCATCACATTAAAGAATAATCTAGAAGTTCTGAATCTGACAAAAGAAAGATAGATAATTCTTGTCAGTTTAAGTAATGTGCAGAAATTGTGCTACCATCTAAAGTGGCTAATGCATCTCAAGAAATTGATTGACCCTCGGACTCATCTGGGCACATGACCAAAAGGGAGGCTACGGGTTTGAATCCTCGGGCTGAGACACTGTAACGCCATGAGCTGTCACATGTGGGAGGGGCGGGGAGCTCCACCCACCTTCAGGTAGTCATAGTAACAGTCGTACAGGTCCTCGATGTCCATGTCCAGGAAGCGGATTTGGATGAAGTAACCGCCGGCGACCGTGATGGTCCAGTGGTAATGCGCGCTGTTGGGATACGTCCGCGGCCAAAGAGGGGACGCGATCTGCCCCGACTCGCCTGTGATCTCATTACCGTACACTGGAGAGAGAGAGGGAGAGAGAAAGAGAGAGATGGAGAGAGAAAGAAAGCGAGAGTGAGAGAGAGAGAGAGAGAGAGAGAGAGAGAGAGAGAGGGGGGGGGGGGCAAACATATAGCTCATGTCAGTCATAAAAAACTACAAAATCACATGCTTTCCCCTTATTTTGGAACATAAAGCACATTAATAGCATTAAGGGCCACATTTATTTTCTCAAATCTAAATATAATTCAAGTTTTTTATTTATATATATATATAAATATAAATATATAATATATATGATTTATCACCGTCAAAGTTGATTTAAAATGATAAATATAATTAAAATAATTTAAACTGTAATTTAACGGGAGGGATTTTTCTGTGTGGAAACTTACGGTGAGCGAAAGTGGCCCTGAAGCCCACCCCGCTGACAGAGCCGTCCGAGACGAATTTGGCCCACAGCACATGACCCACTAGGGAGGTGTAGTTAGTGGGCAGGGAGGAGCCACAGAACCGGCCAACCAGGGGGCCCGTGGAGTTCCCCTCCCGAATCTCCAGGAAGTCAGTGCTGCACCCGGAACTCGCCTGCAGCTGGAATGAGCTGTCGTCACGGAAACAGAGGAAGCCAAAAAAAAAAAAAAAAAAGAGGGAAAAGATATAATTTGTTTTCCAAGATGAAAGAAGATGTTGATAATTTTATTCAGAAAACTACTGACTACCTCGACTGGAGTGCACCCAGAAACACACAAGCACACACCGGACCTGGTCAAGTGCGTATCTCAAATATTTATGAGCAGAATAAATTTGAAACCACTCTTGCCCACTGTGAATTTTAAACAAGACACTTTACAAACCAAGACACACAATTACATGAACTTTTGAATACTGGCAAAAAATACAATAGATGTTGCTTTTAAAATGACCAGTAAATCTCAAGGAATGTTAAAGGTGTCTAAAACATATTCAAATAAAGTTTTTGCCAATTATGTGAGTTGGAATTTCACATACATGGAGCTAATACTGAGGTTAGAGTTACCTGCGCACAGGTAACCTGCGCCATGGCAACCCATACTCACATAAAGGAGAGTTGGAGGCGGTTGCCGGGGGAACTGGTCATGGTCCAGACACACTCCACATTCGAGGGGTACGGTTCCGGGTAGTTTGGGCTGTTGAAGGCGCCGGTCTCCATGTGCAGGTCCCCTCCACAGCCTAGGGGCAACCAGGAGGGGGGGTTCATCAGACAGAACGGGTCGGGGGGGGGGTTATGATTTAGAAAGGAACCGCTCCCTATGACTGATCTTGGCTCTGTGCCACTCTTATGAATGTAGACTATAGTTAAATTCTAGTTAAATTCTATAATGGGGTCCCAAACAGTGCTGGTTCTGGATCGCATTTGGGTTCCCTACCCCACTGCCATGGTGGATATGGTGGCTGTGTTAGGTGATAAGGTTGTGTTAGGCTGAGATGAAGGCGCTGTGTTAGGCCTGGTATCCGGGGGCGATTACCTGAGGTGTGGGCACTGTGTTATGCCCGGTGTATAATTATAGCGTATAATTCTTCCCAGTGTATAATTCTTCCCAGTGTATAATTTTTCCGGGCCACTTCCGAGTCTGTTGCTTGACTGTATGTCTCGTTAGTTACTAGCACCTAGCACTGAATTGTATCGATTATACGCTCTATGCTAACCAGTGAACTACAGTTGGGTTGCTAATTTTCAATGTATTTGTATAATTAGCCTGTAAATATTCGTAAAAGAATCACGTCTGTATTGTATGTACAGGTATGGATGACATGCGTGAGTACATATAATAACGCTATTAAGGGTATGTACTGTATCTATAGCTAGCTAACTGTTTGCAAGGCAGCTAGTTCATACACTCACATTAATGCTACGTAGGGTAGCACGAATGCTATCTACGGACCACGGATAGGTTCAAAAAGACAGCTGGTCTTTTCATAAACATGCACAACTAAAAATTATATCTTATTGGACATTGCTCAACTTCCCGCTTGTAGCTGAGCAGTGATTGGCTATTTGTCATGTTCTAGTGACGGACCCAAAATTGGCCGGGAAATATTATACGCTGGGAAGAATTATACGCTACACCGGTTTTCGGGGGTGGAGGTGCTGTGTTATGCACGGTTTCCGGGGGCAATACCTGAGGTGGAAGCACTCTGTTATGTACGGTTGCCGGGGGCAATACCTGAGGTGGAGGCGGCGTATGTGGCCCTGAAGCCCTTCTCTGAGTAGCCGTGGTTGGAGATGAATTTGACAACGAGCGCGTCGCTGTAGGATGTGACAGGGTGAGGTACCACGTCCCCACAGTACAGCCCTGCCACAGCGGGGCAAACAAAAAAGAGCCTAAATTTACCCCCAAATTGACCATAAATATATACTGTACTGTAGGCCTACAGGTACCACACCTGGGCCAAATACATACTTAAAGTACTTTCACTCTTTTGACACCAGTAGAATTCCTGCTGGTTACTAGCAGTTTTACAAAAAAAATAAAAATAAACTATGTTTACCAAAATTCTGAACAAATACATTTTTTGTATATGCTTGCGCCTTTTGAAAATTCTCAGGTTTTCTCTGCAGATAGCTGATGTTAAGATTTTAAAGTGTACAGTAAAATGTTCAGTGTTAAATCAACTCTTACAGTGTACATATGGTCCCTATTGGACTCATATAAACTCTGTTAGAGTTGAATTAACACTGGTCATTTTACTGTAACCTTTAAAATCTTAACATCAGCTATTTCATGTGCATACTGTATTTGAGCCAAGCCTGCAAAACACTGTAGGCCTGATTTACTAAGACCTTTAGCGTGGGCAAAAACCTTTTATCACATGCAAAACTAATAACACAACCAATGATTGGTGCAAAACAAATACCATGACCAATCACTGGTCATGTTATTGGTTTTGCGTGTGCTAAATGGTTTTGCACCCGCTAAAGGTCTTAGTAAATCAGGCCCTGTGCGTATTTGTACCAACTGCCGCCAGCCCCCGGAGGCACATTTATTGACAGCCTCCATCTGGAGCTCAGATGCATTAACCAGCTTCAGCAGCAACCACATCACAGACTGCCCATTGTTTGAGTCGTATTCATCACACCATTGCATTGTGGGGGGGAAAAAAACAACAAGCAGGAGAACAATGAGAATGATGTGAGAGTTGGGACCCTGGATTACAGTCACCATGGAAACGGCAAGCCTTTGTTAAGGGGGTTTCTGTGAAGCTCATTGTCACATCTGTTTACAACTCTGCAGGGTGCGGTCCATATTAGAGATACCTGCACATCGTCTATTCTGACAGAGACCCATCTGTATTACATCTGTACAGCATCTATTCTGACTGATAGAAACCGGTCTATATCTTGACTCACCGACTGAAGGGGCCTGGTAGTTGTCTCCATCCAGGACCTCCACAAAGTCAGAGGAGCAGTTCCCATTCAGATTCTCCAGTTTGAAGTCGGTGAAGGACAGGGTCACATGATTGACTGCGTGATGAAGAGAGGTGGTGGTGGGGGGGGGAGATAATGGGGTTTAGTTTGATGTGCGCATCCGTAAAATGGCTCTAACTTTTAAATCATACAGTGAGAAAACGCGATGATCACCATTTTCACTATTTTCTCAACAGGCGAGACACAGCACAGGGGTTGCAGGTTTGAACCCCATGTGGGAGCCCACTGCTTTAACCTTAATGCCAAACTCTTACAGCTAAACTGAAGCTGCCAGGTAATGTGCCATAGAACTAATGTGCAGAGCGAGGCTGAAAATGATTTTAATAACAGCACCCCAAATAAGGATGTCTTCTTATAGCTTATGGATATTCTATCAATAAAGCCGGCTGTGCCAGGTCCTAAGCGGATACAAAGGACACACGTGCGGGAAGGTTTCTGTTAACAGCGCAGTTTATTCTTCTGTCCTAAACTCTTTTTAAAGGCATATACTTTTGGGGCTTTTTTTTCAGCTTTATTGGACAGCGCAGTGTAGAGAGGCAGGAAGAACGGGGAACGAGAGAGAGAGGGAGAGACATGCGATGAAGGTCGCGTGGCTGGAATTCGAACCGCCGATGTCGCGGCACGCAACTAGCATGTGGGCGGTGCTATTACAGGCTTTGCCACCAAGACGCCCCCTAAATTATTTTTAAAGAGTTTTCACAAAAGGATAAAAGCATGAGAGGGTTTGTCATAGAGAACACGCATTGCGGGGACTGTCAGTCAGGAGCAAACAGAAGCCTGAGGCCTAAGCGTGAGGAGACCGCTGGGAGCCTCACAGTGTAAATATGAGCGTGCGGTGAGGCGGAATTCCGGAATGTCTGTGCGGGATTTTAATTCCGAGCGGAGAACAGTCAGATCTCTCCTGCAGCCCTGTGCAGTTACACACACACAGACACGCACACTGACATCACCTCTAATCTGCACCCTTCTGCAGAGACGGTTTAAAGTTGCGGTTCGGCTTTTTAAAAAAACAAGCTCAATTAAATTACCGGTCATACAAAATACAAACATGAGTGTTTTGAGTCTGTCTCAAAACATTAGAGTTAAACTAAAACTAAAATCATTTTTGTCTATCTGCAGTTATGCAACAGACACTGGGAAGTTGCATTTATGATTAAT
>CM056377.1:126594481-126615955 GCA_029718625.1 Synaphobranchus kaupii
GATCTCTCTTTTTGAGAGAGAGCTTTTGCTTTAGGGAGATCACATCGCATCACATCCTGTCATTTCCCCGTAAGAATCAAGAAAAGCAGCAAGATTCAGGTTTGGTTCATCCAGAGGGTTCTTTTCAGGGCAGAGTCCAGTTCTAGCATCTCATGACAGAAGTGGAAAACGGTTTGGCTGACAAGGACGAACAACATCATTGAAAAAAAAAAAAAAAGTTATTTTTTCCCTAAAAGCCTAAAATCTAAAATGGCTCTGTTATCCAAGATGTATTGCTGCCTTCAGGGCAGAACTGTTGCAAAATGTAAAAACTTTAAAAATATAAAAGAGGAATAACACTTTTGAGTGATTATTTCATAACCAGTGACTAAACTAGTGTAAATTTGATTCTTGTTTTGTGTTTTTATTTGTTGTTCATCATCTGTATTTGCTTTATGTCTTTTTACCTATGTGGTTTCTTTGACCATATTAAGATAAAGATGAAAGTTTTAAAACAATAAACATCAAAAATATACTGCATGAGAACCTTGTTTCATTTAAATTTTTCTTAAACATGATTTATGTCCCCATGCCTTCAGTATTATGGAATCTATGTAAATTGCAACCATTACCATATATATTGTTATGTTGTTTGGAATTGGGATAAGGATAATACATATTGAGTATGTTTGCATAAATTGTATTTTTGTATAAATAACAGTTTTCAAAGGTGCTAATAAATGTTAACAGAAAATATTAACTGACGTCTCTAAACAGGGCTGGCCTGAAGTTGTGGGACACAGAGCTGTGGATATCTGTTGTTAGCTTGGTAGCCAGGACACATGCTATGTTAGCATCGCTAAGCTACCTACCGGGCCTGGCAAATGTGGATTGCATGTAAAAATGTAATCTGTGTAAGCTGCTTTGATAAGAACAGCTACCTAAATGGTTAAATGTGCTTTGGCTAGATAAGGAAGATGCACACGCGTAGGTTTGGGGGAGAGTAGAAGGCATGTCACGCCCAATATTTTCATATGAATTACTTTTCCCAGAACATTAATTAATTAATATGAAAATATTTAGAATATTGTCTCCCTTTCTCGCCCGAAGTTGAAATAAAACCTAGGCCTATGTATGGGTAAATGAAACATACTGTTGCATTTCAACGTCCTTCTTTCTAACAGACATCAGCCTGGGTTCGACACGTCACACTCTCGGAAATAAAGGTACCGTGGAGGTACATTTTTCTTCTTTAAGGAGCAAATTTCCCAAATGTACCCTGTAAGTACAATAATGTTCTGTTTGGGTACTAAGCAAGAAATGTACACATTAATTATGTACTGATGGCTAGTGGTGCAATTTTATGTACCTATAGGGTAGTGACAAGTGTTTTTTTTTCCGGTATTTTACATACCTTTTTTTCTGAGAGTGCACACAGAATTCCTGTAAGGAAGCACAAGCACTGGCCCGGCAAACACCGGGAAGCTGGAACGCCGTAGGATTTAGAGGCTGAAGACAACCACACGACACATAAAAAGACCAGCAGAACTCTGATTGGAGTATATAAAAGCCACTGGAATTTTACCGCGGTACAAAATTAAATGCATACAAACTGGCCTCTGTTTGACTGTAAAACCGGTGTCTTGGAAGAGCCGTGTTTAAAGACAACTCGGCGAAAAAAACTAGCGTAGATGTTTACTGTGTCTCTTGAAAATAATGAGATGTTTGTTCTAAACTCCCGACAGTGCTGACAAAGCTGCGGCGATGACAGGCCGTGTGATGTTGCCCTTAGAGTCTGCAGCTAAGCGCAGATTCAGAGAAACGCGATACGTGGCGAATACGTTTCGCACAAAGCGCAGCTGATTACCGGGTTCAGCCGGCAGGGGAAAGTATTGACCGGGCAATTAGCTTGGCTTGGTACTATTTACAAATGTAACCCAACTGTGAATCTCACCCCTTAATTCAGTCCGGATCGTCCTTTGTGAACTTTGCAATTTGTTTGCAGTCTGTCAGTATTTGGACAGTGACAAAGTCTTTGTTTTTTTGCTCTGTACTCCAGCACATTGGATTTGAAATTGAACAATGAATATGAGTGCAGGCTGTCAACCTAAATTTTTATGTGCATCCATATCATGTGATCTTTGTGGGAATTACAGCCCTTTTCAGGGGAAGTAATTGACGATTGAAAGTAATTAGAAAATTTCAATTAAACATGTGTAAGTTTACAAAATAACAACCCCATAAGTAACTAAGGAAGGGGGGTGGGGCTGGGGGGCTTGTGAAATTTTGTTTGTAGAGAGGGGCAAATATTTATGGTACCCCTTCGGATTGCTACTCCGACAAATTATGCAAACGCATACGTCACGTCACGTGGGAAATTGGTTTTACTAAGAACTCGGAAACGTCACATTTAAACCCTAAAATATGCATACTTCGACCAAAATTGCAAGTCTTTGACTTGAGCCTGTATGGAACACATTTGAAAAGCTCCGGAATGATGTGAAAAGCTCAAAAACACGAAAACTATGCATGTTGGCCTTGAATTGACGCTTGTTTTCCTTGTAAAACATGAGAGAAACAGCTTCTTCAATACGGACGTGTTCCCTTTCGAAAACATGGTAAATATCTGTCACTGTTCCTCTTTCTTGTTCTTGTTAACTTGGCAGGTGAACCAGCTTTCCCCCATGTTGGTTTCCAAGAGCAGAATCAGCTCAAAGTCCCGTTGATGCGGATTTGAATTGCAAATGGTCCAGAACTGTGGAGGTATTCGCCATGGCGGCTCGGCTCAACGGTCAAAACCAGGCTTCCCGTAACAGCCGCCAGGTGCTCATTGTGTGGCATGAGATGGTGTGCAAGTGGACCTAAACCGGCCCAACCCAAACCCTCTCTGTCCATGCATCCCAGCCCTCCCAGATTAGGACAATTAAAGAGACCCGGTCCATTTCAGACCGGGATTTTCATGTTACGTCCCAAAAGTCAACCTGAGCTACAATAACCAGGGACAGCAGTAGACAATAACACACAACAAAAACCATCGACCAGAAAAGGAGCCGGTACAAAAACCGTTACAAGAAAGGGACGCTCACATCAAACCCCTCCTAGTGCCCTCTGTCTGACGGAAAAACCACAAGGCATTTTGCTTCTGCATTCTGAGAGAGGAACCAATCATCATTAATTTACCCACAGCCGAACACAAGGACCAATCAGCATTCAGCATGCTAACCGTAAAACCACAGCAAGTATTATTTATTATGCCGTACCTACGGCGCAGCGACGAACTAACCATAAAGCAGCCAGAAACTACAGCGAGCTTCAGTTGTCATACTTTTACAAGACAACAGTGACCTAAAATCCAACCGAAAACCGACCATAAGCCACACAAAGCTTATCCTTCCTTCAGCATGCTGTAGCGAGACAAGCGACCGCAATCCAACCGTAAACCAGCGGCGGCCTCGGGACGGGGCGGGACGGGACGGGGAGGGGGGAGGGGGGGGGTGAGGACTAAAGGGGGCACCTGGGGGCACATAGTTAATAGTGGCCATAATAGATAACCCCCCTGACCCCATCTTGTGAATAGCCCTCAGCCTTGATGTGACAGGGTGTTTACTGTGTGTGTGTGTGGGGGGGGGGGGGGGGGGGGGTATAGATGGAGCACATGTCCACATGTCACCAGAGGGGGGGGGATTTAATGCAGCCTCATTCAGCCATGTGCTGAAGATAGAGAGATGTCCTGAGATAGAGAGAGAGATAGAGAGAGTTGGGGGGGGGGGGGGGGTTGAGTTTTAACAAAACCTTTATTATACAATACATGCGCAAGCCAGTCTCATACAGTCAATAATCCCCAATTCCCTCAATAGTAAAGAAAATTAAAAATCAAACCTAAAACCAAACCGAGCTACACAAGCCAATAAATATAAATATTGCCAACAAAAGAACAACCAAAAGGGAAAAAAACTAAAACAAAGCAATGCAATGCTAACAATTACAAAAATAACGTAATGAGAGAGAGAGAGAGGGAGAGAGCAACAGAGAGAAAGAAGGAGGAATGAGACGGAGAAGCAGATACAGATACCGAAAGGGATAAACTGACTTATAGAGGCTCGTTATTTAACAATTCTGAACAAAGAAAAGTGAGGAGGACATTTTGAATTGAAAATAAAGAATTTGGCAGAATGTACTTACACCCACATGCACAGGTCGATCATTATTGATGACTACTATGATACTATGGCAAGGATTCAATAATTATCCTTAACTGTGTCACGAATATGCCATAAGTGGAAAAACACCGCCACTACCCCCGCTACTCATCAGATAGAGCGGATGTTTAGGTTTTGGGTTTGTGACTTTATGGGATTATGTTTATCTAGAGTGTTCCCCATGAGTTTCCGCTGGATAATTCCTATCTGGAAGTCTCCAGGGGTATTCCTATCTGGAAGTCTCCAGGGGTATTCCTATCTGGAAGTCTCCAGGGGTATTCCTATCTGGAATTCTCCAGGGGTATTCCTATCTGGAAGTTTCCAGGGGTATTCCTATCTGGAAGTCTCCAGGGGTATTCCTATCTGGAAGTCTCCAGGGGTATTCCTGTCTGGAAGTCTTCAGGGGTATTCCTATCTGGAATTCTCCAGGGGTATTCCTATCTGGAAGTCTCCAGGGGGTATTCCTATCTGGAAGTCTCCAGGGGTATTCCTATCTGGAATTCTCCAGGGGTATTCCTATCTGGAATTCTCCAGGGGTATTCCTATCTGGAAGTCTCCAGGGGTATTCCTATCTGGAATTCTCCAGGTGTATTCTTATCTGGAAGTCTCCAGGGGTATTCCTATCTGGAAGTCTCCAGGGGTAAGCCACACATTTAGGCATTGTAGGCTTTGAGCTCCTCCACCTCCTATCAGCTCGACAACCATGGAAACAAACCGCACCCCCCTGCCACGTGTTTGCCCATGCGCACGTACAACAAAAGTGGGAATGTTCCCGGGGTTATTTCACACAACGGCAAGAGATGGCCACGTCTGCCAGCTTCTGACATTCTTCTGACATGTCATGATGAATTGATTCAACAGGGTTGGGGACTGTGAGGGTTTCGCAAAACAACAGAAATGGCGTCTTCATTTCAAAACATGTTTCTAACAGGGATTTTTGAGTTTCAATTCTCTCAAGTCAGACATAACTTTCTTTTGAATTCTGTTTACCACGGTTATGCATTAAATGAAATTAATTAAAATAAAAATTGTACTTTTCAATCTGACTTTATTTTACTTTAAAAATGTCTTTTTACTGAAGTTTTACTGCCATTTTCCCACGTTCACCTTCCTTGGCCGGCCCATCTGTTGGTGAAATCTTAATTCTGTCACCGTCGGGGACGGCGAGAGACTCAAAGACGGGCGGACAGATGTGTCTCATTATATCTGTTCCCCCGCGCGCAAGGGAAGCGGTTCCCGTCACACACGGAGCCGCGAAAATACCAGCTGCTGCACATTTAACGGCTGGCTGCACGCTGTGGCTCAAACCGTTTCCCACCACTGTGGAACACCAACGAATAACAGTCAGGAAGTGCGGACACCTGTACGCTAATTTCAGCAGCACCTGTACGCTAATTTCAGCATCACCTGTACGCTAATTTCAGCAACACCTGTATGCTCATTTCAGCAACACCTGTATGCTCATTTCAGCATCACCTGTATGCTAATTTCAGCAACACCTGTATGCTCATTTCAGCAACACCTGTACGCTAATTTCAGCATCACCTGTATGCTCATTTCAGCATCACCTGTATGCTCATTTCAGCATCACCTGTATGCTAATTTCAGCAACACCTGTATGCTAATTTCAGCAACACCTGTACGCTAATTTCAGCTTCACCTGTATGCTAATTTCAGCAACACCTGTACGCTAATTTCAGCATCACCTGTATGCTAATTTCAGCATCACCTGTATGCTAATTTCAGCACCACCTGTATGCTAATTTCAGCACCACCTGTATGCTAATTTCAGCAACACTTGTATGATAATTTCAGCACCACCTGTATGCTAATTTCAGCACCACCTGTATGCTAATTTCAGCAACACTTGTATGATAATTTCAGCACCACCTGTATGCTAATTTCAGCAAAACCTGTATGCTAATTTCAGCATCACCTGTATGCTAATTTCAGCATCAACTGTACGGTTAATTTCAGCATCACCTGTACACACAGTTCAAATTACACAGAGGCCTACCACTTATTGGCAGTTATTCTGCGAGTATTTGCCGGAAAAAAACAGTTTAAGGACACGTTAGTGACCCAACAAAAATGTGACGGCACGATTTCAAAGCTTTCTAGAGCGTTGTTTTCGGCTGCGTACATGATGTGACTCTGTTTACTGTGCCATTTTGGTTATATGATGATTGCTTTGATTGTGTTTTAATGACTTCTGTAATTAAACTGCTGTTTGATGAGCCTTACACACACACACACACACACACACACACACACACACAGGTGCACCTGCTATAGGAATAAAAGCTAAATGTAAAGGCTTGCTGCATATTTCAAATCCCAGCTTTCACAAAGGAATATGTTGAAATATTAATTAATTGTATAAGATATACAGTAAAATATTGGTCACATAAAATAAAAACGAATAAATAAATAAAAGCGTGTATAACAAACTGAACATTACTTGCACAAAGGTATATATACTGTATATATACATATGCATATATATATATATATATATATATGTAATATTTAAAATGTGTTATGTAGTCTATGTCTTATATGTTATAGGCTTGCATTTGCCTTTGTAAAAAAAACGAATCTGTTTATTCTGAGAAACTGGCTTGACATTTTGACATCTGTTAAAAATATATTTTGGAACTCACTGGCCCTTGATTCGATGTGTAATACTTTGCACAGCGGAGAGAAAGATGTATGAGTGCTATAAAACCAGCACAGCTGCTGTAAAAATATAAATAAATAAATGAATTAATTAAAATAAAAATAAAAAAAGAGAGAGAAATCTTTCAATGTTTTCCCATTTAAACGGATATCTTATTAAATCCTCCCGCGTCCCACAAACCCCCGGGTTTTTTTTCCGCTCCTGCCAGATGTAAGGGCCCATTAGCTTCAGATCGGCTGCCTGCTGTTTCGCGGAGAGCCAAGCGTGAGCTAAGCGGGGGCTGGCCCGTTCGCTCTCACCACCAGACAGAGGGGGGAGGAATAACGTGCAGGCAGTGGAATACAGGGCCCGGGGGGAACCCCGAAAACCCAGTTCGGCAAACAGGTGCTTAACGTGGTCCTGCCTGTTTGAGGAGTGGCGGGCCCAGGGCCACCAAACATCACAGAAACCCCACTTCTCTCACCCAAGATATGGAGCACGTTAGGGGTGTGCCGAGACTGTTTACCCAGCAAACTAATTTCAAAAGCTTTGGGCGACAATCGGCTGGGAAAATGTGGTAGCTTAGCATTGCTATCGATAGGGATGTTGCGTTTCCTTGTTGTCGGTGTCGTTGCTGTTGTTTTTGTTTCTTTTTTTAAATTTTATGGTAACTTCCAAAAGTGGCAGATGAGATTCAGTGCCACTGGTGAGTTATGGCCCATTTCGCTTCCTCCGTGATTAGGAGAAGCAGACAATTTTGGGTTTCTGGGATGCCGGCTAAGCCTCATTGATTGGCGTAAAAGCTAGCCATTAGCGAGCACCGCGTTCTGCTCCCGGTCTAGACAACTGGTTCACAGGTGAGAAAACGCCTAATTAGGTTGAGCCTGATACTCTTCTAAGTTTCTCAGGCTCCGCCTACTCCCCCTGAGAATCCAATCTGATTGGTGGGGCCGTGCTTGCCCTCACGGGAACAGCAGTAGCACATAAACACGATCTCGACCGCAGAGAGAACCCTTGTTCCCATTGCACTGGCGACCATACGCTGGCACTAACCGAAATATCTGCGGTGTTACCCATAATGCCTTGCAGATCCTGTTACTACAGAGGGATGGTCAAGAGGGTTCCATCTCAACTGAGGCCACGCGGAAGTTGATTTCTGCAGTTATTGGTCAAGTAAAGAAGGGAATGCCGCACGCTCAGCTCCATATATTATTTAATATTCTAATTTACCAACATTGCGACTTCCGTCTCCATCAAGGCATTGTCATCACACTTCATCATGCCTTGATGAAGATGAAAGTCGAAACGTTGGTAAATTAAAATATTAAATAATATATAGAGTCAATAGTAAAGCATTGCATTGTGGGAAAGCAAGGAATCAGGGACGACAGAGGTGGCTAGATGGAGGATAAAAGTTTGCAAGTTAAAACGGGGGAGAGGTTTCTATCGGGTCTGCTTTAATCATCCATATTACAGTGGCGGTTACCACCTGCAGATATTTCATAAGATAAGTTTAGAGGCTGTGTAAATGTGTGTGTGTGTGTGTGTGTGTGTGTGTGTGTGTGTGTAAGAGAGAGGCTGTGTAAATGTGTTTGTGTGTGTGTGTGTAAGAGAGGGGCTGTGTAAATGTGTCTGTGTGCGTGCGTGCGTGTGTGCCTGTGTGTGTGTGTCTGTGTATGTGTGTGTGTAAGAGAGGCTGTGTAAATGTGTTTGTGTGTGTGTGTGTAAGAGAGGGGCTGTGTAAATGTGTCTGTGTGCGTGCGTGCGTGTGTATGCCTCTGTGTGTGTGCGTGTGTGTCTGTGTCTATGTGTGTGTGTGTGTGTGTGTGTGTGTGTGTGTGTGTGTGTGTGTATGTGTGCGTGTGAAACAGGGCCCTTGGAGTAAGAGTTTGGCTGTATCTGCCAGCTGTTGAATCGACGCTGATGAAATCACCCAAGGTCTGGACACAATTCATTACTGAGCTGTTTTCCTCTCCACGGTTCCAGATTTGTGCTGCCTGAAGACCAAGCGCAGATAGACAGAGAGAGTGTGTGTGTGTGTGTGTGTCTGTGTGTGTGTGAGTGTGCAGAGAGAGATGAAGAGTAACTGCAGCGCTGCAGACTGTGCCCATATGCACTGTGCGAGTGTAGGACTGTGTGAGTGTCTGTGTGTGTGTGCAGACAGACAGAAAGAGATGAAGAGGAACTGTGCGAGTGTAGGCCTGTGTGTAATTAACTCCCTATACTGGAGAAGAGACCCATGTTTTATTCAGCGCGTGTGGAAATAGGACCAGCTGTCAGCTCTCTGTGTGTTTGTGCTGAGGATCTATGGATGGTTTTGCCTGCGAGTTAGTGTGTGTGTGTGTGTGTGTGTCTGTGTGTACGTGTGTGTGTGTGTGTGTGTGTGTGTGTGTGTATGTGTGTGTGTGCGTGCGTGCGTGCGTGCACGCACGCTCAGAGCCTGTTTCTGATTCTACAGGGATAAAGACTTCAGACGTAGGCAAAGAAAGGGTTAAAAAAATGTTTGTCCTCAATGAGAAAAAGGCTCAGGATGCATTCCTGGGCTGAGGCACACAAAGATGGAGAAAGTTATGGAATAATATACATACAGACTGCATATCATCCGGTTACCTTCTCGTTTAGAGCTGTAAGCCCACTCAGCGTGCCGAGATCACGGACGGCTCAAATCAACAAATTAACATGATTATTTGATTTTTTACCTGGTTGCCGAGGCAACCGAGTACCTGCTTCCTGAAGATGGGCATATTCAGGCATCTCCAGGGAAACGGATAAAGCTACGTAACCATGACGGCAGATCCCTCTCTGTACAGGGAGCGTTTAAAGGTACTGATACCCAAGCTTAGATTCTTTATGTCACTCAAACCTACCCTCAGTCAACGCCTCCCCAGCCCGTCCTGCACCTGCAATACAATATAACAAACAAATAATAATTTTTATTTTTTTTTAAACGATACAGGGAGCAGATCTCTTTTTTTGGGTGAAAAATCAAAGATACGTCACAAATCTGTGGTTTGTTTCTGGGAAAGTATGGGAAGGTCCCTCCTGAACACTGTGTCCCTCCTGAACAGGCTGTGTCCCTCCTGAACACTCAAACCCTCCCATGGTCCTCCATCATCTCCAGTTCCTGCATCTTAGAACCCAGACGGTCAAATCTCAGGAGATCTCGAGACGCTGTCCCACTAACCGTCTGGGAAGAACGGTGACTGTAGCAGGAACAGGCCTCGCCGGGGACGTAGCCAGATCGGAAAAGCAGCCGGAATCTCGGAGGGAATTGTGACGTATCTGATAGGCCCCCTCCACCGTTCACACGCTTCCACTGTGACTCAGAGTTTACATCTGAATCACCGCCCACACTTTACACCCACCTTCACTGAGCCCATCTGATTGGTTAGAAAATGTCAAAAACAAAAACAAAATGGCGGTTTTATCATTCTGCACTACACTGCTTTAGTCACGATCATAGCAGTGAGGTGTAAACATGGCACAGGCGGGTAAATGGACTGTAATGTAATTGGGGATTTGGGTGAACTGGTAACCCACCCTCTTCCAGTTATCATCTGAACATCTAAACCAGGAATCTGACCAGGTCCAGACACAGGGTCAGAGTATCTTACAAGTACGGACTCAGTTTAGTCTAATCAATGATTTAAATGGAGCTCTTCAATGCAGAACCACAGGGAAAAGGTGCAGACAGCACAGTCCTCCAGGACTGGAGCTGAAGGTCCCCGCTTTAGAGCTGGCAAAGCTTGACTAAAGGGACCCACCTCTTACGGTGTCCACTGTGTCCTCATACTACCTCCACATCCAATCAGGAAGCCATTTGCCTTATCACTCTGCCACCTAATCAAGCAGCAAAGAAGGCCGGCTGCTTTTGCGCGTCGATCGACATTTAATCCAATTGCAAAATAGTAATAAAAAATGGAATAGATAAAGAATATAGAAATTAATATATGAATATAAAACTTGTGAAAAATTGAGCTCTCACGCAGAAGCGGCGGAGAGTGTATTAATGAGGGTGCTGGCGGCAGACGGCTAAACGAGCAAATCGTCCTCCGATTCCTCTAATCTCTCAGGGACAAAAACATGGCCGGTCCACAGGAGCAGACGACCGCCACCCCAACCAAGCTTTATTCTCAAAGCCGACGGCCAGCGATTACATTCAACATCTGTATTCTCTGCCGATCTCAAAACCAACGCTCGCCTTTTACATTTAACATCTACAGTACATTCTCTGCCGATCTCAAAACCAACACCCGCTGTTTACATTTAATATCCACAAAATGCAGGCACAGTATGTAGTATGTAGGCAAAATAATATACGAGGGGAATGCTTTAAGACAAAAAAACTTGCACATACAATCTCTCTCTCTCTCTCTCTCTCTCTGTCTCAGATTCAGGTTCAGTTTGAAAGTGTTTTATTGTCACAATTTCACTCAGTCTTCCAAAGCAAAGGAGACAAATAATAACAACACACAATTATATAGTTAAACAGTGGTGAAGTGAGAGGAGACTATTAATTATGTTCTTTTGTGTCATAATTGCATCATTTGCGTCATGGCAACAATGCTGACATCAAAGCTGGACATGCATGAAGCGTGAAATAACCGTCAATCTCTGCCAATGGCAAGCTACCACACATATTAACTGTCTCTGGCTGCCAATGGCAAGCTACCACACATATGGGGCCGTCAGTTCAGTTTCAAATGTTCACTCTCTCTTTGCAACTGCAGCTGCCTCGCCGTCAAAAACATATCACTGCCAAAGATGACCTTTCCATAGCCAATTTCACATCGGAGAAGAGAATTATGTTGTTGGAGGTTGGGGAAAAAAAAGAGGTTTTCCCTGGACTCTGGGAAAATCTGATTGGTGTCTGATCTCGTCGGACCAAGGGGGACTTTCCAGCCTCTTTCTATCAGCCTGATAGAGAACATATCCTAGTATCCTAGTATACAGGGTTGGTGACCCCAGAAGACCCTGTGGCTCTCTAGGACCAGGGTTGGTGACCCCAGCAGACCCTGTGGCTCTCCAGGACCAGGGTTGGGGACCCCAGCAGACCCTGTGTCTCTCCAGGACCAGGGTTGGGGACCCCAGCAGTCCCTGTGTCTCTCCAGGACCAGGGTTGGGGACCCCAGCAGACCCTGTGTCTCTCCAGGACCAGGGTTGGGACACCTGCACAAATGAATCACTACAAATGAATCAGCACTGAAGGTCACTTCAAACTGTTACATTACCGTCCCCTGATTTTTAAACAATTTTGTGTTTTAAATCATTTTGTAATTTAAAATCTTTAGATTTGTAGCTTTGAATGGCAGTTTAATTACACAAACAGCGCTTTCTTCATTCAGCACAGCAAAAAACGAGCTGAGCTGAGCAGTCTTCAGCCTGGATTCCATCAACATTCACTTTGACTTATAATTAAATGAATGTGTTCGTTTTTTTTTTTTTTCTTATACAAAGTTTGGCAACTTACTGCTGTAAAAACTACAAAAAAAAAACAGACACTTGTATTTACTTAAAAAGGCCACATGGTTACCTTAGATGAAGGGAAGAAGTTCCTTGGATCTTGAGGTGACCAGGGCTGTGTCCGAATACATTACATTACATTACATTTATTTAGCAGACGCTTTTATCCAAAGCGACGTACAGTAAGTGCGTACAGAGACATCATCATCATTACAGAACAGACAAGGCAAAGCACATCCTTTGCATAATGTAGCAGCTATCCCTAGCAATGAACGTTGACTGTAGTTCACAGTAAGCTGTGGGCAAATCAGCAACACCACACTTCATTCCAAATACTATTATAAACTATAAGGTTATAAACCATTCCAAATACTATTATAAACTATGCTATTATAAACCATTCCAAATACTATTATAAACTATAATAAACAGACAGGAAAACACAGGGAACAGGGAACTGATATTCCTAGGTGAGGATATCAGTCAAGGTGGAGTCTGAAGAGGTGTGTCTTCAGGCCTCGACGGAATGCAGGCAGGGTTGGAGTAGAACGTAGGGGAATGGGAAGTTCATTCCACCACTGAGGTGCTAATGTGGAAAAACTCCGCAGTCGGGACAAGCGAGAGCCTTTGACACGGAGGGGGGGGAAGTGCCAGTCGCCCTGCTGTAGAAGAGCGAAGTGGTCGAGCAGAATACGACCCCTACACCCTTTTGAGGGCGCATATTTGAGTCCACTTTGTCAAAAAGCTTTGAGTGGGTGACTTTTTCTCACAAATGGGGGCACTTAAAAATACCAGGATGAACCCCTTATTTCCAGAGTTTTGTTGAGGGAATTCAGGAGCACACTCATCTGCAGAACGGTGCACTCATCCCACAATTTCAGTCAGTAACCTGAAAGTAAAAACATAAAAGACATAGAGCGGATATGCATATCTATGGTACAAGATAGCTTCATATTACAAACTACTCTTTTTTATTTTTGTTAATTCAATCTTCATTCATAATCTACACTTTGTAACAATTGTCATATGTTAACTGATTGATATTCTCAATAAAAAAAAATTTAATAAAAATAAATATTACAAACTACTAGTTCGGAAAGAGTTTTGCGGGATTTTTTTCGCACACTGCTTGCAAAGTGAGGGGACAGGGCACATAGTAGACAGGGGTCTGAGTGGACAGGGGACAGTGGACAGGGAACAGGGGTCGTATTCGGACACAGCCCTGGTGACACAGATTGGCAGTTACTCAGGTCTTGAGGTGACCAGGTGACAGAGAGAAGGTTCCTCAGATCGTGAGGTGAAAAGGTGACCTTCACTTGCCACACAACAGAGTGAATCTAGTTAACGGAGAAAAAACAGAGTCTGGAGGGGCTGCATGGCCCGTTCACCTCACCAGACCAATCGCTGAGTCACTGCCCGTCTTCTGCCTAAGACTGAAAACGCAGCCGTTAGCACGGCGCCACGCTACCTGAAGCTGAACCGCTAACGTGGGTTTACTACCTGTGTTTGTGTCTCATTTAATGCCATTTCCTCAGTCCCATTTGCTACTTCAAGCACTAGATCCCCAATCTTACTACAGTGCCTACTTTGGCGCCCATCTCTGAGGTTTATCTACTGCCTCCCGCTATCAGTGGTGCAACTGAAACCTTGGCATTGTCTCTGCTTGCTGCTTTAATCTTTGTGTGCACTGCTGCCTTTTGTAAGTCTCTGCAGACATTAGCATAAGCTAACTGCCTAAGTGTGGCTGTAAATGGAGACGTAGTTATGTTCTTACGTGACCTCGTCCCTCTATCTCTATTGTCGTTTCATTCTCGTCCTCTCTTTGTTTGATGATTTGGAGCAGGAAATTAGCGGGAATGATGCTTTCAAAAAACAAAAACGAGAGGGAAAGATGGCTTCTTTATTTCTTCAATGTTTGAATTGTTTTCCTGTTCTCTTGTGCGTGAGGCTTCATCCTTTTTTTAAACAAGCCATTTCCCTCCATTTTAAAAGGCCATACATTCTGCTTTGGGCGTGGGCCATTCAGTTCATGTTTTAAAACCATGTTGCACACAGCATGCTTCTCTTATTTATACTGACCTATATTTCAGACTGCTAACCTGTGTTTTAC
Source organism: Synaphobranchus kaupii (assembly GCA_029718625.1). Classification (NCBI taxonomy): domain Eukaryota; kingdom Metazoa; phylum Chordata; class Actinopteri; order Anguilliformes; family Synaphobranchidae; genus Synaphobranchus; species Synaphobranchus kaupii. The sequence goes on from CM056377.1 coordinate 126,608,892, forward strand.
CGCCACAAATTTTTTAAAATGTTTTTATTTTTTTAATTCACACATTTGAACTGCAGGTAATCTGCAGCAATGTCATCAGATGGTGTTTTTTGGACAGCTTGTTTAAGGACCTAGCAACTCATACTGCACATTCCTAATGGAAACAGAATATAATGCAATGTGTTTAATGTATTATTGGGATGGCAGGTATGCCATCCGCCAAGTTACGGCTTGGCGGGGCATGCCCCATACCTATACAGCACAGAGAGTTTGCCACTTTTCAGGGTTGCCTACAGAAGTAACCACAATGACCATAGACTCTCAGCCCTTAAAAACATTAACTTCTGTATGTTCTGACCTCATGTAACCACACAGCATTCAGATAGAACTTCACACATCCACACAATAAAGCCCCAAACTTGGGTTATTTTGTCGGTTTTTCTCCTTCTGCCTCTTCCTATTTTTCCTGCTCCGTACCCTCAAAGAATAATTCTCCCCATTGGACAACCGTCTTTAATCCGCCTATCGGAAGCTCTGTTTAAAATGTCCTCGTCGCATTTACATGCTTCAGAGGCTGTCTACCTACTGCACAAACTGTGAAAGTGTCTGTAGCTTAGTGGGTACAGTGCTGCTCTAGCATGTAGCAGATTGTTGGTTCGATTCTCACCTGATCCTAGCAATTAGTTTTGGTACACAATTTCTGGTACCGCAACACAGAAGTTATTTTGTCTTATTTTTCTTACTTAAAAAGAGGTGAATGTCACCCGACATGGTCTGGTAGCATTACATTACATTACATTACATTATAGTCATTTGGCAGACGCTCTTATCCAGAGCGACGTACATTAGTGCATTTTCAAACTAGGAACAAGTGCGTTAAAACGACCCTAAAAGTTAAATACAATTTCAAGTACCAGGCGTAGTCAGTATGATTTTTTATTTTTTTATTTTGGGGGGGGGGGGGGGGTAACCACACGAGCCTAACATTAGCCTACTCGCTACCAACAAAACGTTCACCGCAGGTTCGCAGTTACGCAGTAGGCTACAGGAACACATATCCCATTTCTCAGGCACAGGCAACAGTTCTAACGCAAAATATCACCTGGTTAACATCACGTTGTTGCATTAATGTAAAAAAAAAAAAACTCTATAAATAACTGTGCCATTGGCTACATGCTTTAATCTCACACAAATGTGTCTTTTATTGTTTTTTTTATTTCAGTTCCAATAAAAGCATATTCTTTAAAAAACACATGCATCAACACCAACATCACTTTTCATTTTTAAAACCATACATTTACAGGGGGAAATTCCTATTCTCTCTAGTTTTAATTCCTTTCTTTAAAATACACACAACAACCAAGACCCCATGTTAACTGACATCACATACAAAAAGAAGGTATCTCCAAAAAGGAGAGAAAAAAAAGTTGGGTAATTTAAAAGACATTAAAGTGACACTGAAAAACACAATTTAATGCAACTTGGCGTTTTTTCATCTTAGCATGTGAAGAGATTGTGGTCATTCAAACTTTAAATGTCAAATAACAAAAATGGCCTCATGGAACAACACATCATTTCAATTAATGTTTTAAACAGTTGACAAATAATTACACTCCAGAAAGGATATGTTTATACTTTGTTGTTACTTTAGAAAATGTACAGGTTTTAAAATGTTCACTGCTGCTACAGATTTCTCTACAATTCACAAACAGACATTTACACCAAGAATGATCATTTACAATAGAGAAAGGGGGGATGAATAAATAAATGCAGATAAAGAATAGAAATATGTTGACATTGAAAATAGCCTACATATAGCATTTTCACAAACCTATCCAGACATGTTCACCCTGTCAATGTAGCCTACTGTATGTTTGTGGGTCAGATGAGGCCAAATAAGTAATAGTACTAATTTGTTAACAAAATAATAGTTATGTTATTTGCGAACAAACTTTTGTGAACACAAGAATGTCTTGGCTCTGTAGGACCACATAGGTTTCTAGAAATCTAAATATTCCAAATAAATAAATACATCAATAAATACATAATAATAAATAATAATAATATATTTTATTCATGCTGTGCTTTTCATAGACCCAAAGCACTTGATGCAGACAATTGTTCAAACATACCATGTAGTGTAGTAATTGCAACACATGTGAATCTCAGATTATTTCCACTATAAATTATTTTCATTTTGCAGTTTGATGTGACACATACAGTTTCATGGACCACATTCTCTTGAGATGGTAAGATGAAGAAACACAGGGCCAAGTTGCATTAAATAATTTAGGAAAGTTTGGATAGCATTGCTTTGGAATAGAGCTAGTATAATTAGTGTGAGCTACGATAGGCAATATTGTTAGTTGTAACTTGGCCACATTTTGATATCAATACTTTTAAAGGCAGGCCTAGTTTTTGCAAGTTGGAATTACGAACTTACAGACAGTGCTTTGTAGGCTATGCGTGAGTAACTTATTTTTTTGTGAGATCTAACATACTGTCAAGACTGGGAAAAGATATAGCAACACTTCACAATATATAGGAAACTATGCAAATTATTTTAGTTTTCAGATATTGCAATATTTTAAGAAAATGCATTGCCTGTGAAATATACTCATTATATTTTCAGAAAGACCACACATTTACACCATATTGCAGTAGGATTCATTGTTGTAAGGGATAAAAACATCCATCCATCCATCCATTATCTAACCCGCTTATTCCTGGTCAGGGTCGTGGGGGGTGCTGGAGCCTATCCCAGCATGCGTTGGGCGAGAGGCAGGAATACACCCTGGACAGGCCGCCAATCCATCGCAGGGCACACACATTCACTCACACAATCATGCCTACGGGCAATTTAGAGTCTTCAATTAGCCTGACCTGCATGTCTTTCAACTGTGGGAGGAAACCCACACAAACACGGGGAGAAAATGCAAACTCCGCACACAAAGGCCCTCGGCCGGGATTTGAACTCGGTGGGATAAAACATATTTAAGTTTAAAAAAGCATCATGGTGAAGCTAACAGCTGCTCATAATTAAAGAAGCCATGACCATATCTGACTGCTGACTAACGCGAGTCCACACAAGATCACGCGATCGTACAGCTCGGTGTGTGTGTTTCTCTGCGGGTTTGGCCCACTGAAGGAGACGAGACGGCAGTCCCAACAAGACCACACGACTGAACCGATTGTGTGTGTGTGTGTGTGTGTGTGTGTGTGTGTGTGTGTGTGTGTGTGTGTGCATGTGTATGTGTCTCTTTGGGTTTGGCCCACTGAAGGACAAGAGGATGACAGACTGTATGATTGGGGCTGCGGTTTCCGCCATATGGTTCCACTTTTCCCAGGCAGCCAATGGGGTCCTTCCTCTGTGACAGACAAAGACAAACAAACAAACAGCAACGGCCAATCAGGAAGCAGCGAGGAGACATCCTTCCGCCAAAGCCACTAATTTACACTGCAGGGGAACAGCTAAGTGTGGCGCCAACACCACCACTCATTACTGCAGTACACACTGTGTCTGCCTGCTGCATACTACATTATACATTACATTATAGGCATTTAGCAGACGCTCTTATCCAGAGCGACTTACACAACTATTTAGCATTTTTTACATATTATCCATTTATACAGCTGGATATATACTGAAGCGATTCAGGTTAAGTACCTTGTTCAAGGGCACAACGGCAGTGCCCTACCTGGGAATCGAACCTGCAACCTTTCGGTTACAAGTTCCTTAACCATTATACTACACTGCCGCCCCCACATACTGTACACCACTCATTACTGCAGTACGCACTGCGTCTGCCTGCTGAATACTGTACACCACTCATTACTGCAGTACACACTGTGTCTGCCTGCTGCATACTGTACACTGCTCATTACTGCAGTACACACTGTGTCTGCCTGCTGAATACTGTACACCACTCATTACTGCAGTACACACTGTGTCTGCCTGCTGAATACTGTACAACACAATGGCAATGGAGTCAAATTCTAATTCTAATTAAAATTCAAATGTGTGTAGCCATCAGGACCGTAGACCATAACAATAAAGTGCAGATTAATCGGCCAGGGAGGAAGATGATTTCAGATTATTTTCTCCAAATTTAATAAATCTTACTGCAGTACACACTGTGTCTGCCTGCTGAATACTGTACACCACTCATTACTGCAGTACACACTGTGTCTGCCTGCTGCATACTGTACACCGCTCATTACTGCAGTACACACTGCGTCTGCCTGCTGCATACTGTACACCACTCATTACTGCAGTACACACTGTGTCTGCCTGCTGAATACTGTACACCACTCATTACTGCAGTACACACTGTGTCTGCCTGCTGAATACTGTACACCACTCATTACTGCAGTACACACTGTGTCTGCCTGCTGCATACTGTACACCGCTCATTACTGCAGTACACACTGCGTCTGCCTGCTGCATACTGTACACCACTCATTACTGCAGTACACACTGTGTCTGCCTGCTGAATACTGTACACCACTCATTACTGCAGTACACACTGTCTGCCTGCTGAATACTGTACACCACTCATTACTGCAGTACACACTGTGTCTGCCTGCTGCATACTGTACACCGCTCATTACTGCAGTACACACTGTGTCTGCCTGCTGCATACTGTACACCACTCATTACTGCAGTACACACTGCGTCTGCCTGCTGCATACTGTACACCACTCATTACTGCAGTACACACTGCGTCTGCCTGCTGCATACTGTACACCACTCATTACTGCAGTACACACTGTGTCTGCCTGCTGAATACTGTACACCACTCATTACTGCAGTACACACTGTGTCTGCCTGCTGAATACTGTACACCACTCATTACTGCAGTACACACTGTGTCTGCCTGCTGCATACTGTACACCGCTCATTACTGCAGTACACACTGCGTCTGCCTGCTGCATACTGTACACCACTCATTACTGCAGTACACACTGTGTCTGCCTGCTGAATACTGTACACCACTCATTACTGCAGTACACACTGTGTCTGCCTGCTGAATACTGTACACCACTCATTACTGCAGTACACACTGTGTCTGCCTGCTGCATACTGTACACCGCTCATTACTGCAGTACACACTGCGTCTGCCTGCTGCATACTGTACACCACTCATTACTGCAGTACACACTGTGTCTGCCTGCTGAATACTGTACACCACTCATTACTGCAGTACACACTGTCTGCCTGCTGAATACTGTACACCACTCATTACTGCAGTACACACTGTGTCTGCCTGCTGCATACTGTACACTGCTCATTACTGCAGTACACACTGTGTCTGCCTGCTGAATACTGTACACCACTCATTACTGCAGTACACACTGTGTCTGCCTGCTGAATACTGTACAACACAATGGCAATGGAGTCAAATTCTAATTCTAATTAAAATTCAAATGTGTGTAGCCATCAGGACCGTAGACCATAACAATAAAGTGCAGATTAATCGGCCAGGGAGGAAGATGATTTCAGATTATTTTCTCCAAATTTAATAAATCTTGAAATTGCAAACCTAATGATGCTTATTTTCATTATCGAGGCCTCATCCTCCACTAAAAAAAAAACCTTAAACATTTTCAAGTAGATCCGTTTATTTATTTATTCACCTGTTCGTTTGTTATTTTTAGTAAATGGAAAATCATTATCATCACTTCCATTTAGTACAGATCACTTCCCAGTGTAACCTCTTTATGGGCACTGAAGGAAACATCGGCGGCTTCTCCTTTCAGGCCTGGTTCCTGTCATCATTCCCCCTTATAATTCATTATCCCGTTCATTTACATATTCCCAATGAGATATCCCAGTTAGTTTCCATCAGTCTGGGAAAACATGGGGGTTAACGTTCCCGGGAATGGGATATGATTTTATTTATTCCCCCCCCGCCCCCCCCGATAGCTATGCCTGCTTTGGGGGAATCTAGGTCACGATGCAGAAAGGAAACATATTATAGGATACAGATATATATATATATATATACTATACAGAGGGCCCTGGACTCCTTCCATATTCTGTATCACACCTGTCAATCTAATCTAGAGCAGGAAATGACTTTTTGGGTGCGGGGGGGCAGTGCTGGGGGGGGGGGGCATATGACTGTGTATGTATATGTGTGTGTGTGTGTGCGCACTGGTGGGGGGGGGGGGGGGCATATGTCCGTGTGTGTATGTGTGTGTAAGGCAGGGGAGCATATGCCTGTGTATGTATGTGGGTGGGGGGTGTTTTAATGCATGTGTGTGTGTGGGTAGGGGTGTTATAATGCGTGTGTGTGTGTGGATGGGGTGTTATAATGCATGTGTGTGTGTGGGTAGGGGTGTTATAATGTGTGTGTGTTCATGAAGTGTTATAATGCGTGTGTGTTTGTGTGGGTGGGGGGTGTTATAATGCATGTGTGTGGGTGGGGATGTTATAATGCATGTGTGTGTGTGTGTGCGTATGTGGGTGGGGGTGTTATAATGTGTGTGTGTGTGGGGGGGGTGTTATAATGCATGTGTGTGTGTGTGTGTGTGTGTGTGTGTAGGGGCGGCAGTGTAGTATAATGGTTAAGGAACAGGACTTGTAACCGAAAGGTTGCAGGTTCGATTCCCAGGTAGGACACTGCCGTTGTACCCTTGAGCAAGGTACTTAACCTGAATTACTTCAGTATATATCCAGCTGTATGAATGGATAAATGTAATAAGAAGTTGTGTAAGTCGCTCTGGATAAGAGCGTCTGCTAAATATAATGGGGGGGGTTATAATGCACGTGTGTGTGTGTGTGTGTGTGTGCGTATGTGGGTGCGGGCGTTATAATGCGTGTGTGTGGATGGGGATGTTATAATGCATGTGTGTGTGTGTGTGTGTGGATGGGGGTGTTATAATGCATGTGTGTGTATGTGGATGTGTGTGTGTGGGGGGTGTTATAATGCATGTTTGTGTGTGTGTGTGGGTTGGGGTGTTATAATGCATGTGTGTGTGTGTGTGTGTGTGTGTGTGGGGGGGTGTTATAATGCATGTTTGTGTGTGTGTGTGTGTGTGTGTGTGTGTGTGGGTTGGGGTGTTATAATGCATGTGTGTGT
>CM056377.1:126616455-126643176 GCA_029718625.1 Synaphobranchus kaupii
ACTATTAATTAGTAATTACACCAGAACTACGGTGGTAGGTACAGTGTAAGGACTGCATACTATATGCATCATTGCAATGTACTGAAATCTAAGGTAAAACCTAGATTTCAGCATTACAACATTTAACCATGTTTGAAGTTCCTATGACTGGTGGGTAGGAAAGGTACATTAATTAGCTCGCTAGCACTTGAGGACTTCATTTTGACTGAGAAAAGAACCCAAGCACTGTTTATCATTTTAAGTATGAAGCAACAATTGTGGTGTACATTTAACACCCAAGGGTGTTTATACGAGACCGTAGGGTCAATTAATGTGAATGGGAACAGCTTACCCTTCCTATTATGTTAGCATTATTCTCTCATTTGTGTTGGGGTGTTGTTATAACATTAATTTTCTAGGATGTATTAGAGAAAATCACCATTTTGACGAAAACGAAAAGCCATTTCGGGTCATATAGACCCGAACATACATAGGAAGGTTAAATATCCTGGTATCAAAGCAAGACAAATTCTTTGGATTGAGTCTGAGAGGGTGGAGGTATCAGGTGGCTGGGAAAGATGATTTAGTCGAGATCAATCAGCTCGTTTGCCCTGCCTCTCCCTGCGTTTTAGCAGACAGTTATGAAAATAAATAACAGCTGCCGGGTGCTTTTCCACTTCACCAAATTCTGCCGCTCTGTGGAACATCGATGACGAACACCGTGGGACAAACAAACTCCACACCAACTCGCCTTTGAGCGAGCTTTCAACCTTAAGGCCAATTCATAATTGCGTACCTAAATTACATCATAGCAGACCCAAAGCGGATGTCCGCCGAGGCAATGCACACAGCAGTCGCTTCACCTACATGCGTGCCTTCGGCGTACCGCCATCTTCCACGAAGGACGCCATTGTTGTTTTCAATTTGCGCGCAAAAATCATGGGAAATGTAGTCTACAAAGGGCGGTTGGTACGCATCGACTATGAAAGGCAAAAGTCCGTGGTCAGTCCGTCCGTGTACGTGTCTGCTCCCTGTTTTAAACACCCTGTAACAGCCTATCGAGCAAAGCACCCTGCAGGTTGAGAATTTGACATGAATCCAACCATTTTCGCACACTTTTGGTATTTCACCAAAATGTGACAATTTTCCTACAGTTTTACACCATGCTTCATAATTTCCATATGAGGATGTTGTTTTTTTTATTTTAAATGCAGGTATGGTGTGGGGTATGCTTTGTGCTAAATGAAGACTTTTTCCACCTTTAATGCACTTTTAAACCACTACTTTTGGATTGTGCCTAGGCTATTGATACAGCAAAATTGCTTACTATAATTTTTTTTAGGGCAGCAATGCTTGTGTCAGTTAGGCCACTTGCAGAAAAACATCTCCATCAACAGCAAACTTGTGGCAATTTCATAGCAGGAGCCACAGCGCTCCACTAGTCCATCGCGGCCAGAGCCTTTTTCCCTCAAGTCATGGGCACTTTCTCTGGCATTTAATGGATGGCAAAAGCTCTTTTATTTGATGTCCCATGCATCACGCTGATAGGTGGACATCAATCAGATTTCTCCACAAAGTTTAAAGTTTACCCTGTAAAACGGTTTGTAGGTGCCAACTCTAAGCCTGAGTGTTTGATTGCAGATGCAAGGAGAGAATGGGCAAACTGTGTGTGTGTGTGTCTGTGCGTGTTTGTGCGTGCGTGTATGTCTGATTAATTGAGGATTGATTGTGCGTGTATAAGTGCACCCATGCCTGATTGATTGCGCGTGTATGTGCGTACGTACGCACGTTGCCTAAATCTCAGAGGGTAGTTTAACAATTTGTACCCCATTTTTAATTGAAATTAATAAGTAATGTAACATGTGACACATATTGATTGAACAGATGTGGAGGATATACGTAGGTTTCAATCTAAACATTTTTTCTCCTATTTTATATCAATTTACTCCCGTTACTGTGATAGTATAGCTTATTGCAGCACAATACCAACAGTCACATGCTACAGGCTAAGCTGCTTATGCCAGACTGACTGCAGATTTTCTTTGGCTGAGAATATTTATTTTCTTTAAAGAGACGTAGCTGAATGTGACACTGGGGGAAGTGCGTGTATTTGTCTGTGTACGCATAACACATTTGTTTTTACCGGAAGGAGACAAACATCATGTGTGTGTTCGACCCCTCCTGAGTGCAGTGTAGGCCCCATTAGGTGAGGGAAACACAATTACAAATGGATTGTCAGACTGCTCTGCTGAAGGTGTGTGTGTGTGTGTGAGAGTGTGCAGGAGCATAAGTGCCCGTCTGTGGCTGAGTGTGTATACACGTATACATCTGTCCATATGTGTGTGTCCATACATGTATGTGCATCTACTGCGTGTGCATGTATGTTGTTAAATGGTGTGTGTGTGTGTGTGTGTGTGCATGTACATGTGTTAGGGGGGAGTTGAATGTGGATCAATACTGTGATTAATGGCACTAATTTGCCCTGGTTAATGTAAGATCGTTAAAGCAGGGCTTGTGTAACGCCGTCTCCGGCCGCTGCCCCGAGGCTGTCCGGCTCTGCTGCCATCGTTGTTGTTTGTTAAAGATACATTAACGTGCCATGTAGAGCCTGCCACCCTCCCTACACACACACACACACACACACACACACACACACACACACACACACACACGCACAGGGGGGAGAGTGAGCATACAGGAGTGTGTGATGTGGTTCTTTTTTTTTGTATATCGGTAAAAAATCACCTTTCACACGACTGCAGTGTCCAGATCTGGATAATTCTGCTAATTTTTCTCAAATATAGTACAAAATAAATAAACACACACACACACACACACACACACACACACACACAAAAACAGGTTTTGTGCATGCATGTGTCTCTTCATGAACACACACTCAGAAATAAAGGTACAGTGGAGGTTTTGGTTCTTTAAAGAAAGTCACAATTGTACCATGAAAGTACAATAATGTTATATTTGGGTACTAACAAGTGCATTTTACAAGCAAAAAAGAAAGGTACATATGAATTATGTATTACAGGCCAGGGGTACGTTTTTAATGTCCCTATAGGGTACCACCCCAGTGATAAGCTTCTGTACCTTTTCAGGCACTTTTTCATACATTTTTTTTTTTCCTGAGTGTGTAAATGTGCACGCGAGCGGTGTGATTGTGCCATGATTCAATTCACACGGTTATTCCGCCATCACCTTTAACGCTCGATTGACGTGCGCAGATTTGACAGCGGCGGTGCGATTAGCTCTTTTTAATTGCATTGGAACTGAGGGGACAAAAGAATTTACACAATTAAGTATATGTCAAGCCCTGTGAATTGCAGAGTTCTATCTGCCATTTGTATAGTCATACATACGGAGATACTGAGCTTTAACATTCGAGTCAATTCATTGATTTTATCATTTAGAACTTCCTAAAAACTGGAATTACACACAGATTTTAAACATTCTACATTCTTTAGCACCACACACATGAGAAATGACAAAAGAATAACAAATACGGCATTTATTTGTATATAACTAATTTTCGGCAAAAATGTCACTGTAATTCTCACGTCACAAAGTGTTACTACAGCGAAAGACTGTGGACATCTTTTTGCACAAATGCATTGTGCTTGCTTCTCCCTTGTGTGTCTGGAACGTATAACAGGATTCAGTCGTGTTTTCATACGGGATCATATTGTTACAGGCACTGTTTAAACTGCTATCTGGAACGGCTCAGTAGAAATTGAAAACAGACTGGGAGTCAGCGTCTGGAGTCACGTCCAAACGTCGAAGCCGAGGGGCTCTCGAATCGTAAATCGTTGTTTCTGGCTCGATCCCGTTGTCGAGCCCTACCCATTCCACAGCTGCGAGAGGAGGAGACCCGGGACACGGGTCTCTTGTCTGCTGCAAGACGACGGGTGAGACAACGATGAGCCTTTTGTGAGATCACGGTGAGCCTCTAGTGAGAGAGAGGCCACCGTGATAGTTTTAAAAAGGACTGCAGAATGGACTGTTGGTTCATGGTTTTTCGTAATTAGGTGTGGTTGTGATTCCCCATACTTATTATTATTCTGCCAATTTGAGAACCTATCTCCTCCTACACCATTCATACCTCATATACCTTTATACACCCTCCAGGTTGCTATTACTTTTTACCATATACACTTTTTCAGATAATTTACCTTTTATCGCCAAAAAAATGAATGGGAGTCAATGGGCACATTTTGAAAAACAAATTTTATGACCCAACAATACTATCCCAGATGGTTTGACATTGGTTGCGTCCAGTAACTGAAGCTAACCGAGTAAGCACTGAGCCGATTTTTGAATCACGTAACGTTCTACTCTACGTGAGCGCTGAGCACCTGTCAAGAACCGTCTGAGTTTGGAAAAATGGCGACGAGAAATTCCATAGCTAACGACGTAGCCTAGTTCCGTCTCTGATCGAAATCCAAATGTGCTCAGCAACGCTTTGAGTGGGTCAGAGTGATCGAAACAGAGCAACCTGTTAAGTGCGTTCTTCGCTCTGAGCGAAGCCAAGCCGCTCAGTTCACCTACTTAACGCCTTACCTTTTAGTGCTTTCATCACTATTCATTACTTCCTTGTATCACTTCCAGGTTCTTTAGACTACTTACCACAGAATACATCACCATATTTTAACACTTTCACCTTCACGAGATCCCTTTATACTGCATTACCAGTTCATACCGTTTCCACCTCACACTATACCATATTACCATCGTTCTATGCCATTTCCAGCAATTGATACCACTGTGAAGCAACTACACCTACAATTTCTTTAGGAATTGTTAATCTAGTTGTGGGTGACTATTTTGAGGTGTGCATTGATATGTCTGCTAGACACCAGACTGCCATTTGAGGTAAAAAGATGGCCACATTGAACAGATGTGCCTGGGATACTCAGGGATTTCTGCGCTATCCGCCAAACGAGAGGATTCTGGTCAACTGCGACTGACTGTTGCTTGCTTTCCATCAGCATCAGTTAGAGGATTTTAAAATTTTGATCGCTGATATTGTGAATGTTGCTTTTCATTTATGTGTTTGTTAATGTTTTGACTGAATTTTTATTTTGACCTGTACTTGTTTGTCCGATGTGTTTGTATGTGTCTGTTGTACCCAGGACACTCTTGAGAAAGAGATCCTGGATCTCAATGAGATTTACCTGCTAAAATAAAGGACAAATTAAAAAAAAATTAAAAAAAGATCTCTTGCTGCAGAAATTTATTCAGCCATGGTAATTCTTTTTTTTTTAATGAAAAAAAAAAGCCCATTCAGATGCAGGAGATGTGTTGAAATGTGGAACTTGCTGAATTTTCAGTGCATACATGTGAATTAAAAAAAAGAAGAAAAATACATATTGGAATGTTAATTTTAACAATTCAAAATGTTCAAAATTCCCTATTCGAAAAACGTTCTAATTGAAAATGTAAATGCAACTGGCGTAATGGATAATGAATCGGGTTCATCAGCAGAGACAGATTCAGCGCCTCACACATTACGGGGCCGAGCCTGTCAGACACCAGATGAAGCACATTTAGATGCGGCTAAACTGGCAGTAAAGGCCCAGCAGGTGGATATGCAATTTGAACAAATCTCTTCTAGGTTAGTCAAACACTGGGGTTGATGGAATCCGGAAATTGGAACTCAACACAAGATATGGAACTGAGAACATGGAACACTTAGAGCTCATTATCTTGGTAAGAAATCACTTGAGAACAGAATTCTCAGGCATTATAGAAACATGACCCTGCTGAATTCTTTCATTTGGTAATGTAATGTCACAGTTTGTTTTTTCTGAATGCTGAAACTGAACTTTTAAAACAAAAGCTAATGAAAACGTCTTTGTGCACCTGCGGTCCTTGCTGTGACACCACCACGTGTAATCGCCTCAACTTTTCTGTGATGACATGGCGTCATGGCAACAGCAGGATGACAGCTCATCACAAGGGGGAGGGGGTGGGGGAGATGGATAACGATAAGGTCTTCCTCCCCCTGTGATTTGTAGTGTGAACCGACCGCGGCACAGACCCTTCGCACACCATTAATCAAGCCCTCCACATGCTTTCCCCAGAGCCGAACGGGCGCTACCATCGGCGCAGTTTCCATTAAACGAGTGTTAACTGCTGCGGTCAGAGCCGGAACAGGAGACAACCTCCTAAAGCAGCAAACACCAGACGGAGTGGGGGCTGTCCAATCCTCCAATCCTCCAAATAAAACCACCAAAAACCATCAAATAAAAGTCAATTTTCAGAAATGTAATGTATTCACCAGGCCAACCTTATTGATTTCCTCATATTTTTGCAAACTCTATGAAACTATATGATGTAGGCATGATGCAACAATTAAAAACGTTTAAGGCATTTTTAATCATGTACTGATCAATTTATTAATTCTCATAGGACTTCTCCAGTGAAGGGTCCCAACTTGAGTCTTACATGTAGAAGTATTGTTCACATGTCCACTTGTTCTCCTCTCAACGTTAAAAAAAAAAACTATTGGCATGAAACAGACACACATTCAAACAATACCGGCCATTCCACAGTGACAAAGTCCCAGGATCAGAGTTCTCTTCCCCCAGCATCTCACACGCCCCTGTATCTGAGCTGAGCTGAGCTGAGCTGAGCTGTACCACTTTAATCTGAGGTCTGTTAAAATAAATGCTCTTTTTGTTGTACCAAGAAAAACAAAAAAATGGTTTAAAAACAAACAAACAAAATTTTTTTTGAAATGTTTTGCAGCGATGGATCCAGTCATACTCACGCAAACAGGAACTTTACTGGAAAATGACTTCACATCTTTTATCGCTGCGGAAATCTTTTCTTTTCTCATTTATTTTGTCTTTATTGTTTTATTTACTTCCCCACACCCCTTGAATGATAGGTCAACATGATGGGTTGGTGAAAAAGTTGTCAGACTGCCACTCCCGGTCAATAGAGGGCGCCAGTGAGGGGGTCCTTCCTGGGAATGGTGCTCAACTGTATCCCTAGAATCTTTAACTGTAATGACCAATAACCCAAACCCCACCCGCACACCTCAAATGCAAATATAAAATGATAAAAGCAAACCGTTTGGAAAATGAGAAAAAGCACAACCCTGGGCAAACATAAGAAAGGAAGGTCCAGTGGTGAGTTTATAGAGGGGAGGGGAGAAGGAGGTGGAGGAGGGCGATTCCTGGTCTTCACGGACTTGTTTGTAGTTGTAGACTTTAACCTCGCTCTGTCTCGATGGTAAAGGGAGGCGACGTAGCGTATCGGACAGTCAGAGTAATACTCACACTTGAGTTAGTGGCTTCTCAGGATTGTGGCTCGCTGCTCTCCCTTGTTGCTTTGACAGATATATTTCACTCTAAGTGCAGGTTTGACTGGTCGTCTTCCTCCCCTTGGGCTGGGTAGACCGATGCGGAGGCCCCTGGCACACGCCATAAACCGCTGACCGTCGTCAATCAAAACACGGCAAGAGACACCTTGGCAAAGGACCCATCGGGTCTTTCGACAAACAAACAAAGCGCAATGTACAAACAAAAATTTAATTAAATAAAGAGCGTGAAAAAGATTATCTGTAATTAAGGCGGTTAAAAATATTGCAGAGTTTTGGCCCCTGTTTTAAGACAGACTGCCAGAACAGTCAGTTCCTCCCTCCTAATCCTGGACAAACAGACCAAGTGTAGAGAGAAGAGGAAAATTAAGAAGAAGAAAAAAAAAAAGAATGATAGAAAATTTAAAAATTCCAAAAAAAAGAAAGAAAATGGTGACTCTCTTTGGACAGAGTTTATTATTTATTTATTTGGTTTGGGTTTTTTTTTCTTCAGGAGTAAAATGATTAAAGTAAAAAAAAAAAAAAGATCTGCATAAATTGTCCGTAAAAATAAATTATTTCAAAGATAAGATAAAATAGAAAGCTGATGACTTTGTTGGGCAAGTTTAACTTGGGCGATTTTTTGTTTTTTTGTCGCCGATAATTTTTTCGGAGCGTGCAAAAGTGTTTTAAGATCTAGATGTGCTGGACGGACGTCCTTTTAGTCACCAAAGAAAGACCTGATGTGAAGCAGTGCACCATGGGAAGGATCTGAGCTGAAAAGCATTCTCTCTCTCTCTCTCTTTTTCTCTCTCATTTATGGACGCACTGAGCTGAATTTGGTGGGGTGTGTGGGGGTGGGGTGGGGGGTGAGACACCCCTCCTTCCACTTTCAGGGGTGGGTGATTTTAGATACCCCCCCCCACCACCCCCCTTCTGAAAGCCCCCCCCCCCCCCAGAAAAAAACTAAAAAACAAAACAGGCAAAGGGAGGCCAGTACGGGCTATTGTCTGCGAATTCAACACGGAGCAGCACCCCCCCCCTATAGGGTGACCTCACACCCACTCCTGCATGGAGCGCTTGCAGTACAGTATGTGCCTGGGCGTGCCTTTCCTCTTAAACTGCAGGACGGTGTAGATGAGCACCAGCAGGCAGAGCGCCAGCACGCAGGGGATGACGATGGCCACCGCCTTCACCGTCCCCGCCGCGTTGTCCAGCTTGATCACGATATCCACGTCCTCCTGCGGGGGGCGCCGCTCCCGCTCCCGCTCCCTGTCCCGGTCGCCGCGGTCCCTGTCGGGGTCCAGCGTGCTGTCGCAGCCCATGAAGTCGCTCAGGATGGACCTGGGGTAGCCCGGCTCCACACGGAGCTTCTGGTTGCTGAACTTCCAGTACTCTTTCCCCTTGTAGAAGTAGGTGAACCCTGAGGGGCGGAGAGACAGGGGAGCTCAGTAAGAACCGGAGCCTGCAAAGGTTTATGGGCTCATCTCAAATCAGCTATGTAGCGGGCAGAACAAACGGAAAATGCCCTCTCCTATTACCCGAGGGGCTATTACCCGAGGGGCTATTAACGGCAGCTGCGATTGATACTTACACCCGCCGCCATTTCCCTGAAGTTTCACATTAAAAACAGTGTAAACATCCGTTACACTCATTCTGCAAATGTCATTTTTTCATCCCAGGTGTAACTCATTCCAGTGGTTTCACACAGATTGTAGATGTTACAGCCCAGCTGTAATGGTGATGTTACACCCATATGTAACTACAGTGGTTACACCCTAGCAGGGAGATCAACATGACTATTCCAGCGATAACTGCCATAGCCCAGCTAGCCTGTGTACAGAGAGCTTTGGTAGAGGGCCATACCATTGGCTTTGTCCACGAAGGCCCCCTGGGGTGAATCCGGGACACCCTTCCACACGGTGATGGGTTTGGGGTAGCCGGGGTCCATAGTCCTCATCTCCTCATTGTACCGCCAGTACCTGCAATCGACCAGAGAGAATCGCAAGGTCAGCCTAAACCACAACCACAACCGCACACAAAACAATACGGTCAAGACCCACAACTGCACACAACCACACACAGAACAATATGGTCAAGACCCACGACTGCACACAACCACTCACAGAACAGTACGGTCAAGACCCACAACCACACACAGATCAGTTAAGAGAGTGAAGACAGCACAGGAATGATGGAGAGTTAAGATGCTACAGGAATGAGAGATAGTTAAGATGCTACAGGAACGATAGAGAGTTAAGATGCTACAGGAATGATAGAGAGTTAAGATGCTACAGGAATGAGAGATAGTTAAGGTGCTACAGGAACGATAGAGAGTTAAGATGCTACAGAAATGATAGAGAGTTAAGATGCTACAGGAATGATAGAGTTAAATTGCTACAGGAATGATAGAGAGTTAAGATGCTACAGGAATGAGAGAGTTAAGTTGCTACAGGAATGAGAGAGAGTTAAGATGCTACAGGAACGATAGAGAGTTAAGATGCTACAGGAATGATAGAGAGTTAAGATGCTACAGGAATGATAGAGTTAGGATGCTACAGGAATGAGAGAGTTAAGATGCTACAGGCACGATAGAGTTAAATTGCTACAGGAATGATAGAGAGTTAAGATGCTACAGGAACAATAGAGTTAAGATGCTACAGGAATGATAGAGTTAAGATGCTACAGGAATGATAGTTAAGATGCTACAGGAATGAGAGAGTTAAGATGCTACAGGAATGAGAGAGAGTTAAGATGCTACAGGAATGATAGAGTTAGGATGCTACAGGAATGAGAGAGTTAAGACGCTACAGGCACGATAGAGTTAAATTGCTACAGGAATGATAGAGAGTTAAGATGCTACAGGAACAATAGAGTTAAGATGCTACAGGAATGATAGAGTTAAGATGCTACAGGAATGATAGTTGAGATGCTACAGGAATGAGAGAGTTAAGATGCTACAGGAATGATAGAGTTAAGATGCTACAGGAATGATAGAGAGTTAAGATGCTACAGGAATGATAGTTAAGATGCTACAGGAATGATAGAGAGTTAAGATGCTACAGGAATGATAGTTAAGATGCTACAGGAATGATAGAGTTAAGATGCCAGCAGCCATACCACTATGCAATCTGCGCCTGCTGAATAGCTGAAGCTAAGCAGGTTGTGGGCTTGGTTAGTACTTGGATGGGAGACCTCTGGGGAAAACTAAGTTGCTGCTGGAAGTGGTGTTGGTGGGCCAGTAGAGGGCAGTCTTCCCTCTGGTCAAATAAACCCCAATGCCCCAGTGCAGTGATGGGGACACTGTGCTGTAGGAGATGCCGTCTTTCGGATGAGACGTTAAACCGAGGTCCTGACTCACTGTGGTCATTAAAGATCCCATGACACTTATCGTAAAGAGTAGGGGTTTCCCCGGTGTCCTGGCTAAACTCCCAACCCAGGCTCATTCAATCTGCCACCTAATCATCCCCCAGTTTAATTGGCTAAAAAAAAGTATTCTCTCCCTCTCCACCTCAGCTGATGTGTGGTGAGCATACTGGCGCAAAATGGCTGCCGTTGCATCACCCAGGTGGGTGCTACACATTGGTGGTGGTAGAGGCGAGTTTCCCCCTCATCATTGTAAAGCGCTTTGAGTATCTAGAAAGGCGCTATATAAATGCCATGCATTATTATTATTATGCTATAGGAATGATAGAGAGTTAAAGGAATAGTTCGGAATTTTGGACATAATGTCTCAATTACGACTTACCCATGATGTAGTTGATTGATGGAAACCATTTTCAGATAATTCCATGCTGTCCCTTCTTTTGGACATACACACATTGCTAATGCTAGCGCAACTCTGAGGTATCGAGTAGCATCCACTACCAAACGCACTTAAACACTCCACAGAGCACCCAAAGCAAATAAAATACGACAACAGTCTATCGGGGTTATTTTCAGTCATTATACCATCATTTTTCAAGTCAAACTATCGTTGAATCCTTTACTTTGTGCTGACCTAAATTCTCCGTGGCAGTACGGCGTTAGTTTAGTAGGTAACGTAAAGTAGCCTATAGCTCTGCTGGCCAAAAACAATATCAGTGAAAGAATCAGACTCGTAGTATTGTTAGCTAACGTTCAGATAAGATAGTATTTCGGTGTGTATTTCAAGGTTGTTCAAATCATGCAAAAAAAATGGGCACCACAAAGTTTTCACCGATTTCCACTGGAAGAAAGAAAACAGCTGTGGCTTCTTGCTGCTCGCATGGATGTCACCAATTGAGACTCTAAAAAAGTTAAAAGTGTGTGGTGACCATTTCACTGAGGATGACTATGTGAAAATCAAAAAAGGACGGTCGGGACACCCTCTACTGAAGGAGACTGCTGTGCCATCACCTGTTTTTCTTCATGCACCGAAAACAACTGACGAGCAGGTAACTAATAAATGATTGCATGTGTGCTAGTTGCCATGATTGGGAAGTCATGGAAGTGGTCAAACCTTTCCTGCAAATTGGTAGCCAGTGTGCTTGCTTGTATATGCTGTGTTATTCTGTAGCATGTTTGTGTTTAGCTGACTTGTTGTCTACCAAATATGTAACTTTACGGCAAAACGAATTGTGTCGGCAAGTGTGGACTACAGCAGATAGCCTACAGGCAGATACCCTGGCTAATCTACATCTAGCTCCGCCGCCGTACTTCCACTGAGAATTTAGGTGAGCACAAAGTAAAGGATTCAACGATAGTTTGACTTGAAAAATGATGGTATAATCACTGAAAATAACCCAGATAGACTGTCGTCATATTTGATTTGCTTTGGGTGCACTGTGGAGTGTTTAAGTGCGTTTGGTAGTGGATGCTACTTGATACCTCAGAGTTGCGCTAGCATTAGCAATGTGTGTATGTCCAAAAGAAGGGACAGCATGGAATTATCTGAAAATGGTTTCCATCAATCAACTACATCATGGGTAAGTCGTAATTGAGACATTATGTCCAAAATTCCGAACTATCCCTTTACGATGCTACAGGAATGATAGAGTTAAGATGCTACAGGAATGATAGAGAGTTATGATGACTTGGCACCACAGACCTGTCTCCTTTGAAGAAATATGTCTTAGCCACGCCCTCCCACCAGACGGCCGTCTCGATGCTGTGCGTTGGCATGCCGCTGCCAAACATGGAGATGTCCTGGGGGTACGCCGGCTGCAACGTGGTATCCTTGAACACCCAGAACCGGTTCCCTAGCAACAGCGAGAACAGCAGGATCAGCCGAAGGAGCCATACCCCAGAACACTCGGAACTAGTTCCCTAGCAACAGAACAGCAGGATCAGCCGAAGGAGCCAGACCCCAGAACACTCGGAACTAGTTCCCTAGCAACAGAACAGCAGGACCAGCCTGAAGGAGCCAGACTGCAGAACACTTGGATTCGGTTCCCTAGCAACAGAGAGAAGACCACGATCAGCCGAATGAGCCAGACCCCGGAACACTCGGAACCGTTTCCCTAGCAACAGAGAAGAACAGCGCCTCATGCAGCCATGCCTGGTGTCTGTTCTCACGGTCCATGGACTTCATTGGCTGAGCCGTGCCAAGCATCTGCCAGTGTGACTTAGCAAATGGTGGCTTGCCTTCCCTGTGCGCCTTTTCCTCAAAAACAGCCACTGCCTTATTCTACAGAACGTGAAGTTCGCCATCTGCTCAAATCAAGACCATCGTAAAGACGTTCACAGTGTAAAACGTGTATTTTCGTTTTTCATTTTGTTTGTGAGAACGACGACCGATTATCTCTAAAATAAGGTAAGAAGCAGAGCCATGTAATTTCCTCTTGGTTAACACAAGAGTTCAAATCTCATTTACGTTCTGACTGCCTGCACCTTGTTCATGTCTGTGACATTCTGTGATAATTTGTTGAGATCATGCAGTTCAGATCCAGGAGGTTCAGTACAATTAAAGCAAGGCCGTTCCATGGAAGCATTCCACCCAGGTCCTAGTGCCAAACATTTTGTCTGTCAGATGTGATTCTGCTTTATCCTTGTGTAGACCTGGCTTTTCCTTTTCATCTTCCTTCTCTCTGCTTTTCCCAGAGAAACATCAAAGATGGCTGTAGCTCTATCTCTTTCCAGCCATTCAGAAGGAACAGCGAGGGGTCTTTAAAAGGTTTAAAACTGAAGACGTTAGCTTGTGTCATATCCCTTACAGGCTCAGACACTTATACTCATAACCACCCAGAATGGCTGATCCCGTCCCGGCACAAACCTGCAAAGCCCTGCCATCCTCATCCTCATCCTCACCAATGGCAGCTCTGCCAGCTCTGAGACTTTCCAATCCCAGAATTTATTTATTCTTTAATGAAAATGTCAGCACATCTATGTAAGTATGAAGTTGCATCCGCGTTCGCCAGAGCGTTAAATGATAAATGAGCCGTAGAGTGAGATATTTCTTTATTTTCTTTTAAAGACTTTATTGGATTAAGCACATCGCACACCATCTTTGACCTGCTGAGCTGTTATTCCCCCTCTTGGAGACAATATATTTTTTTGAATTCAGTTCAATTAAATTTTACTTGTGTGTGTGTGTTTTTTTTTTAACAGAGACACTAAGTCACAGAGACGTTTCACAAGACGATGGGAAAACAGAGAGACAGGAAACTGGAGAACGATCGTGCCCAACCTCTCGGAAAAAAACACAAAGCAAGGCTAAAAAAAACTCCCCAATGGGAAGAAAAACACAGTGGAAGGAGGAGAGGTGAGATATTGGGGGAGAGGAGCGGGGGGGGGTGCGGGGGCAGCAGCAAGGGGGTTTGGCAGGGGTACTGGGGGGTGGGGGGAGGGAATGGGTGAAAGGTCAAAGGTATAAAAGAAGGGGGGGGGGGGGGGTCAAAACCAGCATGCCAGACTATATATACACACGTGCACAATTTACAATTGATAATTGTATATTGTTACATCCTGTATTTTATCTTCACTTTATGATTGATTGATAAATTACAGCTTTCGTATATGAGCTGAAACCATTAAAGAAAAATGCTTGACGGTGTTTAACCGTAGTCCAGGAGGTCCACAGTGTCTGGAGGCTTTTTGTTGAGCAGCCAGCGCTGAGCCAGAGCTATGCCCAGGTGAGTCACCTGCTCGACCACCTGCTTTGATTGGCTGAGGAAGTGCTGCAGGTAAGAGTGAAACCCATGCACACCTGCAGGTCTCTGAGGACAGGGCCAGCCATTGTGTCATACAACAGAAACAACGTCAGTGGGTTTGGCTTCGTATATCTCCCACCTCTGTCTGTTTGCTAAGTGATCTTTTGCCAGCCTTTTAAAATGAAGCCATTTAATACAAAAAAATACTATGGGTGCGAAGGTTAGTCATCACACATGTACGCATCCTGATTTTACTATGGAATTTCAGTTATGAAAACACAGCCGTTTGGCTACAACTTAAATTAAAACAGTACAAAAAATACATAGAACAGGGGTATCGATCCGACTGGTGCTGGATTGTAGACCGGGCTTCATGCTACGTGGACATCGACCTCGGTCCGAACGGCGCGTAAACACGCGCTTCCCGCTGGCTATCACGATGCTAGCACGTCGATCGGTAAATATGGCGACGTCCGGCAGATCGGAGGCCACAGCTCTGTTTACTCATACCAGAAAACACACCTCTACAGTGTGTGAATTATTACTTATTATTATTTCTATTATTATATACATTTCTCATATTTGTCAGCATGTCCTCACGATTAAATTATTCCATGCTGCTGTGCTACACCATTCCGAAGCCTGAATCTTTAAACTGCACTAATGCGCATTTGTGCAGGTATTAAAGTGAACATGTAAGAAAAACACAAAATATACATTAATGTTTAAATGTAATAAATGTCTAAATGTACAGAATATGCGCTGTATATTAACTGCAAAATGTACAGTATACATGCAGTATATTCACTGCTATATATATATATATATATATATATATATAATATATATATAAAGGTATATATGCTGTATAGTCAAACAAGCTGGAAAGCAATATCTTAATCTTTACATTTCACATATCTCCCAACTTTTTTTGTTGCATTTTTCAGTTGGAGAGTCTGAGGGTAAAAATCGAGTCCACGCTTCAGTGACTTTCCACTCTCAGCACATCATATTTTACCTTTTTTTGTTTTGTTTATTTTTTATAGCTTGGTGTTTCCTGATCTCAAACCTGCACTTGGTCAGGTATCACTGACAGAGAAACCTACTGTACAGGGGTGTAGTCTCTCTTTTTAAGGCTGTAAACACATTTGTGTGTGTCACTGACCCAAGGAGAAGGTGGTGGATTCTCTCATGTCTCAGTAATGCTGATATAAGTCTACTGCGAGTAGCAGGATTTTTTGAAGGCTCAGATATATCTCTCCCTTGAGAAAGCACACGGTATATACAAATCTAAGCAAGGTTGATTCATGCTCACATCTGACATACGTCACAATAAATGAGTCATGTGCTCCTTCTTCTCTTGTTGCCTTTAAGTAGATATGCAACAATTTGTTACGCCAGCTTTCACATTTTGCACTCAGAGAGAATGTATCAAAAACAAATGTATGGCTCAGAACAAAGACACAGGCAGTTAATAGTCGTTTACGGAGTGCATGCGTGTTAGTTTAGAGACAAGACCGTTTGTAAATGTCTGAGTGCATGCGTGTTTGTTTATAGACACAGTTAATGTCTGTCTGAGTGCGTGCGTGTTTGTGACGTGTGACAGACGACGCACACAATTTCTGCACACTTGTGCTCAACCTGAAGGCACATTTTCTCTGCAGGATTGATGACCAATTTGCTTCAGTCAGAGGTTTCAGAGCCTCAGCCCACAGCGAGTACCCCTCCTTCTGATGGTAACCCCCCCCATGCGCCTGGCCATGTAAATCCTTCACTGGAAACATGAAGTGTTAAAAAACCTTCCTTCTTTTTAGTATGTTGGGTGAAATGTGCACTAATTGTAGTACTTTACTAATAGTGTACTTTAAATCCCTGTATGATATACTTATTTCTGGGTTTAATAGTATGGAGGATATTTTTTGCATACTGTATGTTGCATACTAGTATGCAGTAAACAGTACACAGTATGCTAGTACACAGTGCACAGGACTCAGTAGATGGGGCTCTGATTCAGCCACAGCCCGTCTCTCTGAGGAGTGTGACATGGCAGGGTCGACATTGTCATTGCAATTTCAGGCCCCGCCCCAAAGGAAAACTAAATAAGGTCATATGGGCGGGGATAGAAGGTTGATGGGAAAGTGAGTCTTCACAAAGCCAACCAGGTTTATTGTGTAACCTTTCAGGGTATTATGGGAGTAAAGTCATTCCAGTTGGTTAATGGCGGGGATTGACAGCATACTGTAGCTCCGCCCACTGGGTTCCCAGAGCCTCTCACACATCTCTTTCTAAAAAAAAATAGAAAAGAAAATAAAACAAAAAATCTAACCGTTTTTTTCCCCCTTTCATAGATATCGTCTTGTCACATCTTTGAGCAGCAGGCTAGGGGCTAAATAAGATAAAATTAAGTGGTGCGAAATGATGTTCTGGGCGCGTGGTCACTGACGCGATTGGATCTGCGATCCCAACCGGTTTATAACATGACATGACAACCAGTTTATAACATGACAACCAGGCTCGTCTTCCTGCTCGGCCCCCTGGCCGCCGCAGCGCCACAGCGTTGGGATCGGACGATGTTTTCTCCTGGCCTCTCCACGCCTTTTCCGTCCGCGATGAAGCGGAGTAATGCTGGAACATTCCTCAGACCTGACTGCGAAGATCTGTTCACAGAGACCACGCTTTTGTCCGTGCAAAAATAACCTACAACCTAGGAACTGCTTCCCTAACCGTCATACTACATTGCAGCCCTACAACACTGTTCAACGTTGTATTTTTAGTAGTTAATTAATTATAATGTTGACTGACCGATTAATTCACGCGTTCATTGTAAGTGCGCAATTACTCAGGGTTAGCTTGCCTCTGGACGCACAGGAAGCGCCGTCAATGCGAGGAAGCGAGGGTGGAAGCAGGAACAGGAAACGGCGGTAACCTTGGCGAACGTCACTCCGGCGGTGTCCTGTCTCTGTCTAAACATGGCAAAGAGCGGACAGCGCTTGACGCGCCCTAAACCACAAGCCTCGATCCTCACCCTTAACTGCACTGGGACCCCACCTTAAACCCCGCCCCCTTCCGTACCTTTGAAGAAGACAAATTTTCCCTCGCTGTTCTCGTAAACGGCATCAATCTTGGGTGGGAGGCCCCTCCAGAAGTAGGCGATCTGCATGGGGTACCCCGGCATCACCGCGTTGTCCCGAACGCGCCAGAACCACTGGTCCTGAGAGAGAGAGAGAGAGAGTCTTAAACCGTTTCAATGGACAAGACTTATAAACATGTAAATGACAGATCTTCAAAAGCATAACCTTTACAAACATGTATGCAACAGCTGTTTCAATGCACAACTCTTACAAACATGTATACAACAGTTCCTTAAAAACTTAACCTTTACAAACATGTATGTAACAGTTCCTTAAAAGCTTAACCTTTACAAACATGTATGTAACAGTTCCTTAAAAGCTTAACCTTTACAAACATGTATGTAACAGCTCCTTAAAAGCTTAACCTTTACAAACATGTATACAACAGCTCCTTAAAAACGTAACCTTTACAAACATGTATGTAACAGCTGTTTCAATGCACAACTCTTACAAACATGTATACAACAGCTCCTTAAAAACGTAACCTTTACAAACATGTATGTAACAGTTCCTTAAAAGCTTAACCTTTACAAACATGTATGCAACAGCTGTTTCAATGCACAACTCTTACAAACACGTACATGACAGCTCTTTCAAAGTATGACCCTTACAATCATGTATATGACAACTCTCAAAAGTATAACTCGTTACTAGCATGTGAAAAGCAGCTAGCCTCAGCTTGTGAAGAGCGGTTATCTCTAACCAGCAGGTAAACTTGTACACGCATTGAACTCATTGCTCAATGTGAAATATCAGTATTGAGCCACAGTACCATACCATCCAGCAGAGAAAGTAGAGACCGTGAAAAAGCGCTACACATCTCTTTTAAAAAATCTATTTTTACAGGAAACGCGGCTAGATAAGGTCTTCACTAACGGAGGCAGTGAGGGAGGGAGGGAGGGAGGGAGAGAGATAGCACAAGGAAAGCTCTTTTTTTGGAGTTTTTGGAAACGTGTTGGTTTGCACACCGCATGAATGACAACACACAGGGAAAGGTCTGGCAGTTGCCATTCTGAGTCTGTGCAGAAACCGGAGCAGAGAGAAGGGGCTGTGACTGGCAGCTGTCCGTCATCTCCAGCCCCGCCCCTGCAGCAATACCCCCCCCCCAGGTAGAGTGCGTGCATTCGCCAAGCTCTAAGACACCATCAGCCTTGTTCTCACTCTTTCTCTTTCAAGGCTGATGGTCATTGGTGGTGGGACGAGTTTCCCCCTCACCACTGCCAAGTCCCCAGCCGGTGAAAAAAGCGCTATATAAATGCATTATTATTATTATTATTATTATTATTATTATTATTATTATCTTTCTTTCTTTCTCTCTCTCTCACACTCCCAATTACACACATGCGCACACACACCTTACTTCCCCTTCAGAGTTTGTCACCAGAGAACCAATCAGAACAGATTAACCAAGCTCAGGGAAATTTCCCATGAGGCTCTGGGGGAAGCTTCTCAGGTAGAGGAGGATTAAGAGAGGGGGGGGGGGGGGGGGGGCTCTCAGATACACATATAAAATGGGTATGAAATGGTTTGGTAGCCTCTAGTCTCACATGATGCTGTTACTCTATCCAATGGCTGGATATTTATTAGCGGTGCCCAAACGCAGCCTGACGGACATTAATCAGCCTTTATTTCCCCCATCACATGAAAGTTTAAGCAAAACCGAGCCAGTAACGCTGTCCGTCTGCTTCTCATCCTCCCAGCAGAACCGCACACAGGCCCAGGCCTCGGGCCTGAGAACACCAGCTGCACAAGCCATTCTCCGGATCTGGGTCTGGATCGGGCTCGTCGCCACGACAACACTGTCCAAAGCGAATGACATCACATGGCACGCGTTAAGATTTAAGAAGGGAAATCCCCCCCCCCCCCACCTTACAGGCCTTCTCTGATGCTTCAGCCAAGATGTTAATTTATTCCCAGCAATCGAATCCACCATGTTCTTCTTCTGCCTTTCTTTGCTTTTTTACATTATGCTTTGGCACAGAACTTCATAGGGTAGCCAAAACAAGACACCATTTTTATTCCTCCCGATTCAATACACTGTTTCTTTTTTTATTATTAATAATATTTATCTCTCCCACGCACCCTTACACACCCAGTCAGAGCCCAAACTAGGCCTGTGTCCCATTTCAAACTGTAAAAAATGTAATAATATTAAACCAACAACAATTGCCAAAACGAAGAGCAACTGCGACAAGGCATTGCGCTACACTGTGTATCACATCATTTAGCCAGGAAAACACACACACACACACACACACACACACACACACACACACACACACACACACACACACACACACACACACACGACACACACACACACACACACACACACACACACACACACACAGGGATGTGTCGTCGTTTACTCAGCTGGAATCTGTCTGGAGTCTCTGAGCTGTTGCACCTTTGTGCTCGGAGACGGGCTGAGGCTTGGGACTCTGGCAGGGCCTGGCGGGCCGGAAAAAGAGCATCCACAAGACAGACAAACACACGGTCGAACGGGGGCGGCGTTTCCCAAACGGCAGGTGAGGTCGTGGGAGGGGTCGAGATGGGTTTTGAGAATCGTAGTTTCCACCTACAGACAATGGGACTTGTAGTTTCCACCTACAGACAATGGGACTTGTAGTTTTCACCTACATACTGCTCATTACAGTCATCATGATGTATTGTTATGCGCTGACATGGACGCCCACACCAGCCCAAGCTAAGCGCTGTTCTCGCTACACGCCACCGCATTAGCCGCAGCGTTCATGCAGCTGACTGACATTTTAATCGCAACGATTTATTTGTGACATTTTGTTTTAACTTAAAAAAATTTAAGTTATTAACCAAATGTTCAGTTGGCAACCCCACCACCCAATGGCTCTTTCTCCCCTCCTGTCTCTCCTCCTCTTTCTCTCCCTCCCTCTCTTGCTCTCCCCCTCTTTTTCTCTCTCTCTACCTCCCACCCCCTCTCTGTCTCCCCCTCTCTCTCACTCTCCCTACCTCTCTCTCTCTGCCTCTCTCTCTCTCTCTCTCTCTCTCTCTCTCTCTCTCCCTCCCGCAGGTGTGTAACAGAGCGGAGCCGGCACAGGTCCCAGAATAGAACAAAGGATTAAGTACCTCACACAAGAGAGCAAAGTGCCTCGTACAGAGATGGAGGGAGTGAGGAAGAGGAGGAGAGAGAGAGCAAAGTGCCCCTCTCCCACTTTACTCGTACAGAGATGGAGGGAGTGAGGAAGAGGAGAGAGAGAGAGAGAGAAAAAGACAGGGTGAGGAGAGAGAGAAAGAGACAGAGAGAGAGAGAGAGAGACAGGGTGAGGACAGAGTGAGAGAGAAAAAGAAAGAGAAAGAGAGACAGGGTGAGGAGAAAGAAGGGGAAAGATGGTGGGGGGTTGTGGGGGGTTGACTAATGAGAGGCTTGGCTGGCACGCGGTGACAGGAAGTGATCTCATCAGCACAGGAAGTGCACGGCCGCATCCTCGTGCCTGAAAACAGACATTTCCCCAGCTGTCCTGCATCAGCGGAGCGCGTTTGTGTTCATGTGTTTTTTAATGTAATCATTTGTATTGTTGTTCTACAAATTATGCAAATCCATCCATTGCAATAGACTAATTAGGACAATGATTGGGCACATTTGTTTTTGATTTTTTCTTCTTCTTCCAACTGTTGTTTATAAATGTTCTAAAATACTTTCATTTACTGTATATATTAAAAAAAAATTCAATTACATTTAAAAATAAATAAATAAATAAATTTGCGGTCTCCTCAAATTCTGCTGCTGGGAGTTTTCATTTACAAAAACAAACAGAAGAAACTGTAGCAAGAAAACTGCAAAACAGAAAATAATGTAATTGAAGCCGAGGGAAGCCTGTGGCGTTCAGAGGTTCTGCTACTGACTGGCGCAGAGAGGACTGCCGTGTGAGGTGCATGTCGGAGGCGCACAGACACCCCCCATGACCCTTCGGCCCCCAAAATCCCAGACTGCTGGAGCCCTGCGGAGCGGCTAAATCTGCCTCCTCACACCCTGGAGGAAGGCTTTATGAATGGAGCGGCTAAATTTGGCTCCTGGAACCGCCTGCATGTTTCAGAGCGGGACGGACTGCTTCCTGTCGGCTGAGACATCCCTACAAACACACACAAGCACACGCACACATACGGACACACACACACACACACACAAGCACACGCACGCATACAGACACACACACACAACACACACGCACGCATACACACACACACACACACGCATACAGACACACACACAAGCACACGCACGCATACGGACACACAAACACACACACACACAAGCACACGCACACATACGGACACACACACACACACACAAGCACACGCACGCATACAGACCACACACACACACACACACACACGCACGCATACACACACACACACACATGCATACAGACACACACACAAGCACACGCACGCATACGGACACACACACACACACACACACACACACAAGCACACGCACGCATACAGACACACACACACACACACACGCACGCATACACACACACACACACACACACACATATATACATGTATGAGTGTGTGCATGTATATATGCATGTTGTGTATGACTATGTACATGTATGTGCATGTGTGTATGACAGTGTGTGCATGTATATCTGCATGTGTGTATGATTGTGTACATGTATGTGCATGTTGTGTATGACTGTGTACATGTATGTGCGTAACATGTATGGACTGGGTACATGCATATATGCATGTATGGATGATTGTGTACATGTATTCGCATGCGCGTTTGACTGTGTACGTGCATATATGCATGTGTGTATTTACTGTGTCCATGTATGTGCATGTGTATTGAACATGTGTACATGACTGTACATGTATGTGCATGTGTGTATGACTGTGTACATGTATGTGCATGTGTGTATGACTGTGTCCATGTATGTGCATGTGTATGAACATGTGTACATGACTGTACATGTATGTGCATGTGTGTATGACTGTGTACATGTATGTGCATGTGTTTATGACTGTGTCCATGTATGTGCATGTGTGTATGACTGTGTACATGTATGTGCATGCGTGTATGACTGTGTACATGTATGTGCGTGTGTGTATGACTGTACATGTATGTTCATGTGTGTATGACTGTGTACATGTATGTGCATGTGTTTATGACTGTGTCCATGTATGTGCATGTGTGTATGACTGTGTACATGTATGTGAATGTGTGTATGACTGTGTACATGTATGTGCATGTGTGTATGACTGTGTACATGTATGTTCATGTGTGTATGACTGTGTACATGTATGTGCATGTGTTTATGACTGTGTCCATGTATGTGCATGTGTGTATGACTGTGTACATGCATGTGAATGTGTGTATGACTGTACATGTATGTGCATGTGTGTATGACTGTGTACATGTATGTATGTATGTATGCATGACTGTGTACATGTATGTGCATGTGTGTATGACTGTGTACATGTATATATGCATGGACTGTGCACATGTATGTGCATGTGTGAATGACTGTGCACATGTATATATGCATGTATGCATGACTGTGTACATGTATGTGCATGTGTGTATGACTGTGTACATGTATATATGCATGTATGCATGACTGTGTACATGTATGTGCATGTGTGTATGACCGTGTACATGTATGTGCATGTGTATGAACATGTGTATATTACTGTACATGTATGTGCATGTGTGTATGACTGTGTACATGTATATGCATGTGTGTATGACTGTACATGTATGTGCATGTGTGTATGACTATGTACATGTATGTCCATGTGTGTGTATGACTGTGTACATGTATGTGCAATGTGGTGTATGACTGTGTACATGTATATGCATGTGTGAGTGTATGACTGTACATGTGTGTGTTTCCCTCTCTCAGTGTTATTCCACGGCTCTGTGGGGCCCAGCTGCTCTGCTGCAGAACAAGGCTGTGACTGAGTCTCATACACTGAGCCCCTGAAGCTCATCTCTTACACACACACACACACACACACACACACACACACACACACACACACACACACACACACACACACACACACACCACACACACACACACACACACACACACATTGAGGCACTGAAGCCTCCTCTCTTACACACCACACACACACACACACACACACACACACACACACACACACACACACACACACACACACACACACACACACACACGGAGCCCCTGAAGCCTCCTCTCTTACACACACACACACACACACTGAGGCACTGAGCCTCCTCTCTTACCGGCTCCACATTACATTACTGTAATTATTTACACTGGTCCTGTGTGACGGCTTATGTGTGCACACATATACACACTAATGCACACACACAGACATACATATACACACACACTAATGTGGACACACACACACACACACACACACGCATGGCATGCACACACACACTCACCCATTCCATTCATCCACACAGACTCAGCTTCTGTCCTCTCTGATTCTATACCACAGGAGAGGTTACAGTGCTGTATTACACAACATCCAAAATCCACTTATCCACCCCCCTGAATAAACTTCCAGAACATGCATAAACGTGGACTGTTTCAGCTTCAACACTAGAGTGGAACACACCATTCAGTGTTAAGAATGTGGAGCTGAGCATCTGGTGTGTCTACAGAATCTGTGGCCGTTTCCCTGTGGGACTCCAACCTGCAGCATGCCAGGATCGACACAGAATTCCAGGATTCCAATTTCACAAATCACAACTCCAGGAGAACCTGGCCTACCGGGTAACATACTGCCCATGTGGGCAAAAGATTCCGCATCAAAAAAATAAAAAAATAAAAAATAAACCCAAAGTCCTGCTGCTCACCTGAGGTCATGATGATGTAATCGATAAATCGCTAGTAGTAACCATGCCATTGTGATGTCACAATCAGCAGTCAGACCAAGGTCAAATAATTACTGCAAATGCTTTTGACAACAGCTAATCAAAAAGCACATTTTCCTAAATTCTTTACCAATATTCATGGAATGTTAAATATACTTCACAAAAATATATATTTTATAATTTGTACATTCACCCATATGTTGTGAATGTCTGACCCTGGGAAAAGACGGCGGTAAATCCGCGAGGCTCCAGACAGAAGGGAAGAGGAGGATAAGGTCTCGGCGCGCCTCGGCGCGACTCCGCTCGTCAATCACGCCGCTCGCCGCCGCTCTCCCCGTCTCGGGTCTCGGCGGCTGCGCGGACTGAAGCTCGGAAACGCCGTCCGGCCTTCATGCACGCCGCCGCCGGACCAAGATCACACGCTCCGATTTCTCAGATCGGCCCGGTCTGGGAGGGGCGTGGCCCGGTCCGGGAGGGGTCGGCAGTGCCGGAGCGGCCCCCTGAGTGGAGCGTGCCGAGGGTGAAGGTTCCCACGGAGACGCGGGTCAAACTGCCGACTGGCTGAGCGGCGACCTTCGAACTCCCCAAAGTGCATGACATCACAGAGCCAAAGGCAGGAGATGTGGAGTCATGAACACAGTCAGACATTCTGAGGATTTTATCAGCTCTGGCATGTCACATTACACTGAATCTATTAGACAAAATGTGTGTGTGCGCGCGTATGTGCGCCTATGTGTCTGTATGTGTGTGTGTGTGTGTGTGTGTGTGTGTGTGTGCCTGTAAGTGTGCTCTCACATACACACAAAAAAAACATGAGGGGGGAAAAAAAAAACGAAAAAAAAAAGTCACAGAGGCTTTGATGCAATGTAAAAAGGGTAGTGTACCGTTTCCCTCCTGGCAAGCTCAGTTTATCCCGTGAATACAAAACCGTTTTCAAACCTATTTATAGCCACGAGGAGGAAAAAACACTGAACGCACAGTCATCCTTTTTCTGTGTGAGAGGAGCAAACAGAGCACCTTTGTGAGGACCGGAGCCAGACGCTGTGAGGACCTCGGGCACGAGGCCGGGCCGCCACGGTTTGGCGAACGCACAGAGCCGTAAGCGCCAGAGAAAGAGGACAAGACAACGCGTAACGGGATCTAAAGGTCACGCTGCGGCGAGAACACGCAAGCAGAACACACCGGGTTTTTCCCAGCAAAACACAACCCCTGCTTAACCTTCATTTGATTGCTAACATTTAGAGTTTCTGTAGTCTCAGGGTGTCACGCCCACATTCTTGCTGGTCTTCTAAACTGCATTTCAAAAGGACGTCTGATACAGAGGATTACCGTCATGAAACGTCTAGTACATCATCGCAGCTTCAAAACGTCCTAGCAGGACAAACCACCCAACAGCAACTCAAACCCAGTAACTTAGTCAGACGGCTGTAAATTAATACTGACTGTAAGTAGAGAACATGTAATCACCGTTTCTCAGAACTCAGCATGCCGAATGTTGACCTTGCGACTGCCATGACAGAAGCTCTTAGAAACTGAGCGCTCCTAGTGTAGGAGGCACAGGCGAATTAAGAAAAGAGTTAACGTAGTGCCAATGGACACAGCGGCTCTATGCCTCAGC
Source organism: Synaphobranchus kaupii (assembly GCA_029718625.1). Lineage (NCBI taxonomy): Eukaryota > Metazoa > Chordata > Actinopteri > Anguilliformes > Synaphobranchidae > Synaphobranchus > Synaphobranchus kaupii. Next base: position 126,642,470 of record CM056377.1, read on the forward strand.
CTTGGCTCCTGCAGTCGCTCTGAGCGTTGCTCTTCAGCTTGGGCGCATGTACACGATCTTCTACTGCCGGACGCCATTACGGCTCCCCTTCCTTAAACACAAACATGCAGTCGCTCTGAGATTGGCTCTTCTGCCTGGGGGCGCCCGAACACAATCTCTACTGCCGGCCTCCATTACGCCCCCCCCCCCCCCCCCCCCCCCCCCCCCCCCCGCCGCTCCACCTTGACCTGTCAATCAACGAATACTGAAAGCCACCCTCTGTGTTTCTCGTGCGCTAACCCCCCACCTACTTAATCCTTAACCCCCCACCCGACCCCCTGTCCTCCTACCTTAAACACAAACATCTCCCGCCGCAGAATGGCCAGGGTATTTGAAGCCCCCGTCCGCAGATGTCCGGCTTGCCGCTGGGGTACGAGGGCCTGTCTCCCGTGGGCGGCCTTGGCGGGCGGGTCTGCGGATCGTGTTTTCGGGGTCCGAGGGGGGGGGGAGCGAGGGGGCGGGGCCGTAGGAAGTGGCCGCGTAGGTTGGGGAATCTTGTCCGGGGGCCCTAGAACCCAAAAAAAAAACAAAGGTTTTAAAATTATGCAATCCTTTTTAAAAAAAAATTCAATATATATACCTCTATCTTTTGGTTTATTCTATATCTTTTGTTTGTTTTTTCTTAAATGGTGAATGCAATGCATGTCTGCTCTGTTCTATGGTGAGCT
>CM056377.1:126643676-126648676 GCA_029718625.1 Synaphobranchus kaupii
TGGCGTGCACAACAGTAAGCCAATAAGTAACCTTACAAGTATTAAACGAGAAGCTTGAACCGCTTAAACAAGGATTTATAAAACACAATCAGGGATAGGGTCGAGGGCACAGGTAGTGGGGCGATGGGAGAGTAGGAGGTGGGATACATTGGTATCAGACAGGGGAGAAAAGGTGGAGAAGCAGGGGGGGGGGGGGGGGGGACACAGAAGGGGTAGAGAGAGGAGGAGAGTGGAAAACAGAGTCCGTGAGGGGAGGGGGGAGTGGGGGAACAGGGGGGGGGGGGGGGGGGGGGGGCCATAGAGAGAGGGGCTGAAGGGAACTGCGGATGTCTGCGATCTTCTCATCAAAGAAATCTGCGAAGTCGTCTGCAGTGAACGAGGATTGAGGATTGAGGTGGCTTATGAAACCGATCTGGGCACGGAACCCTCTATGGTACACTGGATAGGATATAGTAGAAGTCCCAGAGGACTGGTTATTGGCACTGCCTTTGCGTCTTTGTCTTTTTAGGATGGAGTTTTGGGTTCTCTTGGACTCTGAAGAGACAGCTCCATCCCTGACCAGGTTTACGCCACATGTTTCTATCTAGAGCAAGCCTTTCCCAGGACTTCAGATCTATATGGAAAAACACTTGATAGATGTTTTCAGGGTGTCTTTGTAGAATTTTTTTCTGGACACCTTGGGAGTGCTTGCCTCCTTCAGCTCACCAAAGAATATCTGTTTCGGGAGACGAGTGTCAGGCATCCTTGTAACATGTCCAACCCATCTTAGTTCGGACTTTAAGAGCTGGGTGTGGATACTCAACATGTTAGCTCTGGTAAGGATTTCAGTACATAACCCATACAGTAGCCTACAAATACAGTACATAAACCATAGAGTAGCCTACACATACAGTACATAACCCATACAGTAGCCTACAAATACAGTACATAACCCATACAGTAGCCTACAAATACAGTACATAACCCATACAGTAGCCTACACATACAGTACATAACCCATACAGTAACCTACACATACAGTACATAACCCATACAGTAACCTACAAATACAGTACATAACCCATACAGTAACCTACAAATACAATACATAACCCATACAGTAGCCTACAAATACAGTACATAACCCATACAGTAGCCTACAAATACAGTACATAACCCATACAGTAGCCTACACATACAGTACATAACCCATACAGTAGCCTACAAATACAGTACATAACCCATACAGTAGCCTACACATACAGTACATAACCCATACAGTAGCCTACAAATACAGTACGTAACCCATACAGTAGCCTACAAATACAGTACATAACCCATACAGTAGCCTACAAATACAGTACATAACCCCATACAGTAGCCTACAAATACAGTACATAACCCATACAGTAGCCTACAAAATACAGTACATAACCCATACAGTAGCCTACAAATACAGTACATAACCCATACAGTAGCCTACAAATACAGTACATAAACCATACAGTAGCCTACAAATACAGTACATAACCCATACAGTGCATACATCTCAGGTAGTGAACAGACAAGAAAAAACACAATTATCACAATCCCTCGTCATTCTTACAAAAGAAACCCATGCTTAACTGTTTAATAGTAATATGTATAATATAGAGTGTATAAATAAAGGACACGCTTGTCTTCTTTTTTTCAATTTTCCAGACACTAGCTATAAATCTTGCTAAAAGGAAAAGTTTAATATAGATTCACCATCAGCCCAAAATAAATCTGGATTTTTAATTTGGATTCTTTCAAAAACAGTTTCCCTCAAATCATCATATCTAGAACAGTAGAAAGTGGATTTCACTTTCAATATTGCCTAAGTCACAAAGTGTAGGCTACATAACCGCTGTTCTTCAGGAAGACCCCTCAATCCCATTATTTTGCTTTCTCCTTTGGCCGAATCTGGCCAGTCATGCTAATTTATTAATTTCTCAAACGTGCGTCATCGTCTGGTAAAGCACGGTTATTTGGACCTAAGGGGACAGTAAATGCATTCATTGTGCGACAAGCAGATCGTTGCCACTCGATCATTGACACGCAAGCAGAATATTGCTGCAATGTCATTTCCTCCACCAGGTGGCAGTAGTTGACAACAGAAGAGCTCGCTCCTTTCTGTCGCGGCTGAATACGCACAGCATTTACAAAGGCTGTATTCCAAAGCGAAAACTAAAACGCATGACGCTCCCAAGAGAACGCTCAGCCGTACAGGAATTCATAGTCAATGTTACATAGTTAACGTTCATGTTAAGCTGTTTAAACCTGTCGTGAGAGCAAGTCTGCAAAGGGCAGCATGAACTCAAGCAAACCATTTGTTAATGGAAATGTCTACCTTATGGATCTCAGTCAGTGTGTGAGAAAAGGGGAATGCCATGCCTAAGGTGTCAGCTTGTACCCCCTTTTTGTGAGGGGGGTTCAGCCTGCCTGCTGATTTGATGGTGCTAGGAGTGCAAGTCTGTACAAGTCATGGTATTTCTGCCATTTTGGGGTCCCCTTTATGAAATAATAGTCCGCACCCCCCCCCCCCCCCCCCTTTTTTTTTTACATGTTGCAGGAATTTTGGGGTACCCTATATGAAATGTCAGTCTGTATGATCCTCCCGCCACTCCCTTTTTTATGTTGCAGGTATTTTGGGGTACCCCTGTATGAAATGTCACCCTCCCCGCCACTCCCTTTTTCATGTTTCAGGTATTTTGGGGTACCCTGCAAGCAGGTGTACGTGGCCCTGGTGGAGCAGATAAAGAGGTGGAGAACTATCGCCAGCTGCGCCATGGGAGGGGAGAAGTGCCTGTACAAGGTGAGAGTCTCCACCGGGGGGCGCTCCGGCCAAACCCTGGGATTCAGCCCTAGTGTAACCACGGCAACGGCCTGTCAGAGGGCCACGCCCCTTCAATTCAGCCATTCTTAATGGGGGCAATTAAACACAGGGCCACGCCCCTTCAATTCAGCCATTCTTAAAGGGGCAATTAAAAGGGCTTATGTATTCACTGGCAGTGAACAGAAAATGTAAAAAAAAAAAAAAAAGTTAATAATATAATTTAAAATCATTTAATAGGATGTTGGGTCACCATGTACAAGAAAATTATGAGAATTTAAGAAAATGAAGAGACCACCCCATATTTTTTGAAGAAGAATCGGGTTTACCCCACCAAATATTTATTGATGAAGTGAACCCTTCCGAAGTGAAGACATTGTTATGTTTATTATTTGTTTATGGGTATAATCTTTTTTTAGCTATGACAACACTGTGTATTTTTTGTATTTTGATCAAAAACACATACAGAGTGTTATCATTCTGTAAAAATGCTCTGAATGACTGTAATATTTTTTTTGCTTGGAATTAAAATCAAATGTGGTCAATGGTTCATGATAGGAATATGAAAAGTTAGATTTTACACAGCCACATACCCATAAATGGTGAAACTAAAAATACACAGCCCGTTGGTGCTGTGGTAGAGTCTATCAGCAGCTGGAATCATACAGGAGGAATATCACACTAGTTCTGCATGAGGCAGTAATCAGTAAAGGCACAATCATCTGAATATGTGAGAGAAGTTATTGCGATGCTGTGTAAACTGTGTCCGGTTTAGAGTTTATTTGGATCTCTGTAAGCCCAAACCACGGGTGGGTCTTTAAGACTCCACAGACGGGCGTGGCGCAGGAGGAACGGGCGTTGGCTGCTGGAGACTGTCCAGTTATGACTGGATGGTGTGATGGGGTGGTTCTATCCGGCTCGAGGCCTTCGGCACAAAAAACAGTTTGTCTGGGCGTGCTCTCTCTCTTACTTTGCTCTCTCTTTTACATGTGCTATTTCTCTCTCTCTCTCTCTCTCTCCTCTCTCTCTCTCTCTCTCAAATCCAAAAATGCTTTATTGGCAGGAAATACTTTGTACAGTAAATATTGCTCTAAGTAAATCTCTCTCTCTCCAGCTGCAGTCCGGCTAACGTGCACTTCATTGCAGCCAAGCACACTGTCCCACTGAAGAACAATGTGGATGACCTCAGCTTCCGCCTGGTTCCCTTCAAGCTTTACACCCACTGCCACGTGGCGGTAAGACACAGGTCACCCATTGGCTAATACCCCACTGCCACGTGGCGGTAAGACACAGGTCTCCTATTGGCTAATACCCACTGCCACGTGGCGGTAAGACACAGGTCTCCTATTGGCTAATACCCACTGCCACGTGGCGGTAAGACACAGGTCTCCCATTGGCTAATACCCCACTGCCACGTGGCGGTAAGACACAGGTCTCCCATTGGCTAATACCCTCTGCCACGTGGCGGTAAGACACAGGTCTCCCATTGGCTAATACCCAAAAATGGTGAAAAAGGTCACATGAGATCACATTTGCCAGAGATCGAAAATCACTATAAGAGTGTATGTGTTTGTGAATAGGTATGTGCATGTTTGTGAATGGGTCTGTGCATGTTTGTGAATTGGTCTGTGTGTGTGTTTGTGAATGTCTGTGCTTTCCTGTGTGTGTGTGTGTGTGTGTGTGTGTCCGTGTTTGTGAATGCATGTGTGCATACCTGTGTGTGTGTGTGTGTATGTATGGGTGTTTTGCATATGTGTGTGCACGTGCATGCATGTGCGTACATGTGTGTGTACATACATTCATGTGTGCTTATGTGAGTGTAAGTGCATGCATAGTTTTTATTGGCTGCCTGTCTTGAAACTTCTATTATTTGATAACTATCACAAAGCTTCCTTATTTGGTGACTATCCCTAAATTAACATCCTTAAACAAAGGCCTTACTTGTGTTGTTCACACCTGATTCCTTTTAAAAAACTGCTTCTAATGTGGTGATAGCCATGCAGTGCATATGAAAACGCTTTGGTTTTGAGTTCCTGATCTCTGCTAACTGGAGCCATTATCCTGGCAGGCTATGTCAGTCTCTGAAACCTGGTATGTCATCCATGACCACGGCACCAACTACTGCAACCTGTACAACCTCATAGAAGGTAAGAGCCTGCATGTGGAA
>CM056377.1:126653676-126671483 GCA_029718625.1 Synaphobranchus kaupii
AGTAAATCATTCTGAGGCGTACCGTGGCTATGGACTAACCACAGCAATAACATACAGTAAATCATTCTGAGGCGTACCGTGGCTATGGACTAACCACAGCAATAACATACAGTAAATCATTCTGAGGCGTACCGTGGCTATGGACTAACCACAGCAATAACATACAGTAAATCATTCTGAGGCGTACCGTGGCTATGGACTAACCACAGCAATAACATACAGTAAATCATTCTGAGGCGTACCGTGGCTATGGACTAACCACAGCAATAACATACAGTAAATCATTCTGAGGCGTACCGTGGCTATGGACTAACCACAGCAATAACATACAGTAAATCATTCTGAGGCGTACCGTGGCTATGGACTAACCACAGCAATAACATACAGTAAATCATTCTGAGGCGTACCGTGGCTATGGACTAACCACAGCAATAACATACAGTAAATCATTCTGAGGCGTACCGTGGCTATGGACTAACCACAGCAATAACATACAGTAAATCATTCTGAGGCGTACCGTGGCTATGGACTAACCACAGCAATAACATACAGTAAATCATTCTGAGGCGTACCGTGGCTATGGACTAACCACAGCAATAACATACAGTAAATCATTCTGAGGCGTACCGTGGCTATGGACTAACCACAGCAATAACATACAGTAAATCATTCTGAGGCATACCGTGGCTATGGACTAACCACAGCAATAACATACAGTAAATCATTCTGAGGCGTACCGTGGCTATGGACTAACCACAGCAATAACATACAGTAAATCATTCTGAGGCATACCGTGGCTATGGACTAACCACAGCAATAACATACAGTAAATCATTCTGAGGCATACCGTGGCTATGGACTAACCACAGCAATAACATACAGTAAATCATTCTGAGGCATACCGTGGCTATGGACTTTCAAGGACAAATGCTTTATCCACAGAGACCTGCACGCTTTCTTCTTATTTTACTCTTTTTCTTTTGGGCAAGTCTTTTTTTCTTTACAATTTTGTCAAATTTTTGTTCATGTTTTTTTTTTTCTTCAGACCGGTGTCAGAGGTCAAAGTCTCCCTCAATCCTCCCATTGGGAGAGGAACAGTCGTGTGGAGGTCGTGACCTTTGTTTAGTCTGCCTCTGTTCTAAAGCTTAGCCGTCTTCCCACCTAATCCTAAACCTGATCCGACAGGATCTCTGCATTCCGTCACACAGTCAAGAGGGCGAAAACACATCACATACCGAAAGCAGCATTGCACATTACATTACAATACTGGCATTTAGCAGTCTTATCCGGAGTGACTTACACAACCTTTTGCATGTTTTCGTAGAATCCCCTTAAACAGTTGGGTATATACTGAAACTATTCAGGATAAGGCTCAGGGGGTACAACAGTGGAGTCTTACCTGGGAATCAAACCTGCAACCTTTAGGTTTCACGCCCGCTTCCATAACCATTATATACCCTGTATCACTCAGCTCTGTATGTAATTGGTAAAAAAACCGATCTATATTTGGCAAGTTAGATATTTACATAAAGTTCCAGCAACCTGCTGTTTTTAGAATGGCAGTTATAGGGGTTTTCAGGGGTCCCTAATGTAAAGCAAGAAAATGGTAATTTAATGCAACTCCAAATCAACTTGTACACATGGACAGACTTCGGGTACTCGATCCACCAGAGGGGGGCGCAGGTGTGCGACGGAGACAGCACTTGATACTGGACTGTGAACCGCAAATTGGTCCGTGTGAAATCAAATCTCTTATAAATTACATTTTTGGGTCCACATAAATACCTTTGATGAACTAGCTTAAATGCTTATATTGAATGAACTCTTTAACATTTGAATGTGTTTAAACTGTTTTCCTTTCAACTCCCAATTCCTAATGCTTTCACAACTAGGCCCTCTCCTATAAAAATGCACTTTTGCCAAATTTGCATTTGTTTATATTAAAAAATTTTCCATTTCAAAAACGTCTAAGTTCTGGCAGGATGTGTTCATTGTGTAAATTCCACTTCTGATTGGATCCCCAGTAAACAGATACACTTCTGATTGGCTGTCCAGTAAACAGAGGCACTTCTGATTCAGATGTTATATACAAATGTCATATGGATTTCAAAAGCCAAACACCAAACCCACCTGTAGTGGGCAGTATAAGAACTTTGTTCTTTTCCGGATGAAAAAAAAATTAATTTAAAATCTCAGCTCAATTAAAAAGTATTTTCTTTGGTCCCTGGTGTATAATATACATTTTAAATAATTTACTTTGATTGTAAAGAGTCTTTTTTATATGCTAACCTTTAAAGTGATCAGCTAATAACACAGAAATTAAGAAGATTGGCTATTTTGATGGTTTCCGAATTTTCAATTAAGAGCACTGAGAATTAGGACATTCTACAAAATGGCTGATTCGCTAAATAGTGCACTTTAAAATGTATAGGCAGCCATTTTGAATGCTGCATCTGACTGTGTGTACAGGTGGCATAGGTAAAATAATTTCTAAATTAAAATTATGTTGAAAAATGAATGCCTTGCTTTATAAAGAATTCTCAGTTGGCTGAGAGATGTTTGATCTTTATGGCTTCCACTCGAAACTCAGGGATTGGGTTGACACTTCATCAGACTTCTCTCAGAGTTTGTGGCCATAAGGTACCCGCAAGGGAGATGATAAATAAAACAGGAGTTATTATAGTCTGGGAAAAATTGGTTGGTATGGTAACTGACCTTTACCTTTTTTAAATGTATTTAGAATTTTTTTGTTTTTTTGTTTTGTCAATGACAAAGCAATGCTTTTCAACACCCTCACAGAAGTCATCCATTACATTTCGCTCACATAATCTATCAGCATGGGTATTTAAATGAATGAAATAAATAAATATATATGAGTACTACAGGAGAGCCAGTGACTAATTTACACCCTACAGGCCACACACAGTACTACAGGAGAGCCAGTGACTAATTTACACCCTACAGGCCACACACAGTACTACAGGAGAGCCAGTGACTATTTTACACCCTACAGGCCACACACACAGTACTACAGGAGAGCCAGTGACTAATTTATATATATGAGAGACGCAGAGAGAGCGAGAGAGAGAGAGAGAGAGAGAGGGGGGGGGGGGAGGTAGAGGGAGAGAAAGAGGGGACAGAGAAAAAAAGAGAGCAAGAGAGAGAGAGACAGAGTGAGAGAGAAAGCGAGAGAGAGAGTGAGAGAGATAAAGAGAGAGAGAGAGAGAGAGAAAGAGAGAAGAGAGAGAGAGAGAGAGAGAGAGAGAAAGAGAGGTCTGTGCCCTTTAGCACAGATTAATGTATCATTTCATCAAGGGAAAGTAATAAGACACTGTTCTAGTTACACATGTCTGCCCCCCCACCCTGAGACAGATCATATCGCTCCAGATTAGAATGAATAATGTTGGCGTGGGATCGGGGTGCTGGAGGGGGGGGGGGGGAAATGTTTTAATCTGAGCAGCTTTAATGAACACCCCCCACCCCCCCACCCCCCACGCATGATGATTTCATTTAATCAGCTCGTTAATGGTAGGGGAAGTAATAATCACATTTAAACATTCAGTCAGGGAACGACAGGGGTATGAATCAACCAAGCTGGTCCACTAATACACACACACACACACACACACACACACACACACACACACATTAACATGTGGATACAAACGCACATTCACAGACTATTTTCATCTCTCATCTTGTCAAATCAGAGGAATTAAAATGACAAACAATTGCTATTCCCTCAGCACAAAGAGGCTTCAGATAGAGAAGTGCGGGGAGGGGGGGGGTGTTATTTTGCTGGGGCTTTAATGAAACTGAAGGATAGTATGTTGTTTGGTGGCAAGGTGTGTGTGCTGGGGGGGGGGGGGGGGGGGGGTAGTACTGTGTGTGACCCTGCAGGCCACACACTACTACAGGAGAGCTAGGGACTATTTTACACCCTACAGTCCATACACAGTACTACAGGAGAGCCAGTGACTAATTTACACCCTACAGGCCACACACAGTACTACAGGAGAGCCAGTGACTAATTTACACCCTACAGGCCACACACACAGTACTACAGGAGAGCCAGTGACTAATTTACACCATACAGGCCACACACAGTACTACAGGAGAGCCAGTGACTATTTTACACCATACAGGCCACACACTACTATGCCCTGAAGTGAAATAAAAATTTGGTTTGGTCGTTTTTTTTTGTTTTGTTTCTAGTTTCTCCCCATTTCCTCTTTAAAAACACTCAGACGGACATAGTAAGGTCCATATAGCGTAGTAAGGTCCATACATCTCACCTGTCCCTCTGACACAGTTTGTTGGCTGCCCGATTCTGCCCGACAGGATTCTGGGTAATTATATTTACACCTCTGCATTTGTCACAAAAATAAATTGGCCTCTAGGGCCTCCCAGCATCCAGCCTGAGAATGATATCCGATATCAATATCACATAAATCACTATGACGCATAAGCCAAGAGAGGGAAAGGAGGAAAAAATAGATATTCTATAGATGCAGTAATGTTTGAACAGTCTGCAGGCTGGAGGACTTATATAGCGGTGTTTCTGGAACAACTTCATAAACAATTTACAGAGAGTGAGAGAGAGAGAGAAGACAAATAGAGAGTGGGGAGAGAGAGAGAAAAAGAAAGAGAGAGAGGGGGTTGAGAGACAGAAAAAAAGAGAGAGAGAGAGAGGGAGAGATGGGTGTCTGGGTAGAAAAGAAAGACAGAAGTAGAGAGGAAAAGAGAGAATGCACATGACAGTAGAAAGTGAGGCTAATATAATGTATGACTTTTTAAAAATACTGTTATTAATAATTTGTACTAATTATTAATAGATAATTGTTATGGTTCAGGGTTCTCCCCACTTGCGCCGCTGTGTAACAGAAATGTTAGCCCCTGTCACGCGTATCGTGTTTCTGTTCTTCTTACGCTGGGAGAGCCTCCGGGGAAAAGTATCACCGCTTACCTTGTCGAGGCTGTAAAAAATGTCCTCTTTCCTTCTGTGCAGGACTTTTGGTTTGGCATGCGCTGCAAACAATTACAGTCTTGCTTCAATGCTTTTTTTTGTGTGGAACTTGTCCCTACCCAATGCCTTATAGGCGGGGGATGTGAGAAGGTGACATTTATCAGTATTCAAGGGACAAGTTCTGTCTGTCAGCGATGGGGCGGGCGATGGCAACAGCCTGGTTTGGTTTGAAGGTTACGCCGAACCATTTGCCATTAAAGACAGAATCGCTGTCAGGAATGGCATCCTCTCGAGAGGCATTTGGGGGTGGGGGAAGGGGGGTACGGTGGGGGCGGGGGTGTCCCCGTTCTGAATATACTCAGCATATCAGCTGCTCAAAGCCCTCTGGGAAAATGAAACTGCTTTATGCTTCAACAATGGTCCATTCTGCAGGCCGGCGCCATAGCTGTGATCTCAAGACCGGGGGAAACACAAAGGTGTGACATTTACTCCCGGGCCCACTGACTCCTGCTCCAAGAGTATTCCCGGCCCACTGACTCCTGCTCCAACAGCATTCCGGGCCCACTGACTCCTGCTCCGACAGCATTCCAGGCCCACTGACTCCTGCTCCGACAGCATTCCAGGCCCACTGACTCCTGCTCCAAGAGTATTCCCAGGCCCACTGACTCCTGCTCCGACAGCATTCCGGGCCAGCTGACTCCTGCTCCGACAGCATTCCGGGCCCACTGACTCCTGCTCCGACAGCATTCCGGGCCCACTGACTCCTGCTCCAACAGCATTCCGGGCCCACTGACTCCTGCTCCAACAGCATCCCGGGCCCACTGACTCCTGCTCCGACAGCATTCCGGGCCAGCTGACTCCTGCTCCGACAGCATTCCGGGCCCACTGACTCCTGCTCTGAGAGCATTCCGGGCCAGCCGACTCCTGCTCCGACAGCATTCCGGGCCAGCCGACTCCTGCTCCAACAGCATTCCGGGCCAGCTGACTCCTGCTCCGACAGCATTCCGGGCCAGCCGACTCCTGCTCCAACAGCATTCCGGGCCAGCTGACTCCTGCTCCGACAGCATTCCGGGCCCACTGACTCCTGCTCCAACAGCATTCCGGGCCCACTGACTCCTGCTCCAAGAGTATTCCCGGGCCCACTGACTCCTGCTCCGACAGCATTCCGGGCCCACTGACTCCTGCTCCGAGAGTATTCCGGGCCCACTGACTCCTGCTCCGAGAGTATTCCGGGCCCACTGACTCCTGCTCCGAGAGTATTCCGGGCCCACTGACTCCTGCTCCGAGAGTATTCCGGGCCCACTGACTCCTGCTCCGAGAGTATTATTCCGGGCCCGCTGACTCCTCTTCCGATAGTATTCCGGGGCCGCTGATTCCTGCTCCGACAGCATTCAATGCACCTTTGAAGCGAAAAGGTGGAAGAGATGTTTTCCATCCGCACCTCACTGAAGGCAACGGATTAAAAAATGTTCTTGTGTGATTTGTGTGTTTTTTTGTTTTTTTTAAAGTAGCAGTGCCTGAAAAATGTCCACATTATCAAACTCCCTGAAATACTGTGCGTTGTGAATAAAATCAACACCATTCAGGGATATACTGTATATCCTTTTTTTTTTTTTATAAAAAGAGTCATGAAATTTGATACATATTCTCCTCACAAGAAACAAATATGCATCAAGACGTGATAAGCTCCACAGTGATCTACTTACATTTTTCACCATTTTGAATTTTGTGAAAAAGGCTAAAACGACAGCAGCTGCAGAATGACTGGACCAATATGGCCAAAACGTGCTATACAGCATCTGTGCACCAGGCTACATGATATTACTGTATTCTCACAATGTGACATTTTGTGTGAAACAATATGGGCACTTGTGATGGGCAGAGCGAAGCTTTCTGAAACATTGACACAGTTGAAGCGATTTGCGTTGGTTGAAGTGTCGGTGTCATGAAGCATTTGACACCTGCCTCTCTAGTGACATCTCTGGGTCTAAATTACTCTTCACAATGGCGATAAATTAAAATTTATGAAACATTTTTTAATATATAAAATTCAGATTTTTTATATTAATGCTTTTGCCATGTATTCTCAAAACCCTCTCCAACTGAGTCTATATTCAATAAAAGTGTTGTACAAATGAATCATATTCTCATGATGAGATGACGATAATTATCATTATTAAAGTGAAATGGAAATAGTGTGTTATCATATGGAGCAATGCCCTTCTATTTCCTCTTGCACGTCTGACAAGAAGAGTACATTGCAACAATAAATTCAAATTATTTGAAAAACAATTTTCGTCATTTACTGGTTCATATTTAAAGCGCAACTTTTCCCCAGCTCATATAGCATCGTGGAAAGGAAATGTATATTAAATGGCACACATATAGGTTGCCATATTTTTATTCATGTTATTGTTATTCTTATTAGTAGTCATTCTCTGGGAGTTATTTTCTTCATATGTTTTCAGGGCTTCCTGGCATAAGTGGATTACTACCGTGATTTACCACAGTTACTAAATACCATTATGCGCATGCATGTGGGGAACATGATTAACTTCACAAACTTCAATAACTTCAATAATCTTACGTTTGTAAACATTGAGGTACATTTTTGGTGCTCTATTAGGCTATAGGCTACATATAGGCCTAGCTTAGATGGTCCAGCTTGAGTCACAGCAGGATTCCATGGTAATGCTGAAATATCGGGATGCGTTGACCGCAAGTGAGAAGCATTTTAATAGGACAGGTGCCGGTCGCAAATCATGCACTGTGCTTTCATTGGGTCTCTTGTTGGAAATAATCCCGTACAAAAGACGTCTTACGTGAACCTTCTGATATTAACAACATCTCTCAAAGGACTCTCAAATCTCTCCCTCTCCTCTGACGAAACACCCACGACTTGGGCATGAAAGATAAATGGCTATATTAATATATTTCTGTAGAATGCGATGTCCTGGAATAAGGAAAACTATGGGTTTGCGACTTACCCTATCCACGGCTGCCCCCTAGTGGTTGTCGTTGATGTCCGAATTATAGTAGCCTATTCATATTTCTCTGAAATTATAAATTAATTTACAACTTTAAAAAAACCCTACATTTTGACAGATGTATAACTCCTGTAGGCTATACTAGTTAAAAGGGTGTTTTACAAATAGGCTAGTTGTTCTGGGAAATTAGTAAATAAGGTAACCTGTGTTATGCAGATATTTCCCACGTTTATAACAAGTCAAATTTTACGAAAATTAGTCGAGAATAATATGGCAGCCGCGTAGAAACCTGAGCGGTTTCTAGGTTTTTATGTCTATGGACTGAGCAACCAATTATCACAGCTGACCGTCCCTGTCCCTTTCATGTTTGACATGCCGATTCGTTTTGAAATAAATATGTGATTAAATAAATAAAAGAGGCCTAAAATAACGAATAGATATTGATTTATTTCATTGCTAATTTAGTTATTTAATTGCCTATATATGTATTACATGATCTATTTCATTGCATATTTATTTCACACATTTGGTCTTCCATACTTGGGGGCGTTTGAACCATTTATATATTTTGGAAGTTTGTGGGTGGGAAAGGAATGAGCTGATCTGGAATCAGAGGTTTTGCACAGGTACACAGAAGTCCCATGTCTTTCCACATACACCCGAATGGAGGTTCATATGTGAATGAAAAGAGCCTCTGATCCCAGATCCATATACAGTATATGATACATCTCAACAGGTAGGCTATTGTTTGAGCATGTATTGGTTCGACATACCGCCCACAATGACAGGCGTCACCGTGACAACCGAAGCTTCGGTTTCCGTGATCACGTGATTTGAAACAAGCCTCGGAGCACTACTTCGAAACAGCCGTGATTTGAAAACTCGTGAGTGTCGAGCGTCCCATCCCTAATGGGCACTATGGTGACACGTGCGACACCGGAAATTATGTGGGAATATGTTGCGTAGTAAATTAATGGCTGAAATATTCAACATTATTTGGGTGCTTTTTTTCTGGATGTTTGGAAGTGGTAAAAAAAAAAAAAGACTCAATTTGGCGAAATCGTGCCACTATTTCATAGTCTACAAAACCAATTAGGTGGTAATGTTCATATGGCTACATTGGTATTTTTAAGATGCTACAGCTCTCTCTCTTTTATATTTTTTATCTAATAACCACTAAACAACCAGACTAAAGTTTATTAATAAACTCTCCATTCTAGTTACATTTGCAGCGCTCAGGTGTTCACTAAGACCTGCTTATTTGAATAAATGTTCATGACGTAAAATAACTTCCTAGGCAGGTCGAGGTTAATAAGACATTTTAACTGCCACCAGGTTGGCTGGAGATTCACTAAACCCTTTATCTGGTATAAAGTGAAAAATGTATTTCTAATTTGTATATGAAGCTTGTGCGTGTGGAACCATGTAACAGACAGGAATGTGGTCTTGACAAGATGATAGAAATATTTAATCGCAAGACAGATTGTTCTTTATTATAAAACTGAATGTCATGAATTTATGTGAGGTTTGAAATCCAACCGTTTTTATTCACAGTTAATAGATTAAATAGATTAAAAGTTGTGAGCATAAAATCTGACCATTCAAATGCTTTGGAACAAAACTGAGCAAAATAAAACAAAAAGAAAGCATCATGACAAAGGGACATTTCAGTGCTTACAGGCGGGGTCTGTCAGTGCTTACAGGCGGGGTGCTTACAGGCGGGGTCTGTCAGTGCTTACAGGCGGGGTGCTTACAGGCGGGGTGCTTACAGGCGGGGTCTGTCAGTGCTTACAGGCGGGGTCTGTCAGTGCTTACAGGCGGGGTCTGTTTGAATGCACCTGGGAAGGCTTGCAGAAGCGAAGGAAGAAAGAAGGAACAAATGAAATAAAAGAGTGTGGCTTTGATTCAGCAGCACACGCCTCTGTCCCAAGCCAAGTCACTTGGGGATTTGTCACCTAAAAGGTCATTAATCATTGAGATTGTGTGTGTTTGTGTGTGTGTGTTGGAGGTTCTTACATACATATGTGCCGAGGGTGTGTGTGTGTGTGTGTGTGTGTGTGTGTGTGAGAGAGAGAGAGAGAGAGAGAGAGAGAGAGAGAGAGAGAGAGCGACAGAGAGTGAGTGAGAGTGAGTGAGAGAGCGAGCGAGAGAGAGAGGTTTTTTTTGCAGAGCTTAATAAAACTGAAAATGTTCTGGTGGTGGTGGCGAAGGGGGAAACTATTCCTGGAGAATAGTTGTCACTCTGATTGGCAGCTGGGATTTGGGGACTGTGGTCTGGGTCCAAGGGTGGCAGTACTGCCAAAAAAAAGGTACATTCATTTTGCCAGAAAAAAAAGAACCCAAACACAATCAGAGAAATATTGCACAAGGCCACTCAAAAGTGTTGTGTCTCTGAAGAACAAGACAAGGCCAAACTCTTTGCTTTCTGAGGAGGAGTGGGCTTTTAAATTTTGCACAAGGCAGTGATGTAGTCAAGTCCCTTAACCTTGAGTCCAAGTCGAATCTGAAGTCACCAGAACTCAAGTCTGAGGACAAGTCTAAGGGCCGAAACATAGCATGCGCAAAAATACACGGACGTGGACGCTTCGAGCTACGCAAACAGCTTTTCTTTTGCCATGACATTAGTGAAAGGCAAACCAGAGGAAATCACAGATCGAGAAAAGTTGTTTACAAGAAATGTGTTGACTGTTGTTGCCCGCTATAGCGTCGCTCGCTGCAACGCTATAGCAATAATTTCAGGTGACGCATTTTAGAAGTAAATGGACTTTGCGTAGCTGGAAGCGTCCACGTTCGCGTATTTGCATAAGGTACTGTATGTTTCGGCCCTTAGTCAGCAGTGTAAGTCCATGTCCAAGTCATGCTCAGGTTCTAGTAAGAAAAAAAAACACATTTTACAGTCTTTCTACTAATTTCTACTATATCTACTATTTCTACTGCCATTGATGTAGAATTCCAAGTTGAGGTTACAAAAGAAGAGAATGGGCCACTGAATCCAAGCTATGTACATGTTTTAAATAATTGTATTGAACAATGCTGTCAATATGAATGAGGCATACAGGTACTGTATGCGGCATCCGGCAATCCCAGAGAGGCATGGCAGGGGTTTAAAACCATGAGGGCAGGGGGAAACCTACCTTTGTCTTGCATGGTAGTGAGGGACTGGAGACGGCAAATCAGCTCAACACCTTCTTTAGTCGCTTTGAGAATGGCAACAGTGCTGAGGCTGCCACTGTGATGCCCTCCCTTCTCCCCCATAGGCCCAATTTTACCATCAAGGAATCAGAAGTCCTTCATCTTTTTAGAGGCTGTAGCCCACGAAAAAGCCCAGGCCCTGACAACATTTGTGCTGAACAGCTAGCACCAGTGTTTACTGACATTTTTAAGTCTTCTTTTAATCTTCACTAAGTCCCTACCCTATGGAAAACATCTACAACTGTACCTGTGCCAAAAATTCCCAGACCCATAGGGCCCAACGACTTTCGACCAATAGCATTGACATCGCTGGTCATGAAGTGCTTTGGGCGTCTGGTGAAGAAGTACATTGTCACAAACACAGCACCTCATGGATCCCTTGCAATTAGCCTATTAAGCCTCTAGGGGGTGGAAGAATTCTGACTCTATTGCACTTATTGCACACTCACCTTGAGAAACCAAAGACATGTGCTAAGATTTTATTTGTGGACTTTTCATCCGCTTTTAACACTATTCAACCCAGTAATTTAGCAGACATATTGGCTACAGAATTCTCACTTGAAGCTGGTTTGATTTTTATGGATTGTTGATTTTCTTAGCTGTAGAATCCAGCAGGTCAGAGTTGGTACGTCCCTCTCTGACAAAAAGATCACATGCACAGGCTCCCCCCAGGGATGTGTTTTATCATATTTATTATTTATTTTATACACCAACTCTTGCACTAGCACTTTCCCTAATAGGCACTTTATTAAGTACGCAGATGATACTGCCTTGAGGAGGAGGAGCATGGGCCAGTTTTTGACTATTTCCTAAATTGGTGTGAGAAGTCAAGCCTTCTCCTAAATACCTCTAAAACAAAAGAAATGTCCATTGATTTTATAAAGCAGCAGTCCTCTCACCCTGCTTTTATCAATGAGGAGCCAATACAATCTGTTACAGATCACAAGCACCTTGGCGTTGTGCTTGACCATAAGCTTAAATGGGACCTGTGGACTGACCTCATGAGCACTAAGACACAACAAAGAATGTACTTTTTGAATGTCCACAACAAAATGCTCCAAATGTTTTACTGTGCCTTTATTGAAAGTGTTTTAACCTTCTGTGTCATCTGCTGGTTTGGCAATGCTGCTGAGGCACAGAAAATGACTGTCAGGAAAACTGTAACAACGGCCAATAAACTGTTAGGGATTACGTTACCAAGTAGGAATGCATCTACAGAGACAGACCGGTGAATAAGGCAAACAACATTGTGGGTGACCGGAAGCACCCCCTTGCCTCGATATCGCCCCCCCTCTATTTACTAAAAATAGATCCAAGTTTTTATTTGTTCCACAAGCCGCTAAGTTTTTAAACGGGTAATGCACTAGCACCTTATCCCCCATGCACTCTGACCACTCCTTCCTGGTCACAAAGGATGTCCAGCTGGTCTGGGCGGGAGTTGCCCCCATCCTAACTACTGTTCTTTCTTTCTGGGAAGTATGTGTTTGAGTATGTAGTATGTGTATGAGTATGTAGTATGTAGTGTGTGTATAAGTATGTCTATTAGCGATTTTTTGTGATGTCATGATGAAATGCCTTGTGATTATGCTGCAAGCCAATTTCCCCACAGGGACAAATAAAGTACTACTACTACTACTACTAAAATGTAAATCTACAGGTGGGTTTAGTTGCAAAACATCCACGAGAACCTTTCATTATGATAACACAACACAGTGAGTTGGGACTTTAGTAATAGATAATCATTGTTGAATTAAAAAAAAAAAAAAAGAACAAACTGGAACAGTTTTGAGTGTTGAGCGTGGAGTTAAACTTACTGTAATGTTAAACATATAGTAATGTTTAGGCCTACTGCCACTGAAATCAGTGTGTGAACTCATATGAGAAGAGCTGTTGTTAATTTGCAAGTGGACCAATGTTTCAGAGCCTGATAAGTCAAAGAAAATTCAGGTCATTCTCCCTCTGTTGACCTCTTTCTCTCTCTTTCCCTCTCCCCCCTTTCTTTCATTCCTCACTTCTTCAGATAGGATACTCTTTCTCTTTCTCTCATCCTACTGTAGCACGCGTTTTATCTCCCTCTCAATCCGCACCTACTTGGAAAGTTCTCATTCCTCCTGTGGAATTTTGTACGGAAGGAAAGTCAAAGTCTTCTCCTTCGCCCTAAAAATAACAGTTATTAACAAATAACGCCGTAGTAAACAGTGATGAATTGTGCAGAGTCACTCACTGTCCCTCAGATTGTGGTGTGAAGTTACATATTGTGCTGTCTATGGATGTATCTCTATCTATCTATATCCCTTCCTCCATTAGACACATCCCCCCCCCCCCCCACCTCTCTCTCTCTCTCAGAAGATTTCTCTTTATTAGCATGCTAACTACACACTTACATAGAGAAAGGATATTCATTAATAAAACGAAGGAAAAAGCAAAGGCTTTTCAGAGTCAGTCGGACGGCGTGGGGGAATTGCGAATCGAGCTTATCTCGATCCCTTTCAAGCGCCTGGTTTTTCGCCTTCAGCAAAACCAGCCAAGAAGACACAAAGACACTCGCTTTTAGCCTTTTCTGTGAGGAAGAGGGACAGCCGCCAAACATAAATGTGAAGTGTATCGTTTACGCCGATCTTCTGGCCTTCCTGGGGTCCAGTGTGTGAGAAACAGCGCCCCCTAGAGGATGGGGGGGGGGGGGGGGTTGACAGCGGAATAACAACAGAGGCTATCGTTCCAGCCGATCTTGGGTCTTCTTTTCAAGAAGCCCTGGTCTTTTCTCACAATGAAGACGCAGCGCCGGCACACAGGTTTCAAAGAGGCCGTAACAGGGCACGATAAACCCAGAGCGATATCGCGGCTCCATCTGGGACTCCATTGAAATCGAGTCTTTGAGGACGACACAAAGATGTTCTGAGGCGCTAAAGGTCTCTCCGCAGGCCGTGAAAAGGGCCAATGACTCAGGTGGGCGGAGCTTAATAATATATAATATATAATATATGCCAAAAGCAGCCTGGGGCCAGCCTCATTCATCAAGATCATAACCTTACAGCACTATGAGCCTGACCAGGCTGCTCATAACCTTACAGCACTATGAGCCTGACCAGGCTGCTCATAACCTTACAGTACTATGAGCCTGACCAGGCAGCTCATAACCTTACAGTACTATGAGCCTGACCAGACTGCTCATAACCTTACAGCACTATGAGCCTGACCAGATTGCTCATAACCTTACAGTACTATGAGCCTGACCAGGCTGCTCATAACCTTACAGCACTATGAGCCTGACCAGGCTGCTCATAACCTTACAGTACTATGAGCCTGACCAGACTGCTCATAACCTTACAACACTATGAGCCTGACCAGGCTGCTCATAACCTTACAGTACTATGAGCCTGACCAGACTGCTCATAACCTTACAGCACTATGAGCCTGACCAGATTGCTCATAACCTTACAGTACTATGAGCCTGACCAGACTGCTCATAACCTTACAGCACTATGAGCCTGACCAGATTGCTCATAACCTTACAGTACTATGAGCCTGACCAGGCTGCTCATAACCTTACAGTACTATGAGCCTGACCAGGTGCTCATAACCTTACAGTACTATGAGCCTGACCAGGCTGCTCATAACCTTACAGCACTATGAGCCTGACCAGGCTGCTCATAACCTTACAGTACTATGAGCCTGACCAGGCAGCTCATAACCTTACAGTACTATGAGCCTGACCAGAGTGCTCATAACCTTACAGCACTATGAGCCTGACCAGATTGCTCATAACCTTACAGTACTATGAGCCTGACCAGGTGCTCATAACCTTACAGCATTATGAGCCTGACCAGGCTGCTCATAACCTTACAGTACTATGAGCCTGACCAGGCTGCTCATAACCTTACAGTACTATGAGCTTGACCAGGCTGCTCATAACCTTACAGCACTATGAGCCTGACCAGGCTGCTCATAACCTTACAGTACTATGAGTCTGACCAGGCTGCTCATAACCTTACAGTATTATGAGCCTGACCAGACTGCTCATAACCTTACAGTACTATGAGCCTGACAAGGCTGCTCATAACCTTACGGTATTATGAGCCTGACCAGACTGCTCATAACCTTACAGTACTATGAGCCTGACCAGGCTGCTCATAACCTTACAGCACTATGAGCCTGACCAGGCTGCTCATAACCTTACAGTACTATGACCCTGACCAGACTGCTCATAACCTTACAGTACTATGAGCCTGACCAGGCTGCTCATAACCTTACAGTACTGAGCCTGATCAGAATGCAAAAAGAATGCCAAAGAGGTGAGACCAGGCATTTTTGCAGTGCGTTGCAGCAGTCTCTATTTTATTATAGTTGATTGTCTTTGATCGTAACATAGTGATGTCAATATGCACACTGTACAATAGCTTTCCCCTAACCTTGTGCTTGCAGGCAAGTTTTGGACATACAGCGAATATTACATCTGCAATATTTTCTGTCTGAAATCAAGTGTGCAATGCATTGCATGTAATGCAGAGTGAGCAAAATGTCAGAATGCAATTTAATTAGTTTAATTAGTTTAATTAGCAGGACAATAGCCTCTGAAGTAAGTTTATCACAAAGGGGAGCACATGCAAACATTCATGTTGAAAACCAAACACTGTCCCTGTACAATAAATACATGCATAAAAAATGTAGTTGGTAAAAAAAATGAAGAAATTAAGAAATCAGCTTGATGCATCATCCACAACATCCCTCTCCGTTTCAATGGAGACGAGTGCACGGGCGTGGTATGAGTTTAACCCCAGAGGAGTGCACGGGCGTGGTATGAGTTTAACCCCACACATACGGTGTGAGTGAGTGAGTGAGTGAGAGAAACATCAGGGCCAACAGGCCTCAGAGAGGGGTTAGGGGAAAACAACCTGGCCCCGGTGTGTGTGTGTGTGTGTGTGCGTGTGTGTGTGTGTGTGTGTGTGTGTGTGTGTGTGTGTGTGTGTGTGTGTGAGTGTGTGTGTGTGTGTGTGTGTGTGTGTGTGTGTGTGTGTGTGTGTGTGTGAGGGGGGGTTATCCAGCATTCTTCTCCCTTGGCCCTCACACCCCTCCATCCCAGCCGTCTCCCTCTGATTTATTGCTTCATAAACCATTTTCCTCAACAACAAAAATTTACTTCCCTTCCCTCACCTTTTGTGACTGCCGTCTCTTTCCTGTCTCTGTTCTTCTTTATGAACAGGACGGAGACTCAATTGATGACATGCCTACACACCCCTAACCCCCACCCCCTCCCACCCAAGGTGCAGCAGGTTTTATGGGGACCGTAAAAAGACGTTCTGGTACAAAATAGAATCGGCAACTTCTGTCAGAGACAATCGCTCCGGTCTTTTGATGACCCGGGACAACTCATCTCAAAACACATACATTAAACCTGTGAAGAGAAGAAGAGAAACCTTGCTTGAGAGAGATAAAGAAAGAGAGAGAGAGAGAGGAGAAGAGAGAGAGAGAGAGAGAGAGAGAGGAGAGAGAGAGAGAGAGAGAGAGAGAGAAAGAGAGAGAGATGAGGTTCCACAGTGGCCCAGTTTATTTTCTCTCCTGTTGCATTCTGGGAGGGGTTCTAAGGGTTTGTGTGAGTCATGTCATGTCCCTTTGACCAATCACAACGTGAACCTTGTGAACCCCTCCCCACATCCCACCCCTCCACAAATGGGAGAAAAGGCTTTATTAATCTCCTCCAGCAAAATCAATAATTCAAGACAGTCTTGATTGGACGCTAGTTAAGAGATGCTGTCTGACTGAGCTAGTTCCCCTCAATGTACACGGTCTTATTGGGCGACCTTCTTACAAACATCGGGCCCTGATCCCCTGATATCTGAGGGCCCCAAGGGAGAACTCCCACCCGCCCCCCCCCCCCCACGCCCCGCACACACACAAACAAAGACACACACGCACATGCACACATGCACGCAGGCACGAACACACATGCACACACGCACGCACAACCACAACACACACACACACACACACACACACACACACACACCACACACACACACACCACCACACACACACACAGAAAAATCCAGAAAAGTAAGTTATGAATTTTGGTCCAGGTTGTGAACCATTGCAAACTTAGGAGCCTGATCACATTTATCTTAGTCGTCGGGAGCGACTCCACGCTTTTAATTAATAGCTGGAGAATCTGCTTGGTCGTCCAAAAGGATAAAGTGTAATTGTGCAGCGAATTAGAGAGCTTAATGAAAGGCGCCTGGGGGCCCATTCATCAACACTAACAAGGGGAACGAGCTGGCAGACTGCAGAAGCCCTGTTCATGGTTTAAGAACAATAACAAGAAGAAGAAGAAGAAGAAGAAGAAGAAGAAGAAGGAAGAAGAAGAAGAAGAAGAAGAAGAGGAAGAAGAAGAAGAAGAGAGAAGAAGAAGAAGAAGAAGAGGAAGAAGAAGAAGAAGAAGAAGAAGAAGAAGAAGAAGAAGCAGAAGAAGAAGAAAAAGAAGAAGAAGTAGAAGAAGAAGAAAAAGAAGAAGAATAAAAATAAGAAGAATAAGAGGAAGAAGAAGAAGAAGAAGAAGAAAAAAGGAAGAAGAAGAAGGAGAAGAAGAAGACAAAGAAGAAGAAGAAGAAGAAGAAGAAGGAGAAGAAGAAGAAGAAGAAGAGGAAGAAGAAGAAGCAGAAGAAGAAGAA
>CM056377.1:126671983-126674483 GCA_029718625.1 Synaphobranchus kaupii
TCATGTAGCAGAGGCAGAAGCTCTGGGTGTTTTAAAGACCAGGCTTGATATGGTGCTGGATACTATCTAGTTTGTAGGGGAGTGTTAGGTACCCTTTAGTTTAGTGATAGGAAAATGGCGAGCATTGTTGGGCTGAATGGCCTGTTCCCGTCATTAAGTCATGTTATGTTACTGTCTGTTATTTTATTTTTCTTTCTTTTTGCTTTTATACAGCTGGATATGTACTGAAACTGCCTTTCTCAAAGG
This sequence comes from Synaphobranchus kaupii, assembly GCA_029718625.1. NCBI lineage: Eukaryota > Metazoa > Chordata > Actinopteri > Anguilliformes > Synaphobranchidae > Synaphobranchus > Synaphobranchus kaupii. The sequence goes on from CM056377.1 coordinate 126,672,230, forward strand.
TACAATGGCACGGTCCTACTTGGGAATCAAACCAGCAACCTCTAGGTTACAAGCCCAGTTCCCTAGCCATTACTACCATACTACATTACTACATTACTACCATACTACCATACTACATTACTACCATAAAAATGATTACACCGACGCCCAAACACGTCATGTCCCTGAATTAGCTTAGTAGACTGGAGGATGAGTCATAAGTTAAATATATCAAGTAAACACTGCTTTGCCATTTCTGAAGAGTAAATCTCTTTCAAACCCGCCTACAGGTCAGCTAGTGTATCAAGGAGAAGGAGTGTGCGGAGGCATAGGTTTCTGTTGGTCCCCAGAGAGAAACTAAAACTGTAATTACTAATTATGAGCCCAAATAGTAACGATAGCTAACTGCTGAGCTGTTCTTTGGTCACGCGGTGCCACAGGTGTGTGTGTGTGTGTGTGAATGCTGTCTATGGTGTCTGACTACTCTCAATGGAATGTGTGTTTCTGTGTGCATATGTGTGTGTGTGTGTGCAGGTTATAATTTGTTTGAAATGTTGAAAGCAAATTGTGTGTAGGTGTGTATTTGTATAAGTTAATATAAATTGCAGGAAAGTCTGGTCTATCTCCAGTAAATCATCAGAAAGTTTCCTGGTCTATTCTCCATACAGTGTGTAAGTTAGTGTAAATCATCAGAAAGTTTCCTGCTCTATTCTCCATACAGTGTGTAAGTTAGTGTAAATCATCAGCGAGCCTCCTGGTCTATTCTCCATACAGTGTGTATGTTAGTGTAAATCATCAGCGAGCCTCCTGGTCTATTCTCCATACAGTGTGTAAGTTAGTGTAAATCATCAGCGAGCCTCCTGGTCTATTCTCCATACAGTGTGTAAGTTAGTGTAAATCATCAGCGAGCCTCCTGGTCTATTCTCCATACAGTGTGTAAGTTAGTGTAAATCATCAGCGAGCCTCCTGGTCTATTCTCCATACAGTGTGTATGTTAGAGTAAATCATCAGCGAGCCTCCTGGTCTATTCTCCATACAGTGTGTATGTTAGTGTAAATCATCAGCGAGCCTCCTGGTCTATTCTCCATACAGTGTGTATGTTAGTGTAAATCATCAGAGAGCCTGTTGGTCTATTCTCCATACAGTGTGTATGTTAGAGTAAATCATCAGCGAGCCTCCTGGTCAATTCTCCATACAGTGTGTATGTTAGAGTAAATCATCAGCGAGCCTCCTGGTCTATTCTCCATACAGTGTGTATGTTAGAGTAAATCATCAGCGAGCCTTCTGGTCTATTCTCCATACAGTGTGTATGTTAGAGTAAATCATCAGCGAGCCTCCTGGTCTATTCTCCATACAGTGTGTATGTTAGTGTAAATCATCAGCGAGCCTCCTGGTCTATTCTCCATACAGTGTGTATGTTAGTGTAAATCATCAGCGAGCCTCCTGGTCTATTCTCCATACAGTGTGCAAATTAGGGCTGCCCAACCTTGTTCCGGGAGATATACCTTCCTGTACATTTTCTTTTCAACCCTAATTTGGCACACCTGATTCTACTAATTAGCAGCTCAGTGAGCTCTCTAGCTGTTGAATGAGGTGCTTTGTTAGGGTTGGAGTGAAAACCTACAGGATGGTAAATCTCCAGGAATAGGGTTGGGCAGCCCTGGTGTAAATCATCAAAGAGCTTCCCAGGCTGTGTCCCAATATTCTTCACTTCCCACCTCTTTCCCAGGCTGTGTCCCAATATTCTTCACTCCCCACCTCCTTTCCTCCACTCCCCCACTACCACTCCTCTCCTACCCGGAAGTATGCAAAACTGTCTGAACGTTTTTAGTACAAGTATTTGCATGTACAGTATACAATGTATCCGACATTGCGGTTTGCGTTGAGACATTAATTAATATGTAACCATTAATATGTAATTAAGATGTAATCAGCGACATTAGATTAAAATACAAAGATCAGTTTCCGGGGCATGGAGTAGAGGAGGTGGTAGTGGAGGAAGGGAGGGTGCATTTTTCCAGTATTGGAGCGCACCCTGTGCTCCCTGGCCTATTCGCCCTGCACTCTCTTCCTCTTAGAACCCAGAGGGCCGTGAGGAGGCTCCGCGTGACGGGGCTCTCCGGCTCCCCCTGCAGACGCCCTTCCTGCTGGAGGACTTTGAGTTCCCCGCCGGCGTCCGGCTGCGGGACATGCCTCTGCTCCCGCTCTGGCGGCTGCCGCTGAAGCTGGCGGCCTCCGTCGCCGCGGTGACCTTCCTCTACACCCTCGTGCGGGA
>CM056377.1:126679483-126684483 GCA_029718625.1 Synaphobranchus kaupii
AAATATTAGAATATATATTTTTAAATATCATTTTAAATATCTGTCAGAGATCTTACATTGTATCATGTTTTTTTATGTTTTTCTTTTTCACAAGCTATATGTTAGCCTACGTTTTATATAATGATATTGCACTTGTAGTTTTTATATAATGATATTGCACTTGTAGTAGTTGTTAAGTACTACACACACACATATTCAAATACACGTTTCTTATTTATTACCTCCACCAAAGGAGGTCCATCCGTCCGTCCGTGACTCTGATATATCTGGAAAAGTAATGACAAGATTGCCATGGAATTTGTTGTGCTCATTCATGTTCCCAAGGGGAAGAAAAGTATTGATTTTGGTGACCCCATGACCTTTACTGTAGCGCCACCATGTGGCCAAACATTCAATTTGTGAATAACGTATCTCAAAAAGTAATGGCCAGATTGCCATGAAATTTGCCGCGCACATTCACGTTACCAAGAGGAAGAAACCCATTGATTTTGGTGGCCCCATGACCTTTACTATAGCACCATCATCAGGTAAAATTTTCAAATGTCCTCATCTCCTTAGTTCTACAGACACAAACTTCGCTGTGCACATTCATGCAAGGGGAGATTGGTGTGCCTTGGTGGAGGTCTGTAATCTACAGAGTGGAATCCTTCAACTTGAATACCTGTGGTTGTTATGCCTATATTTAAGTCTGGAGAACCAACAGATGTAGTCAACTATAGGCCCATCAGTAATTTGCTGAGAAGAGCCAAGAATGCAGAAAGGGTGGTAACTGAACAAATTATAGATTTTCTGAATTCTGGACATGCTTCACTTCATACGGCACAATTTGAGTTTTTAAAAAAAATCACTGAATCATTGCTACTTTCTGCATTATTGAGAAAATGAAATAATATTTGGTTAAAGAGGGTGTTGTGGGAGCTGTACTTTTACATTTAGGAAAAAAACGAACAAAAATTTGAATCATAATGCTCTTCTCTCAAAGCTTTCACCGTTTAACTTTTCTGAGAGTGAAATATAATGGATGGAATCACTTAAAAATAAGAAAGCAATGCACTAGAATTGCTCTTCATCGATAAGTGTTCCTCACTGGTCAGGTTTAGGGCTACATTCATGTGTTTGTCCTGACGTTTTAACTCAAATATACATGAATGTCAATGTTATTTATGCACATTCCATGACCGGGCGACATCTTACTTTTAAGTTGACATTAGCAATGGTTGAAATTTCTGATCGCTGATCATTCTAAATGTAAGTAAGACTGTGTGCAGCTGCTTCTCAATTTGGAAGGAAGTACATCAGCATGAGATGGTTTAAAGGGCAAAAATATTATTTTCAATAACTAAATATGAATTGCACACACATTTCTTTTTTCTTGACGTGCTGATAAAAAAAGAAAAGAACTTGAACTCACTGCTCTTTGTTCCTGTCTGTTTTTTGTTATTGCCAAAGTAGTTCTGTTGTGATACAACTGAGGCTCGAATGATCACCTTTAACATTCAGAAATCAGGCGACTATGTTCATCGTTAATCTGCTTCCTTGTTGCTTTCCCACGGCCCAGAAACGTGAAGGGAGAGATACAAACTGGGTGGAGGAAAAGAACAAAGGCCCTTTTCACCACGGAGTAATACAACGATTTACGGTGGAGGCTCTCAAACTGGGTTCAGGGGCTGTGCTGTGCTGTGCTGTGCTGTGCTGTGCTGTGCTGGTTTTCATTCAACCCCTGAATTTTTCCCAAGCTGTAATTGTTGAGAATTAGACACTATTATCATCTGTTGGATGATTATTTCCCATCTTAAGGCCACGAGGCTATTTTTATGCGTGCCATGATAATACGTTTAATAATATATAACATTACCCATATTCGAAAGCCAGTACTTTAAAGCTGTCAGATCTCCTAGCTCAGGCTGCACAACCCTGGTCCTGTGGAGCTGCAGGGACTGCAGGCTTTTAGGAACCAGAAATGTACGATAACTTTAAAGCATAATACGATATTGCTAAACAAAGGGACAAAACACAATGCCTTCAAGTTCAAAGCTGTACTTCCCTTTATAAACGGAAGGAATCTTAATAAGAACTCAACCTGTATGACTCAGTACAGGTGATACAAGGTAAACATTGCCCCGTGTGGTACCACAGGCTGAGGGCCAATATCAACAAACTAGATCAATTAAACTTATACTATGATGAGGACAAACCAAACCCAATGTGCGAAGTTCCTTTAGTGCAAACAAAATAAATAACTGAACAAATATGAAACGTGTTGAAAACTTCAGTGCACTAATGAATCAGTGTAAACATACAGGTATATGGGCCTGATTTACTGAGAAAAACCTTTTAGCACACGCAAAACCAGTAACATGACCAATGATCAGTCATTCATTTTGCACCAATCATTGGCTGTGTTGTTAGTTTTGCGTGTGCTAAAAGGTTTTGCACACGCTAAGCGTCTTAGTAAATCAGGCCCATAGTGCTTTACTTGCTAGTTTCCTGACCTATGACTTGAGAGATTTTAAACACTTAGGCTGTCTGTTCACCACAAGATTTCCGTGTGAATTCAAGAACTAACTATGACCCATGGGTGTCATTTCAGCTACATTTTTAACTTAAAGTTGTTCACAATATCCTCTGAAACAAAAATAATGTCTCACTTTAACTATGATTTTCTAAAATTTAGTGGCATGGCTTGACACTTGTCAAAATCTTGTGTTATGTGGCTTGTCATCCTCATCTTGTGACTACAGCAAGTTAACTTCTCACAACATGGCAGACGCTATATGTCCGATCAATAATTTTGCGCTCCCATGATTGATACTGGTTGAATGGCAAATTCAAACACACACTGAAATGTGAGCACGTTATAGTGTGAACAGCTAGCACCGGTAATAGACCACTGACCGGCATACACACCGGCCACCCAGGACTGGAGTTGCCTGTCCTTGCACTAACAGGGAGTGCATGTGTGGTGTTGTTATTGCAGACTCTTTGGCTTGTCTCCATAGGGGAACCCTTTTTAGTTTTTCTTTGGAACCCTCTATGGTAGGTGTTAAAAGTGTGAAAGCTCCCAGATTGAACCATTTTGCCTGACAAAGAACCCTTGCACTAGATAGGGTTCCTCTTTGGTAGGGGATGCACAACAAGGGCCGATCCGTTTCAGGATTTTGTGCCAACTTCTGCTCTTCATTATTTTTATTCGCTCAATCATATCCTGATCTTACATCTGTATAAGCACTGTCTACAGCCACAGACTGCGAGTGTATAGTAAAGATTTTACTGTGCAGGTGTGAAACAGCATTGTTTATAGAGCTGTCAGAAAACTAAAACTAAGGTAATTGGTTGGAACAAAAACCAGCAGGCAGATCTACACTCCAGGACCGGAGTTATGAATCAGATTAAGGGATTTCCTCTCAAAATTGAGTCTGAGTTTACTGGTCAGAATCCGTGATGTCATGGTATGTCGATATTCTGTTATCAACCCCACAAGCCCCTTTATCGTTACCTATGAGTTGGTAGTATTTATAAGTTCAAATGTACCGCTCTATTTTAAACCACTAGCAGTTTGCGTAAAATACAACCGTGTGCATTTTAACTGAACTGGTGGAGTTCCAGAAACAGACTTGCCTTGCCGCGCGCTGTGTGACGTTGGCGGCGACACTGCGGAGGGATGCTGCCTCGCCGTGAGTGACACCTGCGTTGCCATGGCGCGCAGATTCCCTTCCAGTCGGGAGCTGGGAAACCGCGGAACGTACACCGCCTGCGACAACGAGCAGTGCCATCTCTGTGTGCGAAACGCCCTTGCGAGGGCTAAATCAGGCGGGGAAGAGCGGCTATCATACAGAATCTCAGCTTTACTGTCCACACGCAACATATGAAAGGTAAGCCCACACAACCTTATCATGTCACGACAGTCACGCCAAAAAAAAGCCAAATGCAGACAGCAGACACGATAATAGGATACTGTATTGTCTAATAGAATCACGTATCCTGCACATTGTTCCGTGCATTTGTTTTATTTATTTTTTTCTCTCCCTGATAGCGAACACAATTATCATTCCCTGTGGCACATTTATTCAAAACCATGAACAGACTCAGTATATATTAAAGGTCGATAGATCGGCACGTAATATAGCCTACATTGATTAAAGAAATTCAGTTACGGTTTATTTAGAAGGTGAATTGTGGATTTGTTTCCCGGAATATGAAACACGCAGTTTAATTTTTGAATGTGCAGATACAGTCTAAACTCTCACACAAACATTAATATTTCGAAGCATCTCGTGCATATATCGTGAAGATATGCCCCTAAAAGACTCGAGACCTTAAAGGACTCCAGCCTGTAGCCTACTTGGATTATTATATATATTTGTTTTTGACCGAGAGCTACAATGTCATTCAGGATGAAGCACCATATAATTATTCTCCACAACGTAATACATTAATGACACGGTTCATTTGTTACCGGATAAATAAATAAGGACAATAACGTGCATTAGATGCTAAGCTCCAGTAAGCTGTTAAGTCAGGAAGCAGTCTGATGGTAACGTAACATTTAAGAAGGGCAGCATGCAAGTTTTAAACTTGGCTTCTATTTCTATGTTATGCAAATTTTATTTTCTCGCGTTTTTGTCCGTTGTGGTATAATTATTGTTTATGTTTTCTCATTAAGGTCTGTTATTGTGTGCGACTTTTGAGTTTTTTTTTTATAGGACGGGACTTCCTGGTTAATAAATAAATATTACAAACACTACTGCTATTATTATTTCATAAATTAAATTTGGGATCTGCGTGAAATGGTTAATCGGCAAGTACTGTAGCAGCCAATCAGCAGGTAGTGATTAACCAGCAAGTACTGTAACAGCCAATCAGCAGGCAGAGATGAATTAACAAGTACTGTAACAGCCAATCAGCTGATAGTTTATCGTAGTTCTTCTTCTATTATTATTATTATTATTATTATTATTGTTACTAACAATAATGATGATGATGGTGATGAAGATTGTACC
>CM056377.1:126689483-126726984 GCA_029718625.1 Synaphobranchus kaupii
CCGTTAGCCACTGTGCTGTGTTAAGCACTGCGGTTAGCCGTTAGCCACTGTGCTGTGTTAAGCACTGCGGTTAGCCGTTAGCCACTGAGCTGTGTTAAGCACTGCGGTTAGCCGTTAGCCACTGCGCTGTGTTAAGCACTGCGGTTAGCCGTTAGCCACTGCGCTGTGTTAAGCACTGCGGTTAGCCGTTAGCCACTGTGCTGTGTTAAGCACTGCGGTTAGCCGTTAGCCACTGCGCTGTGTTAAGCACTGCGGTTAGCCGTTAGCCACTGTGCTGTGTTAAGCACTGCGGTTAGCCGTTAGCCACTGTGCTGTGTTAAGCACTGCGGTTAGCCGTTAGCCACTGTGCTGTGTTACTGGAACAGAGCCGGTCCCTTTCAAGGGCAGGTCTCACTGTGACGATTGAGAGGGAGAACCGGAAGGTTCTGCTCACGGCCTGGACGAGGTTCTGCCAACAGTCCGCATTTCATCATTTATTTATGGAATTGTTAACATCAGTGCATCTTTTTCTGGTTTTTTTAATTCAGTGTCCGTTCAGTTTGTTGTGTGTCGAGTCATCCCAGTCAGCAGTTCCAGGACCTTCTTTGCTTTCATGCGATTATGGATCTGAGCTTGTTTTTGTAGGGCCAGTCCTACAAGCCAGTGGGTGAGGCTTGAGATTCTTATTTTAGGACAGGGGTCACGTGAGGGTCTGGGCCATTCCGATGGTACAGGTGTCTGTACTCGTCTACCTGTGCGTCGAGCGTGCTCCTCCGTCAGGTACGACTGCACATCACGGCCAGAGGAGCGTGCAGCAGGAAAACGGGGGGCGTGCGCTCGTTCGCCGCTCGTTTTACGCTCGCTCTCGTGAACCGACGGCCGACAATTGATGGCGTCGCTCAGAGGAAAGCATTCCAAACTGAGCATTCCAAACACAGAGATAACGGCTGCGTCCCAATACTCTTCACTCCCCCACCTCCCTTCCTCCACTCCCCCACTACCACTGCTCTACTACCCGGAAGTATGTGGAGGAAGGGAGGGGAGGAGGGGAGAGGAGGAAAGGAGCCGTAAAGAAAATTGGGACAGCGAATCTGCTTCATCGTCATCAAAATCGCCGTCGACTATTGATGAAGTTGCCCGGTCATAAGTCCCAGCGCCAATCACAGATCTTATGCACGGCCAGCCCATTTAAAGCTGCAAAATATCTTTTAAGTTTCAAGTAGAAGTAGCTATAAACATGTCACCTACCTGACATTGCAGTTCGCGTCGAGACACTAATTAATATGTAATCAGTATTAGATCAAAGTGAACATCATGTAGTGTAGCCTATGCAAACATAACAATTTACTGTAATTCCAAAATCCCGATGTTCCCGATGTCTGAACATACCGAGCACTAATTCACCTCATATAGGCTAGGCTACTGTAGCTACACTACAGCCTAATATTGCCATCAGTTCCTTGCATATCAAGTAAGCAAATTCTGAAGCATTCCTGTAGGTTAGTTTAGTGGAACGAATTATCGTCATATTATCGGAGATATTATTCCCAATGTTCATAGTATCACACTGAAAAACAATTAGGCCTATTTCCCACTGTAACATCTGAAATCAAATTTAAAAACGTCCTTTGGAAACGATTGGTTGAATACATTCATTAATGCATATTCACATACTGAAATGGTAGCTGTCATGCTTAGGCTATATTTATGTATAGTCGTGTTCGTTAATAAGCAACGTTAATGTGCAAACAATAAAGCTGTATCCCCGACTTAATTGCCAAATTTTTATGTCGGATATGAACCACAAAAACGGACTGGCATTTGTTATCCGTTGTAAATAGCATTGGGGCATCATTATCTTGGGGAATTTCATAGCTATGCATCATCACTGTTGCCTCTGTGGGCGAGCGCGATGTCACCCAAAAATGTGAAAACACTTCCGCAGTAGGATACATCGATGTATGCTTCGCCAGAGAGGAGGAGAAGCCGAATTTGAAGCCGCTTCGCTGGTCTTCTACACTATTGGGACAGTGGAGGGAGGGAGGAACCAAAGATCAGTTTCTGGGGCATGGAGTAGAGGAGGTGGTAGTGGAGGAAGGGAGGAGAGGAGGTGGTAGTGGAGGAAGGGAGCGTGAATTTTTCAACTATTGAGATGCACCCTAATTATTGAAAAAAAAAAAAAAAAAACTGTTAAAAAGAGGTTTCTGAACCAGAAACTGGAAAGGCAGGTATGAAACACCAAAGATGAAAGCTGGAAAAAAAAACCTGTCACATTTTCTGAAGAGACCCTCATTACATTTAACATTTATGTTATACTGCTTACTGACTGCTTCAATGCACAAAACAAAATAAATTTAAAAAAAAAAACAGAAAAAAGATCAGGTGTAATTAACAGTTTGTGTCTGCAGTGCTAATAACCTGTTGTCTCATAAATGATATGTATAAAAATGATATAAATAAGCAGAGTACGGGCAAAAATATTACTACAAATACTAGTCATTCATATTACACCCGGACAGAGCCCACTCTTCCCTGCAGTCTTTTCTCTGCAAGAAAGTGTCCCAAAAATTCCCATTAAACTGCAAAAACAAATCAATGAATGAATGAAGTGTTTTTCCCCTGGATGTTAAAGGGCTGTTCTGTGAAATGAGGCAGGCTGCTCAAATGAGAGTTGCGTTTAAAGAATGGAGCATTGGGCGGTTTCCCAGGAGTAAGCAACCAAGCAGCTTGGCAGAGGATGGACTGAGACACACACAGCAGTGTGGAGATGTGAGAGCAGTTTGGTGTGTGTCCTTCCTGTCGTTTCTGGGGAACCTCCTCTCCAGTGGAGGTGAGAACCCCCGTGACTGTCCGTACCCTTACTTCTCCAGGGCCAAGATGTTCAATAAGTGTTCATGTACAATAAATGATGCTGCAGTTTTCGTCTGATGTCCTGACTGTTTAAAAATAAAAATAAAATGTGTTCTAAGTTTTGTTTATTTATCCTTGTTGAATGTGCTCGGGGAGAAGGAAGCATTTAAGAGTTCTTTTGACTCTTGCCAGGCTGTCATTGCCAGCCTGGGGCCACATGTATAAAACTCTGAGTAAAAGAATGCGTAAAAGAATGCTCAGCGTGAAAGTCAGAAATCTGCATGGTGTGCAGCGTGTGCAGAGGTACGCAGATTCTCTTATTTTATACATCTGATTTTCTGCGTGGAAACTCGCTTACGCAGCTTTCTGAGGGCATTTGGCTGCAGGTAAAATAACGGTAAAATAAAAAAATAAATTATAAAAAAAAAAAAAAGAAGTAAACAGCGCATGCGCGCACACACACACACACACACACACACACACACACACACAGGGGTGTGCACACAAACACACGCACACAACCAAAGGCACAAAGGCACGTCCGCACACGCACAAATACGCACACACACACACACACACACATACATACACAAACACACCGCACAAAAACACAAATACACGCACACACACACACACACATACACAAACACACGCACAAAAAACACAAAGGCACGTCCGCACATGCACAAATACACGCACGAACACAAACACGCTCGCTTGCACACACACGAGCAAGCTGTAACATGCATAAACCACTCATCTTCAATAACCCAATCAATTTCTCCGCACTCCTTATAGTGCAATCTAAAACAATAACAAACTATAAGTCTCTGTTCATTTATATTTGAAGATATTTTATTAAAATGTCCACATCTGCTCATAATTCAACCCTGCAGTTTTACAGAAGGGTTGTACATTCAAGTAATGTAAGTACTCTACACAAACATTTCTAATTCATATTTATACCTGGAGGCAAGAAAAAAATAAAAATCCATATACAAAAAAAAAACCTAAACAAAATAAAAGGCCTCATCATAATCTAAGCACTTTTATAAGACGGCAACAGAGCTTCTCTGCGTCAGGGTTTGTTTTTTCTCTTCTTTTTTTACATGAGCTATGAACTATATGAGAGAGAGAGAGAGAGAGAGAGAGAGAGAGAGAGAGAGAGAGAGAGAGAGAGAGAATTAAATATATTTACTCTGCTACTCTACTACTCAGACTAAAGGAAGTAAGGGAACATTCTCGAAAATTGAGATTGGTTGTTTGACTGTGTGAAAGAGAGAGAGAGAGAGAGAGAGAGAGAGAGAGAGGAGAGAGAGAGAGGAGAGAGAGAGAGAGAGAGAGAGAGAGAGGAGAGAGAGAGAGAGGGAGAGAGAGAGAGAGAGAGAGAGAGAGAGAGAGACCTTTGATTCTCCTTTACTATGAACAATATAGGAGACAAAAGCAAACAAGCAAGCATTTCAGAAATAAACAAGAAAAAACCCCACAAATAAAGGAACAGACAAAAAAACACCACAACTAAACTAACACATGTAAATAAAAATAAATAAGCCCCACCCCCTACCAGAAAGTAAAGTATAAAAGCATGACACACATAGCAAACAAAAAATATAAAATGAGAAAGAGAGAGAGACTAACACTTTGTCCTCTAAATTTTGGCTTGGATATCTACCATTACCCACCTACCCATATATTCCTGGGGGGGTACAGGGTGAAGGCAGAGGCCACCCTTTGAATTGTCTAAAGAAGTATTATTCGGGCACACAGGATCTACAATGATGGCACAGCATATGTAAATATATAGTTATACTACTTATTTTGTTTTAAAATGACCCAAATACCAAATAAAGCACACTTTGAAAGTGATAAGGCGATATCTATATACAATGGCACTATTTAAAAAATAATATATGATGTAAAAACTAAATAAAAATGTCTGTACTTTCTTAGCTCCAAAGTTTGGCAGAGAATGGTAACCTTGGCAACCCTGGAGCATTGTAGTCCTGAGCGCATTCTGCATTTTTTCCACCCAAGAACGAATACTCCTACACTGTCAGACTGCCCTCTGGTGGTCTGGAGGCGCACTGCTGTTACAACGTAAACAGATGCAAAAAAACAGGTTTGAGGCGTCACTGCTGAGGGCAAATAGAGAATAAATATACAGCAGTCTAACACAGAAGCAAGCAGCTCCTCGTGAGATAATTTTGGCACGTTGTTTAAGACTGTAAAGTCGGAACTCAGCAGCGCTGCTCCACCACAGCCCTAAAATAAACTAGTGAATTAAAGTAACGGTGGGGAAAAAAGGGAAACCAAAAGAAGAAACCAAAAGCAGAAATACATTTATTTTTTTAAATGAGCGGAGATTTTCCTCCATACTTTTTTTTCCACCCCAGTCTCATTGACAGTGACATCTTGCCACAGACACTGCTGCCTCTTGGGCTGGCCAATCCAGTTTTTGCTCCACCCTCGTAAACTTCACTTGCAAACTTCACTTGGGGGAATCCCCTTTGAGACCAGGATGTACCCTCGGTCTCCATTTTAAGTGTGAGTCCAATCCGTAAGAAAGCCAAGTGAAGTTTGTGACATAGCCCCTTCATCCTCAACTTTTCTCAAGTGAACGAGTCTGCAAAAGAGCAGACTCGGCAAGCTCATATTACCCACAATTCACATCGAACGTCCTGTTCAGTGATAATCACGTTGTTTATCGCGGTATTATACATACAGAATGAAAAAGACGGTGTTTAGGCTAATAAATACAGGTTAATCTAGTAGTTTGCTATTTTGTATTTCATAGTTTAGCAAATTGCGTTACGCAGCAACAGAGCGTACTGTGGAATGTAGGCCTACCAGGTTCTCTGTAGTTAATCTTGGTTTTAAACGTATTATTAGGCTACTCGTCCCTCAACATTTTTCAGTAGGCTATAATTTGCCTGTTAGCCTAACAATTGAATTTCTCAATAACCAAGACGAATAGGTAAATAAACGTGTGCAGCATTTTATTATATTCACATTTGTGCTGACGCAAAATGGGTTAATAGCCTATGTCATGCTAAGTGATCAATGAACAGCACATATTTGGGTAAATTCGTTTTTCTAGCTTGAAAGCATGCATTGCGTTCAATGCTGGTTCCAGCAATTTAAGAGGTTTTCCTTTTTAAATGTATGCTTTCTAATGTTTAAATCGTTTTGACTAAATCGAGTGCCGTCTTAAATTAATTACATTCTTTAACGTGATGAGGAGAAAACGCAATGCAAACGTGCAACTCAGAGAAAACGTTGGGATTTTTTTGCCAGTAATTATTCAGAATTGTTGCCACCCTTATTAAACAATCTCACGTTAGTTATCTCTTTGTCATTGTCATTTGTTAATCATTATAGGCTACATAATTGTTCTTGATTATTCAGGAAATTTGTTTGATTGACATAAGCAATTAAAATTAACGGAAACAGGTTGAGAATATGTTCGGTTTAAATGCTTTATTCCAGCGTACTATGGGCTGTCCTACATATTTAATGCTACACGATTTTATGACACAAATAAATATGCTAGCCCACAAAACTTTCTGTATTTATTGATAGGCTATTTGTTATTCAGCAAATCAATTGCTTGACTGATAATTAATGTGAACAGGTTGAGAGTTTCATCCGTTTAAAGGTAGGCTACGGTGACAGACATTTTACATGATCCGCGATCCCACGATACGCCACTGTGCAGCAGCATGGTTAACTTCCGAGTATAGATGGGGTGAAGTGCGTCTCAATTCAAATAACCCGCTCCGCCCTCGCTCCCTCCCACTCGCTAAACGCAAGTGTATACTCCTGTTTTATTGGTATGTGCGTCACATCCTCCCAAGTGAAGTTTACGAGGGTGGAGCAAAAACTGGATTGGGACGCAGCCTTGGTGTGACTCCGAGCAGAAAAGAGGTGCATTGTGGGTAAGATACCTGGCCGTAAATCTCACTACCGACAGATGAGGTCCAGATGGAATTCGGCCAAAACCGATCCATGTTTGATTTCTTAGACCATCAAATGCGACAAATTATCGGATCAGTCAAGACTTGGACACGATTGCCATAAAAAAAACGCGTGTAAACAGGGCTGAACAGGGGGAACCACTTCTGACACCCCCTCCCCCCATTTTAACATTATCGGTTCCAAAAAGCTCCTTCATGGAAGAACCCCATCTAGTTCAAGGGTTCTTTGACGGGCAAAATGGTTCAATCTGGGAGAGTTCACACTTTTCACACCTATCATAGAGGGTCAATACAGAACTAAAAATGGTTCCTCTATGAAGACAAGCCATTCAGCCCTTTTTTTTGAGCCTTCATACTGATGAAAGTGCAAGACTACAAGTGGAGATTACGATTAATGTCTTAACACATTGCAAAATAGGTTTGCGCTCACTGCAGAGTCACGATAACAATTCTGTTAATGGTTAAAATGTCGTAAAACTTTTGGCTTCTACAAGTAGGCTAACACAGGAAAATAAGGGTAATGGAACCCATTTTTGTTTCAAAGAGAAAAAAATGTGTAAGAAAACTAGATAGTCTTGACATGGGCTCAACGGATATGATATCTCCAGTTCTGTGGAAAGGGTTAAGCCTGTCATTCAAATAAAAGTTAAAATACTGCATGGTTGCTTCAACTCATTTCTTTAAGTTTATTTATAGATAAAATCTGAAAGATATGCAATATTATATTAATAGAAAGATATTAATGCTTTCAAATAAGATCAATCCTTCACTGAAACAAAATAAAAATAAAAATAAAAAATAAAAAACCAAACTGAAATAAAAATAAGCAGATGTGACAGATGGAAAGTGAGCACTTTTGATATGGCAGACATGATGAGTCTGTATTAAATGTTCTCTCATTTACACATTTTCCTCCATTATAACAGTGTGGAGTTTTGGGAAATTACCTAGAGCCCTAAGTGGAACCCCGTCGTACCTCGGAGAACTTCTTCACATGGCCCGTTTCAACAAATACCCATGAATGTATAAATGTAAAATGCGATCTACACTAGATGCATACACAACTAATAATAATCAAAAAACCAAACTGTCTGAGTTCAAAAAGCTGATCAATCTTCTAGAGCCCGCCTCTAGTGCACGGATACTGAAATGCTCAAATATAAACCCTGGTTTTATTTTCTCCCAGGTAATTAAGTGAACAATTAGTGCTACTGATTGGCCACACCTGACTCCCTGTCTTCACACCTGACTCCCTGTCTTCACACCTGACTCCCTGTCTTCACACCTGACTCCCTGTCTTCACACCTGACTCCCTGTGTTCACACCTGACTCCTTGTGTTCACACCTGACTCCCTGTGTTCACACCTGACTCCGTGTTCACACCTGACTCCCTGTCTTCACACCTGACTCCCTGTCTTCACACCTGACTCCCTGTCTTCACACCTGACTCCCTGTCTTTCCACCTGACTCCCTGTCTTCACACCTGACTCCGTCTTCACACCTGACTCCCGGTGTTCACACCTGACTCCCTGTCTTCACACCTGACTCCCTGTCTTCACACCTGACTCCCTGTCTTCACACCTGACTCCCAGGTAGAAGGGAGGGTGGGGAAACCAGCAGTTCTCAGACCTCAAAGGACCGTGGTTTGAGTAACAGGGTTCTAGTGTGTGAACACACACACACACACACACCGATACCACCCCACTAGCCCCCATTGCTTCTCCCATTTTAAATCCACGCATGGGAAGAGCGCAGCAGAGTTAGCGCTAGCACCCTGGAGTTCTCTCTGCAAAGAAAAAGGCACGCGAGCCGAAAAGGCATCGGGGGGGAGGGGGGGGGGGGCTGCGACGGCTGGTGTCCCGGGATTCGCGCCTCTCCTATCCCGCCGATAATGTGGGCGTGGAGACACCCCCATCCAACTCCATCGCCTCTCTTGCGTGTTTGCGCGGAGGAATTGGGGACTATCTACCCCACTTTCAGACACACAAACCTGTCAGAGTTATGAAGCGGGGGGCAGGGGGGGGGGGTTTGTTTATGACGAAAAGACAACTGCGATCATCTTCGACTTCCAAATTCCTAGAGGCAAATCGAATGCCCCAAATGCAAAGGGCCCAGATCTAAGACAAAGGGGGGGGTGACATAGCTTTATGTGTGTGTGTGTGTGTGTGTGTGTGTGTGTGTGTGTGTGTGTGTGAGTGAGTGTGAGAGTGTGTGTGTGTGTGTGTGTGTGTGAGTGAGGGCGGGGGGGGGATTAGAACACATTGCGGGCGGTACACACATAGGTTGCCATGGGGGCGGAGGGGGGTGGCGGCGGGGGAGGGAGTGGCGGTGGGCGAGGGGAACTCTGGGAAGGGCTGGAGGCCCATCTGCTTGTTCTCCCGCAGCTTCCACACCACCACCCTGCAGAAATCCTCGCTCTGCCGGTCACAGGTGTCCAGGAGCTGCCTGACCTTGGCGGTACGAGTGATCTGATTGGACACCAGCTCGTAGTCCTCGCGCATCAGCAAATCCCGCGACAGCAGGGCGTCCAGGCTCTGGTTCAGGCACGCCTCGGTCATCTGCTTCACCACCAGCTCCCTCCGAGCCTGGATCCACTGGGTGGCCAGCCCCGGGGGCGTGGCCAAGGGCGGGGAGAAGGGCGGAGCCATGGCTGCCGATAGGTCAAAATGATAAACGATGTAAGGGCAGGAGCCGGTCTCATAAACTAGCCTTAATAATGTGGCAAAGATACTGTGTGTGTGTGTGTGTGTGTGTGTGTGTGTCTGTGTCCGTGTGTGTGTGGCTATAAGGTCAAGTGACATAATATACCTGCGGGGAGGGGGGTCTGGCTGTGGAGTCAGGTGACACGTGACATGCCTGGGGGCGTGGCCACAAGGTCACATGGCACTTGACATATCTATGGGGGAGGGGCTGTGATGTAATGTGATGTGTGACACACCCAGGGGCGTGGCCATATTGTCACGTGCCATGCGCCATACCGTGGGGGTGTGGTTTCAGGGTGAGGTCACCCACGCTCTCCTCCAGGATGGCATGCTTGAAGGGGATGTTGGGGCCCGACACGGGACGGGCCGTCTGTCCGCTCCCCTCAAAGTTGTCCTCAAAACTGTCACAGCCGGGGTCCACCAGGCACTTTGGGCGATCCAGAGGGTGCGTGAAGGAGGGATCTGAGGGGAGAAAAAGAGAGAGAGAGAGAGAGAGAGAGAGAGAGAGAGAGAGAGAGAGAGAGCGAGAGAGAGAGAGAGAGAGAGAGATAAACAGGGATAGATAAACAGGGAGAGAAAAGTGAAAAACAAATAGTAACATTTTTTCTTACCTGATACTTGTCTTTCTAATACCTGCTGCAAATATGCAAAAGAGACAAAGCATTCGTCTAAAAATCCCTATAATGTGCAATTCAGTAGGCAAGGCCTGTGGTCTGTATTCAGCAGAAGAAAGGCCCTCTTACCTGACTTGCTGTAGAGTTTGTGTGGTAGGTCCCCTGGTTTAGAAAAGGGGTCAGGTGAACACCGATAGCCATCTGTTCATCAGGAGAACACATCAACCAATAATATCAGCCATTTATGTCATCTAATCAAATCAACCAATAATATCAGCTATTTATGTCATCTAATCAAATCAGCCAATCACATCAACCGATCACACCAACCAATAACACCAATCGATCACAACATGCTAAAGAGTGAATCTATGTTTAAAGGAGAAGTTCGGTATTTAGCATGTTAAGCCCTGTTATAAGGTTATTTACGATCATATACAATGGTCCATATCAACATTTTGACAAACTGTGCAGTCTTGAGATATATTGCTCATTGCTCATGTCACAGCTAACTTACACAATGGATCTGGATGGGCATATAGAAAATCTTCTATGGTAGCCTTCAAACTCAGCAAAGACCTCCGAAAATATCAAGCGGAAGTTTACAAACATATGGCTGTATGGCGACTGAAAATAGTTATATAAATCTTTAAATGGTTATTTAAACATGTTTTAAACTTAAACGTAAATTACAAGACACCAGTGACCACTCGGTGAGTTTCCCATCTTTGAAAATTAGTTTATGGTGTTTTTTGAAGGATTTTCTATATGCACGTCCAGATCCATTGTGTAAATTAGCTGTGACATGAGCAAAAAGCAATATATCTCAAGACTGCACAGTTTGTCAAAATGTTGATATGATCGTAAATAACCTTATAACAGGGCTTAACATGCTAAATACCGAACTTCTCCTTTAATACAGATTAGCGGTTATGCCAGAGTGAAACAATGTTTAATACAAATGAGCTGTTATGCCAGAGTGAAACAATGTTTAATACAAATTAGCTGTTATGCCAGAGTGAAACAATGTTTAATACAGATTAGCGGTTATGCTAAAGAGTGAAACAATGTTTAATACAGATTAGCGGTTATGCTAAAGAGTGAAACAATGTTTAATACAGATTAGCGGTTATGCTAAAGAGTGAAACAATGTTTAATACAGATTAGCGGTTATGACAGAGTGAAACAATGTTTAATAGAGATTAGCGGTTATGCTAAAGAGTGAAACAATGTTTAATACAGATTAGCGGTTATGCTAAAGAGTGAAACAATGATTAATACAGATTAGCGGCTATGCTAAAGAGTGAAACAATGTTTTATACAAATTAGCGGTTATGCTAAAGAGTGAAACAATGTTTTATACAGATTAGCGGTTATGCTAAAGAGTGAAACTATTAGGAACCAGTTGATTCACCTCAGTCCGTAATTAGTTCAGCTAATATATTTTTTAAACTTATATTTTATGTAATTGTTTGCAATATAGCAACTGTGGTTGGAAGGAAAACCAGCATACACAGGGGGCCCCCAGGAGAGAGACAGAGAACCATAGTGTTATGCTACTTTCCTGTCCAGCCATGTTGTGGCATGGGTCTTTTTCAACACCAGGGGGCAGTGTTGAGATGCAACAGGTTTGGGGTGGGCAGGGTGGGGGACTCCCCCCATGCTCACATATTTTTGAGATGCAAACTATCTGGCTATATGCCTAACATTGATGGAATATCAATCACCTCAAGTGCTGTCATTAAAGATCTTGGTGTTACGTTTGACGTTTGATCCAGATCTAGTATTTGATACACACATTAAAGACATCTCTAGGGTTGCTTTCTATCACTTGAGGAATATCTCAAAAATTCGAAAAATACTGTCCCTACATGATGCTGAAAAGCTAGTCCATGCTTTTGTTACTTCTAGATTAGATTATTGTAATGCTCTTTTGTCTGGATGTACACATTCCTCTCTGAAAGGGCTTCAGTAATTCAAAATACAGCTGCTCGTATTCTCACGAGAACTAGAAGATTTGAACACATCAGCCCAGTGTTAGCTTCACTTCACTGGTTGCCAGTCAAATTTCGAATAGACTATAAGATTCTATTACTTACCTTTAAAGCCTTACATGGGCTTGCCCCCTTATATTTAAGGGATTTACTTTTCCCTTATAATCCCTCACGAACGCTCCGTTCGCAGGGTGCAGGCCTCCTTATTATTCCTAAAATAGCTAAAAGTACAATAGGTGGTAGAGCCTTTTCCTATCGTGCTCCTCTCCTATGGAACAAATTGCCTGCTCATGTTTGGGGTGCAGACACTGTCAGTCTATTTAAAGCTAGGCTTAAAACTCATCTTTTTAGTCTGTCCTATAGTTTGAGGGGCAGGAGTGGGTGGCTGGCATTAGCTATAGAGTCGCTGGTGGACTGAGCGGTCAGTGCTGTCACTGGATCATTATTGGTAGTGTTGTGTTAAGCTCGACCGGTCATGGTCTAGTGGTGACTGTCTCAAGCCTGCCCTCATGGCTGTATTGCCCCCTGCCTCTGTTTAGCCCTTAGCTATGCTGCCATAGCCTTATTCTGCCGGGGTTTCCTTATCGCAGCAGACACCTCTGTCTCTCCTGCTGCGCTTGTTCTGCTACCATCTGAACCCCCCTAACAATGTTTTTTCTTTTTTTCCTCTTCCCTGCTCTGGGCACCTGCCCGGAACTCCAGCCCAAGACCAGCTAGGCGCCCCCCACCTGCCACTGCTGATCTCTACATGATGGAGTCATCTGAATAGAATACCTCCCTATGACATAATCAACCCATAGGCCAGTGGAGGATGGGCATCCCCCCCAATAGCCGGGTTCCTCTCGAGATTTCTTCCCATCGGGGAGTTTTTTCTCGCCACAGTATGAGGGTTTTTCTCTCCTACTAGAGTTTTTACCTCTGCTATCTGGGGGCTTAGAGCTGGCATTTCCCATTTCCCCTTTCCTCCCCTTTCTGTTCTGTAAAGCGTCTTTGTGACAGTCATCTATGAAAAGCGCTATATAAATAAAATTGAATTGAAATTGAATTGAACCCCTGGACTGGGAAGTTACCCTTTTACGGTGAAATGTACCTCTTCTCTAAACTATGAAGTGGCATTTGTCTGGGCACATGAACACAGGTCATAAGCCACAGCAGGCATTTCAGCCAACAGGGGATACAGTGTGTGGTCATCTGTATACGGATGTGGTGGATGTGTCAGTGCATATATGTATCTCATATCCTCACACGCACACGCACACGCACACGCACACGCTTAACTATGTCATCTCCAGTCGGGGGAGAGGGACACTAATAAAGATGCTTGTGTAGCTTCTCTTTAGGACAATATTACACATGGTCACATCTGATAGAACAGATCATTTGAATGGGAAAGATGCTGGGGGTTGTGACAGGTGGGACATATTGTGACAGAAGATACCCCACTGTGACAGGACACACAAGGGACACTATTGTGACAGAAGAGACACATTAGTGTGACAGGAGAGACTTTGTATTGCGACATGACAAACACTATCATGACAGAAGAGAGTGTTGTGACATGACAAACACCATCATGACAGAAGAGAGTGTGTTGTGACAGGAAAGACACTATCGTGACAGACGAGAGTGCGTTGTGACAGGAGATACGGAGGGACTTGCCTTTGGATGATGGGCTGATGGTCAGAGGGCCTGGATGGGACAACTCCGTCTCCTGGGAGGAGCAGGAGCCAGAGGCAGAACTCGTGTCCTGACAAGAAAAAAATAAAATAAAATAAATGATAAAAAATAAAACCAGAAAAACAGAGGATGCCACTCACTATTCACATAAGAGCTGCCGTATCCGTTGAGTAAGGCAACATTTTGGGGGGAAAAGGACAAAAAAACAGCAGTTTCTGTACTTAACTTTCTCATTTAAAAAAAAAAAAAAAAGTACAAATGCCTTCATATTTCAAATTGAAAAAGAAAAGAGAAACAAGCCTTATCACCCAGAGGACCCCTGGGCCAAGGTATGGTCACCCTGGCAACATTGATTTCCAAGATTTCTGTGAGGCGTCTCCAGGACTTGGGAGGGGAGGGGAGAAAGGGGGGGGGGGGGGGGGGGGGGGGGGGGGGGGGGGTGCCCGAGGCAAGCCGATCGCAGACAGGTAAAACAGGAAGAGTGAGGGAGGAGAGAGCTGCTGGGAAAGAACTTGGCGTGGAAAAAATAGCCTACAACACAGTGGTAATGGGCGTTCCGTACAGTAACTTAGCACCACAAATCTCCAGTACTTAACCCTTTGAAGTGTAGGTTTTTTTCTTTTTAAATGCCCCCCCCCCCCCCCCCCCCCCCCCCCCAAAAAAAAGAAAAGAAAAGTGTTCTAGAACTCCATTGCATTCAATCACCAGTAGCGATTTTTTACCAGTGCTCTATTTTATCGATCTATTATCCTCTGTAGTTTGTGCCTTAAAACAGACTATTAATTTCAGGGAGGTCCTAAAAATGAATTGAAGGGATTTGGGAGCCTGGCGACCAGGAGGAACGGCAATGCTGTCAACAGCTGAGGTTGCTAGTATTCACACTACAAATGGGTAGGCTCCACAAAACTATGTTATACCAAAGTGAAATATCCTTTAAAAAGGGTTAAGAATCAGAGGATGGAAGGAGCACATGAGCTGCGTATCTGTGGCGAGTATAAAGAATCTGTGGTATTAATGTACTGTGCTGCACCCTTCTATGACATTACATTCTTACATTCTGTTCCAGTTCTTCCTGTAATATTGCAATGGAACCTCCTGTAGTTAAGAAGCAGAGAGGATGGATGGAACACAAGAGCTGGTTATCTGGTGAGTCTAAAGAATCTCTTTGGTGACACTTGCATTTTATATTTTAGCCATTTAACAGATCAAGAGCGACTTACACATATTACATTTTTCACACGGTTAATTTATACAACTGGATATTTGCTGAAACAATTCAGGAGCCTTGCTCAAGAGTACAACGGCAATGCCCCAGCTGGGAATCGAACCTGCAATCCTGGAGTTGGAGTTATAACCTGGAGATAACTTTTTATTACCTGGCGATATTACTTTTGCCTACGGATGCAGCACGCCTGTAAAAATCTTTAGAATGTCTCGATACATTTCTGAAAAACTGAAAAAAAATAAAATTGTGAGATGCTTGCTGTTGCTTTTCAGGGGGAACTGCAGCAAAAGGCACAAACAGCCAGGAAGTCCAAACTCAGGAAGAAAACTAAAAAAAAAAAATTAAAAAAAAGAGGTGAGAAGTGCGGACTGACCGGCCAAGGACTGCTGGCTTCTTTCAGGGCGTTGAGTGTTTTCTCTTCCTTCCTGTTGCACGCAGAGGCTGCTGGGAAACAGCTCAGCGCCTGTGGGCAGAATCAGCCGTGTCATCATTCTGTACTCTGCACCATAGATATAGAACCATAGATATCCCACCACTTCCCTCGATAGTTCTAGCGAACGTCAGATCCCTTAGAAATAAATTGGAAGAACTGGAGGCCTGGAGGCCCTTTGAGCTGATCCAGGATCAGCACGAGCACGGCGGACTCACCTTGGCTCTCTTCACCTGCAGAACGGCTTCCAGGACCTCGATCTCGTCGAATTTACGCATCATGGGCTCCAGCTCGACAAGACACTCTGCAGAGAGACACACAAAATCAAAATGGAGGAGAGTGCTAGACACACACAATCTAAACGTAG
This sequence comes from Synaphobranchus kaupii, assembly GCA_029718625.1. NCBI lineage: Eukaryota > Metazoa > Chordata > Actinopteri > Anguilliformes > Synaphobranchidae > Synaphobranchus > Synaphobranchus kaupii. The sequence goes on from CM056377.1 coordinate 126,705,296, forward strand.
GATAGCGTGAGACACACACAAAATCAAAATGGAGGAGAGCGTGAGACATACACACAATCAAAATGGAGGAGAGCGTGAGACACACACAATTAAAATGGAAGAAAACAGACAACAGTCACCTGATATTTTGTTTTTTTCCGATCCTTGTTTTATGGACTGATCAGAAACGGAAACAATACAATTAAGTTCACAGAGACACTGCACGCCATTAGCCCGGGGTTAAAGGTGATAGGTCACCTTCTGGAGTGTTGTTTTTTATATTATTTCAGTTTTAGCAACAGTCTCCCAAACTCTCTTGTTCAGCGTTTCTTTACCTTGCACTATTATGCGTCAGTGGAGAGAGAACTTGTGACCTGGAAAGACGCTATATAAAGTGCATTAATATTAAACTGAAAGAATGGCAGAATCAGCCGTTGTTATTCACAGCAGTAATTAATGATGATGAGCAAAATGCTCAGTACAGAATCGGCTCTGCCAGCACATTTTACACCCCTGCAGTTTATGCTGTGCGGGCTCACATATACGCCGTTAGAATTGATCTCACGCTGAAGCTGCTCCTGTGCCCCTGCCTAACCTCACAAAACGGCTGGTTAATGGCTTTGTCTGATAGATTACTACCCTGACAGATTACTTCCATGGCAGGTTACTACCCTGCCAGATTACTTCAAAGGCAGGTTACTACACTGCCAGATTACTACCCTGGCAGGGTACTGCCCTGCTAGATTACTACCCTGGCAGGTTACTACACTGCCAGATTACTACCCTGGCAGGGTACAGCCCTGCTAGATTACTACCCTGGTAGGTAACTACACTGCCAGATTACTACCCTGGCAGGTTACTACACTGCCAGATTACTACCCTGGCAGGGTACTGCCCTGCTAGATTACTACCCTGGCAGGGTACTGCGCTGATAAATTACTACCCTGGCAGGTTACTACACTGCCAGATTACTACCCTGGCAAGTTACTACACTGCCAGATTACTACACTGGTAGATTACAACACTGCCAGATTACTACCCTGGTAGGGTACTACCTTGCTAGATTACTACCCTGGCAGGGTAGAACCCTGCTGGATTTCTACCCTGGCAGATTACTACCCTGGCAAGTTACTACTCTGTCAGAGTCAGCAGCAGCCAATCCGCTGGCATCACGGCAGAAATCTTCACCTTATTGGGTCAGTCAACAAGGAACCACCCTTCTACTAGACGCAGAGGCAGGGCGTGGCAGTTTCCTGTGGAACGAGGCGGCACAGCGTACGAGGAAGCACAGGAATGACGCAGGGAAGCGGGAGGCGGGGCTAAAGGCGTGGGCTCGGTCCTGTGTGTGCGTGGCTCTGAAACGGCTCAGAGCCAGGGATGCTCACGACCCCTCTCACCTGGGTCCCTCAGATTAGAACTAACGGGATATAAATCACTGATATTAACAGTGAATAATGCCCTACCGTTCACTATTCATTTTACGATATTAATAGACATTAACACAAGCCAGCTTACTTGCCATCAAAAGTTATTTCACTACATTGTTGCAATTTGTAAAAACAAACAAAAAAAAAAAACACTAATAATAATCATACAACCTAACTAAAACAAGGGAACAGCAAGTAGGTGAGAATTTGCTTTGCAGCCTAAAAGTGCTCTCAGTTCCTCTCAGAGCTGCTCGAGTAGAGAATGTCACTGGACTGGACTTCTCTGTTTAATACGTGCCCTGTACGAGAAACCAAAAATGGTTCGATACAATCACTTTCTCTGCTGTGAAACGAGGAACACGTTCTCTACGTATGGCCTCAGGGATCACACATTTGTTAGATACACGCAAGCAAGCGAGGACATTCATTCATTCATTCATTCATTCATTCATTCATTCATTCATTCATTCATTCATTCATTTATTTATTTATTTATTAAACCTCATGATTGTTTCACACGTGTAACCCCCATCTCGTAAAATGAAGAACAGTCATTCGCTGCTGGTCTGGAAGATGAAACTGGGTTAAAAGAACGGTTCTTAATTGCACTGGCTCATTAATGCACTGATAAGGGCTAAATGTTTCTGCACAATATAATCTAATTACATCAGGGTCTGTAGCCCGTCTGTAAAAACAATAACCCAGGCTCTCCTCAGGCAGGGTGTGTCGACTGCATGTCTGATAAGGAAATACCTCTCTCTACGCCACAGCTATTAATAATGACACACAGAGAACTTCCTCATTGTTTTTTTTCCCTTTTTGAAGATTTGTACTCAGTCATTTTCCCCCACTAAGAATCGTCCCCATTATATGACTGCTGTAATCCACGAGCTTCCCTTGTACAAGATACGGTTCGCTAATGGCCAGTGGAATAAAGAATAAAGCGCTATATTTGTCACAGAATCATCTCTCTGTCCTGGTGGTTAATGCTTATGAAGTTGTTTACTATGCTTTGGCAACACAATGTCATTTGGGAGAATGTTGTGACGAGGGACAGTGAGGAAGACAACGAGTCTTACGGAGGAAGGAGGGTCGCTCGTCTGGGTTGGCGGTCCAGCCGCGGGTCATGAGGTCGACAAGGGTCTCCCTGCAGGGGATGTGGGGGTCCAGGCTGTCCGGCCCCGTGTCCGGCCTGTGACCCCGAAGAACACTGAACATTATCTGCATGGGGTTAGTGGCCTCTGGGGGGGGACCGGAGAGAGGGATGGACAGAGGGGGAGAGAGAGGGAGAGAGAGAGGGAGGGAGAGAGGGGGGGAGAGAGGGGGGGGAGAGAGGGAGGAAGAGACAGAGATGAAGAAAAAGAGAGGGAGAAGGAGAGAGAGAGGGGGGTGGGAGAGGGAGACAGAGATGGAGAAAGAGAGAGGGAGAGGGAGAGAGAGAGAGACCATGTCAGTTTATCATCAGTGCAAATCCACCATCTCAAAGTTGACCAGTCCATGGTTTCACATGGTGTGCTGGATTTAGTCATTTACACAGTTAAGTCACCTGACTAATCACGTCTGAATTGGTTGCTTATTTTAAGCTGAAAACCAAAACCAGCAGCAGCCCCAGTGGCTCTCTGGGATGGGGGATTCATGCACTGTTTTCATATTTATTGGGTTTTGTGCTCATCGGGGACCACTTGGTTACAGCATTGCATTGTAAAAAGTTAATCAACGTCATCAAGTTCATTCATAGCAAACAAAAATTCAACTTTTGGGGCAACGTGAGGCAAAGCCTTACAGCTGTGGGTCCTTCTCTATCTGCTACCCTCCCTGTTTACCACCTTTCAGCTGTGTGTCCTTCTCTATCTGTTACCCCCTGTACATTCTACCTTTCAGCTGTGTGTCCTTCTCTATCTGTTACCCTCCCTGTTTACCACCTTTCAGCTGTGTGTCCTTCTCTATCTGTTACCCCCTCTACATTCTACCTTTCAGCTGTGTGTCCTTCTCTGTTACCCTCCCTGTTTACCACCTTTCAGCTGTGTGTCCTTCTCTATCTGTTACCCTCCCTGTTTACCACCTTTCAGCTGTGTGTCCTTCTCTATCTGTTACCCCCTCTACATTCTACCTTTCAGCTGTGTGTCCTTCTCTATCTGTTACCCTCCCTGTTTACCACCTTTCAGCTGTGTCCTTCTCTATCTGTTACCCCCTCTACATTCTACCTTTCAGCTGTGTGTCCTTCTCTATCTGTTACCCTCCCTGTTTACCACCTTTCAGCTGTGTGTCCTTCTCTATCTGTTACCCTCCCTGTTTACCACCTTTCAGCTGTGTGTCCTTCTCTATCTGTTACCCCCTCTACATTCTACCTTTCAGCTGTGTCCTTCTCTATCTGTTACCCTCTCTGCATTCTACCTTACAGCTGTGGGTCCTTCTCTATCTGCTACCCTCCCTGTTTACCACCTTTCAGCGGTGTGTCCTTCTCTATCTGTTACCCCCTCTACATTCTGCCTTACAGCTGCGTGTCCATCTCTATCTGTTACCCTCTCTGCATTATTCCTTATAGCTGTGGGTCCTTCTCTATCTGCTACCCTCCCTGTTTACCACATTTCAGCTGTGCATCCTTCTCTATCTGTTACCCCCTCTATATTCTACCTTACAGCTGTGGGTTCTTCTCTATCTGTTACCCTCTCTGTTTCCCACCTTTCTGAATGAAGCAAATCATATGAAAGGAGGGTGGACTGTCCCACTCTAATAAAAAAAATAGTCATTATTATTATTTAAGAAATTAATACGAACTGTACCTTCAAATGGTATCCTCCTCGACAGCACTTCCCACATAATGATTGCATAACTGAAAGAATGCACACACACAGAGATGAACACATAGAAAGTGTAAGACTGACAGCAGAGCTGATTCAGCTTGAGTTTTCTGTGAATAATGTACGGCACAAAAGAAGAAGATAACAGATAACCGCCAAAAGCCTTTTTAAGGAAGAGGAAGTGCTTTGACCATTTGTGTTACAGTGCTTCCCCAAGTCCCCATGACTCAACAGTTACAACACGCAAAATGTCCCCATGACTCAACAGTTACAACACGCAAAATCTGAATGAGGCGCGCTAGTCATGACCAGCAAAATGGAAAACTTTCTCAAAAAACACCACCCACCCCCCGATACCAGTAATACAAACGGGGGGGGGGGGGGGGGGTTTGGGTAAACTGTAATGTACTCCTTATATAAGCAACTTCCCCTGGTTTAATTACAAATGGACTATGCTGGGGGCTGGATCTTTTTATGAATGCATTAGCTTTGATTCTTTTGAATGTGGTGAAGTTCCACTTATATTATCATTAGTTTATTTTTTAACTTCCCTTTTAAAGGAGGCATTATGGGTAAGGGCAGTGGGAGGGGCTAGCAGCGTACCTGTACATGTCGTGCTTGACGTCGGCCCGCCGGGTTTTTGTGGACTCGTAGTCGTAATCTTCGGGGGGCATGTAGATCACCGTACCGCCCATCTCCATCGGTTTGGACCCCGAAGCCTTGCTGATGGACAACTCCCGCCACTTCGACAGCCCGAAATCCGCGATCTGTCCGCCGGAGAACAGAACGAACAAGAAACGGCGGGATTGGTTAAAGGTTCAGCGCTCACACCAGCGCAAACAGCACTTACGCTTACCCTAACCTCCCGTTTCACAGGCGGCCATTTTCTGCACCGATAATGAAAACATGCAATTAGAGCAAACAAGCATGCGGATGAAACTAAAGATGGGTGCAGTGAGTGAGTGAGTGAGTGAGTGGAGTGAGTAGGTGAGTGAGTGAGTGGGTGAGTGAGTGAGTGGGTGAGTGGAGTGAGTGAGTGAGTGAGTGGAGTGAGTGAGTGGAGTGAGCGAGTGGAGTGAGTAGGTGAGTGAGTGAGTGGGTGAGTGAGTGAGTGGGTGAGTGAGTGAGTGAGTGAGTGAGTGGGTGAGTGAGTGAGTGAGTGGAGTGAGCAAGTGAGTGAGTGGGTGAGTGAGTGGAGTGTGAGTGAGTGAGTGAGTGAGTGAGTGAGTGAGTGAGTGAGTGAGTGAGTGAGTGAGTGAGTGAGTGAGTGATGTGAGTGAGGAGTGAGCGAGTGAGCGACTTGAATAAGTTTAGTGAGTGAGTGAATAAGTGATGTTTAGTGAGTGAGTGAGTGAGTGAATGAGTGCAGTTTAGTGAGTGAGTGAATGAGTGTGGTGAGTGAGTGAGTGTGGTTTAGTGAGAGAGTGAATGAGTGTGTTTAGTGAGTGAGTGAGTGTGGTTTAGTGAGAGAGTGAATGAGTGTGTTTAGTGAGTGGGTGAATGAATGCAGTTTACTGAGTGAGTGAATGAATGCAGTTTAGTGAGTGAGTGAATGAGTGCAGTTGGGCATAGTTTGGTGCGGCTAGGTACAGTCGTAGATAGTTGGGGATAGTTTGGTGCAGCTGGGTACAGTCGTAGATAGTTGGGGATAGTTTGGTGCAGCTGGGTACAGTCGTAGATAGTTGGGGATAGTTTGGTGCAGCTGGGTACAGTCGTAGATAGTTGGGGATAGTTTGGTGCAGCTGGGTACAGTCGTAGATAGTTGGGGATAGTTTGGTGCAGCTGGGTACAGTCGTAGATAGTTGGGGATAGTTTGGTGCAGCTGGGTACAGTCGTAGATAGTTCGGGATAGTTTGGTGCAGCTGGGTACAGTCGTAGATAGTTGGGGATAGTTTGGTGCAGCTGGGTACAGTTGTAGATAGTTGGGGATAGTTTGGTGCAGCTGGGTACAGTCGTAGATAGTTGGAGATAGTTTGGTGCAGCTGGGTACAGTTGTAGATAGTTGGGGATAGTTTGGTGCAGCTGGGTACAGTCGTAGATAGTTGGAGATAGTTTGGTGCAGCTGGGTACAGTCGTAGATAGTTGGGGATAGTTTGGTGCAGCTGGGTACAGGCTGAGGTATATCAGTGCACACACCTTAACATGCAGCTCAGCATCCAGCAGAATGTTCTGGGTCTTCAGGTCTTGGTGCAGGAGGGGCGGAGTCATGTTGTGCAGGAAGTTGACGCCCAGAGAGATCTCGTACAGCACTCGCAGTCGCAAAGACCAGGCAAGCTGAGGGTACAGGTCCTTCTGCACACAGGGTACAGACATGGGGGGAGAGGGTGAAAGGGAGAGAGGGGGAGAAAGGGAGGGAAAGAGGGGAATGTGGGAGTGAAGAAAAGAAGAATGCCAGGGAGATAATGAGAGAATATTAGACGCCGATGAAGCAGGAGACGAAAGACGGATTGGCACAGTACTAGCTCTGGAAACATTCTGCTCATAACGGTATCCAAAGTCAGTTACTTTAAACACAGGTTTTCATGGCAGTTCATGTGCATTTCGGAATGTTGCAGGACAACCACGCACTATCCTCTCAAACACTGCTGACCCCCCTGTTTCCACCCCTCAGATACCAGACCATGGGGCCCATCCACACACTGGAACAATGCCTTAACAGATACCAGACCATGGGGCCCATCCACACACTGGAACAGAGCCTTAACAGATACCAGACCATGGGGCCCATCCACACACTGGAACAGAGCCTTAACAGATACCAGACCATGGGGCCCATCCACACACTGGAACAGAGCCTTAACAGATACCAGACCATGGGGCCCATCCACACACTGGAACAGAGCCTGAACAGATACCAGACCATGGGGCCCATCCACACACTGGAACAGAGCCTTAACAGATACCAGACCATGGGGCCCATCCACACACTGGAACAGTGTATTAACAGATACTAGACCATGGGGCCCATCCACACACTGGAACAGAGCCTTAACAGATACCAGACCGTGGGGCCCATCTACACACTGGAACAGAGCCTTAACAGATACCAGACCATGGGGCCCATCCACACACTGGAACATAGCCTTAACAGATACCAGACCATGGGGCCCATCGGCACACTGGAACAGAGCCTTAACAGATACCAGACCATGGGGCCCATCCACACACTGGAACATAGCCTTAACAGATACCAGACCGTGGGGCCCATCTACACACTGGAACAGAGCCTTAACAGATACCAGACCATGGGGCCCATCTACACACTGGAACAGAGCCTTAACAGATACCAGACCGTGGGGCCCATCCACACACTGGAACAGAGCCTTAACAGATACCACACCGTGGGGCCCATCCACACACTGGAACAGAGCCTTAACAGATACCAGACAGTGGGTCCCATCCACACACTGGAACAGAGCCTTAACAGATACCAGACCGTGGGGCCCATCCACACACTGGAACAGAGCATTAACAGATACCAGACCATTGGGCCCAGCCACACACTGGAACAGTGCCTTAACAGATACCAGACCGTGGGGGCCATCCACACACTGGAACAGAGCCTTAACAGATACCAGACTATGGGGCCCATCCACACACTGGAACAGAGCTTTAACAGATACCAGACCGTGGGGCCTACCTACACACTGGAACAGAGCCTTAACAGATACCAGACCATGGGGCCCATCCACACACTGGAACAGAGCCTTAACAGATACCAGACCATGGGGGCAATCCACACACTGGAACAGAGCCTTAACAGATAACAGACCGTGGGGCCCATCCACACACTGGAACAGAGCCTTAGCAGATACCAGACCATGGGGCCCAGCCACACACTGGAACAGAGCCTTAGCAGATACCAGATCATGGGGCCCAGCCACACACTGGAACAGAGCCTTAGCAGATACCAGACCATGGGGCCCAGCCACACACTGGAACAGAGCCTTAACAGATACCAGACCGTGGGGCCCATCCACACACTGGAACAGAGCCTTAACAGATACCACACCGTGGGGCCCATCCACACACTGGAACAGAGCCTTAACAGATACCAGACAGTGGGGCCCATCCACACACTGGAACAGAGCCTTAACAGATACCAGACCGTGGGGCCCATCCACACACTGGAACAGAGCCTTAACAGATACCAGACCATGGGGCCCATCCACACACTGGAACAGAGCCTTAACAGATACCAGACCGTGGGGCCCATCTACACACTGGAACAGAGCCTTAACAGATACCAGACCATGGGGCCCATCCACACTGGAACAGAGCCTTAACAGATAAAAGACCGTGGGGCCCATCCACACACTGGAACAGAGCCTTAAAAGATACCAGACCGTGGGGCCCATCCACACACTGGAACAGAGCCTTAACAGATACCAGACCGTGGGGCCCATCCACACTGGAACAGAGCCTTAACAGATAAAAGACCGTGGGGCCCATCCACACACTGGAACAGAGCCTTACCAGATACCAGACCGTGGGGCCCATACACACACTGGAACAGAGCATTAACAGATACCAGACCATTGGGCCCATCCACACACTGGAACAGAGCCTTAACAGATACCAGACCATGGGGCCCATCCACACACTGGAACAGTGCTTTAACAGATACCAGACCATTGGGCCCATCCACACACTGGAACAGAGCCTTAACAGATACCAGACCATGGGGCCCATCCACACACTGGAACAGTGCTTTAACAGATACCAGACCGTGGGGCCCATCCACACACTGGAACAGAGCCTTAACAGATACCAGACCGTGGGGCCCATCCACACACTGGAACAGAGCCTTAACAGATACCAGAACATGGGGCCCAAACACACACTGGAACAGTGCTTTAACAGATACCAGACCGTGGGGTCTACCTACACACTGGAACAGAGCCTTAACAGATAGCAGACCGTGGGGCCCATCCACACACTGGAAAAGAGCCTTAACAGATACCAGACCATGGGGCCCATCCACACACTGGAACAGTGCTTTAACAGATACCAGACCATGGGGCCCAGCCACACACTGGAACAGAGCCTTAGCAGATACCAGATCATGGGGCCCAGCCACACACTGGAACAGAGCCTTAGCAGATACCAGACCATGGGGCCCAGCCACACACTGGAACAGAGCCTTAACAGATACCAGACCGTGGGGCCCATCCACACACTGGAACAGAGCCTTAACAGATACCACACCGTGGGGCCCATCCACACACTGGAACAGAGCCTTAACAGATACCAGACAGTGGGGCCCATCCACACACTGGAACAGAGCCTTAACAGATACCAGACCGTGGGGCCCATCCACACACTGGAACAGAGCCTTAACAGATACCAGACCATGGGGCCCATCCACACACTGGAACAGAGCCTTAACAGATACCAGACCGTGGGGCCCATCTACACACTGGAACAGAGCCTTAACAGATACCAGACCATGGGGCCCATCCACACTGGAACAGAGCCTTAACAGATAAAAGACCGTGGGGCCCATCCACACACTGGAACAGAGCCTTAAAAGATACCAGACCGTGGGGCCCATCCACACACTGGAACAGAGCCTTAACAGATACCAGACCGTGGGGCCCATCCACACTGGAACAGAGCCTTAACAGATAAAAGACCGTGGGGCCCATCCACACACTGGAACAGAGCCTTACCAGATACCAGACCGTGGGGCCCATACACACACTGGAACAGAGCATTAACAGATACCAGACCATTGGGCCCATCCACACACTGGAACAGAGCCTTAACAGATACCAGACCATGGGGCCCATCCACACACTGGAACAGTGCTTTAACAGATACCAGACCATTGGGCCCATCCACACACTGGAACAGAGCCTTAACAGATACCAGACCATGGGGCCCATCCACACACTGGAACAGTGCTTTAACAGATACCAGACCGTGGGGCCCATCCACACACTGGAACAGAGCCTTAACAGATACCAGACCGTGGGGCCCATCCACACACTGGAACAGAGCCTTAACAGATACCAGAACATGGGGCCCAAACACACACTGGAACAGTGCTTTAACAGATACCAGACCGTGGGGTCTACCTACACACTGGAACAGAGCCTTAACAGATAGCAGACCGTGGGGCCCATCCACACACTGGAAAAGAGCCTTAACAGATACCAGACCATGGGGCCCATCCACACACTGGAACAGTGCTTTAACAGATACCAGACCGTGGGGCCCAACCACACACTGGAACAGAGCCTTAACAGATACCAGACCGTGGGGCCTACCTACACACTGGAACAGAGCCTTAACAGATACCAGACCGTGGGGCCTACCTACACACTGGAACAGTGCTTTAACAGATACCAGACCGTGGGGCCTACCTACACACTGGAACAGAGCCTTAACAGATACCAGACCGTGGGGCCCAACCACACACTGGAACAGTGCTTTAACAGATACCAGACCGTGGGGCCCATCCACACACTGGAACAGAGCCTTAACAGATACCAGACCGTGGGGCCCATCCACATACTGGAACAGAACCTTAACAAATACCAGACCGTGGGGCCCATCCACACACTGGAACAGAGCCTTAACAGATACCAGACCGTGGGGCCCATCCACACACTGGAACAGAGCCTTAACAGATACCAGACCGTGGGGCCCATCTACACACTGGAACAGAGCCTTAACAGATACGAGACCATGGGGCCCATCCACACACTGGAACAGTGTATTAACAGATACTAGACCATGGGGCCCATCCACACACTGGAACAGAGCCTTAACAGATACCAGACCGTGGGGCCCATCTACACACTGGAACAGAGCCTTAACAGATACCAGACCATGGGGCCCATCCACACACTGGAACATAGCCTTAACAGATACCAGACCATGGGGCCCATCCACACACTGGAACAGAGCCTTAACAGATACCAGACCATGGGGCCCATCCACACACTGGAACATAGCCTTAACAGATACCAGACCGTGGGGCCCATCCACACACTGGAACAGAGCCTTAACAGATACCACACCGTGGGGCCCATCCACACACTGGAACAGAGCCTTAACAGATACCAGACAGTGGGTCCCATCCACACACTGGAACAGAGCCTTAACAGATACCAGACCGTGGGGCCCATCCACACACTGGAACAGAGCATTAACAGATACCAGACCATTGGGCCCAGCCACACACTGGAACAGTGCCTTAACAGATACCAGACCGTGGGGCCCATCCACACACTGGAACAGAGCCTTAACAGATACCAGACTATGGGGCCCATCCACACACTGGAACAGAGCTTTAACAGATACCAGACCGTGGGGCCTACCTACACACTGGAACAGAGCCTTAACAGATACCAGACCATGGGGCCCATCCACACACTGGAACAGAGCCTTAACAGATACCAGACCATGGGGCCCATCCACACACTGGAAAAGAGCCTTAACAGATAACAGACCGTGGGGCCCATCCACACACTGGAACAGAGCCTTAACAGATACCAGAACATGGGGCCCAAACACACACTGGAACAGTGCTTTAACAGATACCAGACCGTGGGGTCTACCTACACACTGGAACAGAGCCTTAACAGATAGCAGACCGTGGGGCCCATCCACACACTGGAAAAGAGCCTTAACAGATACCAGACCATGGGGCCCATCCACACACTGGAACAGTGCTTTAACAGATACCAGACCGTGGGGCCCAACCACACACTGGAACAGAGCCTTAACAGATACCAGACCGTGGGGCCTACCTACACACTGGAACAGAGCCTTAACAGATACCAGACCGTGGGGCCTACCTACACACTGGAACAGTGCTTTAACAGATACCAGACCGTGGGGCCTACCTACACACTGGAACAGAGCCTTAACAGATACCAGACCGTGGGGCCCAACCACACACTGGAACAGTGCTTTAACAGATACCAGACCGTGGGGCCCATCCACACACTGGAACAGAGCCTTAACAGATACCAGACCGTGGGGCCCATCCACACACTGGAACAGAACCTTAACAAATACCAGACCGTGGGGCCCATCCACACACTGGAACAGAGCCTTAACAGATACCAGACCGTGGGGCCCATCCACACACTGGAACAGAGCCTTAACAGATACCAGACCGTGGGGCCCATCTACACACTGGAACAGAGCCTTAACAGATACGAGACCATGGGGCCCATCCACACACTGGAACAGAGCCTTAACAGATACCAGACCGTGGGGCCCATCTACACACTGGAACAGAGCCTTAACAGATACCAGACCGTGGGGCCCATCCACACACTGGAACAGAGCCTAAACAGATACCAGACCGTGGGGCCCATCTACACACTGGACCAGAGCCTTAACAGATACCAGACCGTGGGGCCCATCCACACACTGGAACAGAGCCTTAACAGATACCAGACCGTGGGGCCCATCCACACACTGGAACAGTGCTTTAACAGATACCAGACTGTGGGGCCCATCCACACACTGGAACAGTGCTTTAACAGATACCAGACCGTGGGGCCCATCCACACACTGGAACAGAGCCTTAACAGATACCAGACCATGGGGACCATCCACACACTGGAACAGTGCTTTAACAGATACCAGACCGTGGGGCCCATCCACATACTGGAACAGAGCCTTAAGAGATACCAGACCGTGGGGCCCATCCACACACTGGAACAGAGCCTTAACAGATACCAGACCGTGGGGCCCATCCACACACTGGAACAGAGCCTTAACAGATACCAGACCATGGGGCCCATCCACACACTGGAACAGTGCCTTAACAGATACCAGACCGTGGGGCCTACCTACACACTGGAACAGAGCCTTAACAGATACCAGACCGTGGGGCCCATCCACACACTGGAACAGAGCCTTAACAGATACCAGACCATGGGGCCCATCCACACACTGGAACAGTGCTTTAACAGATACCAGACCGTGGGGCCCATCCACACACTGGAACAGAGCCTTAACAGATACCAGACCGTGGAGCCCATCCACACACTGGAACAGAGCCTTAACAGATACCAGACCATGGGGCCCATCCACACACTGGAACAGTGCCTTAACAGATATCAGACCATGGGGCCCATCCACACACTGGAACAGTGCCTTAACAGATACCAGACCGTGGGGCCTACCTACACACTGGAACAGAGCCTTAACAGATACCAGACCGTGGGGCCCATCCACACACTGGAACAGAGCCTTAACAGATACCAGACCGTGGAGCCCATCCACACACTGGAACAGAGCCTTAACAGATACCAGACCATGGGGCCCATCCACACACTGGAACAGTGCCTTAACAGATACCAGACCATGGGGCCCATCCACACACTGGAACAGAGCCTTAACAGATACCAGACCATGGGGCCCATCCACACACTGGAACAGTGCTTTAACAGATACCAGACCGTGGGGCCCATCCACACACTGGAACAGAGCCTTAACAGATACCAGACCGTGGAGCCCATCCACACACTGGAACAGAGCCTTAACAGATACCAGACCATGGGGCCCATCCACACACTGGAACAGTGCCTTAACAGATATCAGACCATGGGGCCCATCCACACACTGGAACAGTGCCTTAACAGATACCAGACCGTGGGGCCTACCTACACAATGGAACAGAGCCTTAACAGATACCAGACCGTGGGGCCCATCCACACACTGGAACAGAGCCTTAACAGATACCAGACCGTGGAGCCCATCCACACACTGGAACAGAGCCTTAACAGATACCAGACCATGGGGCCCATCCACACACTGGAACAGTGCCTTAACAGATACCAGACCGTGGGGCCTACCTACACACTGGAACAGAGACTTAACAGATACCAGACCATGGGGCCCAACCACACACTGGAACAGTGCTTTAACAGAATAAGCCTCCCAGCAGGCCAAGATAGTTTACATAGGATTGTATAGTGTTCATGATAAAATGCTGTTAAGGTAATACAAATAATCATAAAAGATAAGATGTTGACATATTTGTAATTCTTAAATACAAGAGATTAGGAGCAGACCTGGTGTGCCCAGGGATAATAAAACAGGGATAGGATGTGTCAGCTCCACGAATTAGGAAGTAAGTTGGTAATAAGGAAATGAAAAACACAGACGGTGATTGGTGGATACTTTCCCGTGGTATACTCACAGGGTCCCTGAGGGCATCTAAGAAGTATAGCCAGAAGCTATGAACCAATCACTGTTGAGTCGGCATTGTTCTATTTACTGTCACCAACCTACCGTGTGATTGCTGGAAGCCTTCTGTGGTTTCTATGGAAAAGGTGACATCACAACTGTCTACTCCTCACTCACACACACACACACACACACACACACACACACACACACACACACACACACACACACACACACACACACACGCACACAGACACAGACACACACAGACACACACACCTCATGGAGAAACTGGTCCAGCGATCCATTGCTCATGAACTCTGTCACAATGCAGAAGAACTCTGGCTCGTTGCACACGCCGAAGATCTGGATGATGTAGTTGAACCTGGCTTTATGGAGCACCTCGGCCTCCTTCAGCAGGCAGTTCCTCTCCCTGCGAGAGTTACATTTAAGTTACTTACAGAGAGTGACTCGGATTGCATTTCACACCCACTGAGTTCTATGCATTTATACCTCCATCTATTACATTGCGTCACGGATACTCGCTACCTCTATGTATTAGGCTACCTTGCGTCACGGATACTCGCTACCTCTATGTATTAGGCTACCTTGCATCATGGATACTCGCTACCTCTATGTATTAGGCTACCTTGCATCATGGATACTCGCTACCTCTATGTATTAGGCTACCTTGCGTCATGGATACTCGCTACCTCTATGTATTAGGCTACCTTGCGTCATGGATACTCGCTACCTCTATGTATTAGGCTACCTTGCGTCATGGATACTCGCTACCTCTATGTATTAGGCTACCTTGCGTCACGGATACTCGCTACCTCTATGTATTAGGCTACCTTGCGTCATGGATACTCGCTACCTCTATGTATTAGGCTACCTTGCGTCATGGATACTCGCTACCTCTATGTATTAGGCTACCTTGCGTCATGGATACTCGCTACCTCTATGTATTAGGCTACCTTGCGTCATGGATACTCGCTACCTCTATGTATTAGGCTACCTTGCGTCATGGATACTCGCTACCTCTATGTATTAGGCTACCTTGCGTCATGGATACTCGCTACCTCTATGTATTAGGCTACCTTGCGTCATGGATACTCGCTACCTCTATGTATTAGGCTACCTTGCGTCACGGATACTCGCTACCTCTATGTATTAGGCTACCTTGCGTCATGGATACTCGCTACCTCTATGTATTAGGCTACCTTGCATCATGGATACTCGCTACCTCTATGTATTAGGCTACCTTGCGTCACGGATACTCACTACCTCTATGTATTAGGCTACCTTGCGTCATGGATACTCGCTACCTCTATGTATTAGGCTACCTTGCGTCATGGATACTCGCTACCTCTATGTATTAGGCTACCTTGCATCATGGATACTCGCTACCTCTATGTATTAGGCTACCTTGCGTCATGGATACTCGCTACCTCTATGTATTAGGCTACCTTGCGTCATGGATACTCGCTACCTCTATGTATTAGGCTACCTTGCGTCATGGATACTCGCTACCTCTATGTATTAGGCTACCTTGCATCATGGATACTCACTACCTCTATGTATTAGGCTACCTTGCGTCATGGATACTCGCTACCTCTATGTATTAGGCTACCTTGCGTCATGGATACTCGCTACCTCTATGTATTAGGCTACCTTGCGTCATGGATACTCACTACCTCTATGTATTAGGCTACCTTGCGTCATGGATACTCGCTACCTCTATGTATTAGGCTACCTTGCGTCATGGATACTCGCTACCTCTATGTATTAGGCTACCTTGCGTCACGGATACTCGCTACCTCTATGTATTAGGCTACCTTGCGTCACGGATACTCGCTACCTCTATGTATTAGGCTACCTTGCGTCACGGATACTCGCTACCTCTATGTATTAGGCTACCTTGCGTCATGGATACTCGCTACCTCTATGTATTAGGCTACCTTGCGTCATGGATACTCGCTACCTCTATGTATTAGGCTACCTTGCGTCATGGATACTCGCTACCTCTATGTATTAGGCTACCTTGCGTCATGGATACTCGCTACCTCTATGTATTAGGCTACCTTGCATCATGGATACTCGCTACCTCTATGTATTAGGCTACCTTGCGTCATGGATACTCGCTACCTCTATGTATTAGGCTACCTTGCGTCATGGATACTCGCTACCTCTATGTATTAGGCTACCTTGCGTCATGGATACTCGCTACCTCTATGTATTAGGCTACCTTGCGTCATGGATACTCGCTACCTCTATGTATTAGGCTACCTTGCGTCATGGATACTCGCTACCTCTATGTATTAGGCTACCTTGCGTCACGGATACTCGCTACCTCTATGTATTAGGCTACCTTGCGTCATGGATACTCGCTACCTCTATGTATTAGGCTACCTTGCGTCATGGATACTCGCTACCTCTATGTATTAGGCTACCTTGCGTCATGGATACTCGCTACCTCTATGTATTAGGCTACCTTGCGTCATGGATACTCGCTACCTCTATGTATTAGGCTACCTTGCGTCATGGATACTCGCTACCTCTATGTATTAGGCTACCTTGCGTCATGGATACTCGCTACCTCTATGTATTAGGCTACCTTGCGTCATGGATACTCGCTACCTCTATGTATTAGGCTACCTTGCGTCATGGATACTCGCTACCTCTATGTATTAGGCTACCTTGCGTCATGGATACTCGCTACCTCTATGTATTAGGCTACCTTGCGTCATGGATACTCGCTACCTCTATGTATTAGGCTACATTGCGTCACGGATACTCGCTACCTCTATGTATTAGGCTACCTTGCGTCATGGATACTCGCTACCTCTATGTATTAGGCTACCTTGCGTCACGGATACTCGCTACCTCTATGTATTAGGCTACCTTGCGTCATGGATACTCACTACCTCTATGTATTAGGCTACCTTGCGTCACGGATACTCGCTACCTCTATGTATTAGGCTACCTTGCGTCATGGATACTCGCTACCTCTATGTATTAGGCTACCTTGCGTCATGGATACTCGCTACCTCTATGTATTAGGCTACCTTGCGTCATGGATACTCGCTACCTCTATGTATTAGGCTACCTTGCGTCACGGATACTCGCTACCTCTATGTATTAGGCTACCTTGCGTCACGGATACTCGCTACCTCTATGTATTAGGCTACCTTGCGTCATGGATACTCGCTACCTCTATGTATTAGGCTACCTTGCGTCATGGATACTCGCTACCTCTATGTATTAGGCTACCTTGCGTCATGGATACTCGCTACCTCTATGTATTAGGCTACCTTGCGTCATGGATACTCGCTACCTCTATGTATTAGGCTACCTTGCGTCATGGATACTCGCTACCTCTATGTATTAGGCTACCTTGCGTCATGGATACTCGCTACCTCTATGTATTAGGCTACCTTGCGTCACGGATACTCGCTACCTCTATGTATTAGGCTACATTGCGTCATGGATACTCGCTACCTCTATGTATTAGGCTACCTTGCGTCATGGATACTCGCTACCTCTATGTATTAGGCTACCTTGCGTCATGGATACTCGCTACCTCTATGTATTAGGCTACCTTGCGTCATGGATACTCGCTACCTCTATGTATTAGGCCTACCTTGCGTCATGGATACTCGCTACCTCTATGTATTAGGCTACCTTGCGTCATGGATACTCGCTACCTCTATGTATTAGGCTACCTTGCGTCATGGATACTCGCTACCTCTATGTATTAGGCTACCTTGCGTCATGGATACTCAAATCTGGCCCTCAAATCTAAATCCGAACCTGGTTTTCTTTTCTCCCAGGAAATTAAGTGAACAATTAGTGCTCCTGGTGGGCCATACTGTCCTTACACCTCACGGCCATACCACATTGAAAACGCCCGATCTCGCCCGATCTCGGAAGCCAAGCAGTGCATGGCCTGGTTAGTACATGAATAGGAGACCGCCTGGGAATACCAGGTGCTGTAAGCTCAAAGCTCACGACCATACCACACTGAAAACGCCCGATCTCGTCTGATCTCGGAAGCCAAGCAGTGTAGGGCCTGGTTAGTACATGGATGGGAGACCGGCAGTTCTAGGCTCTAGAGGACCTTGATTTGAGTTACAAGGCATTACGTTCTATCCAGCTTGGTTTTTCCTCCGGAAACCAAATCACAATTTACGAGAACATTTTATGATTTAAAATTGTCTGAATTCTCTTTGATGTTTATCCTGAATCTAAAATGAGGCTTTGGAGAAAAGGACATACAACGCAAAGGAGGCTCTTTACACTTCTGTGAACATTCATGATTTTGAATGCATTTATTAGGGATTCGCAATATGGACATTCTAGGCCAATAACAGTCACTGATATTCGACTGGTCATGATAGCCGTCATCAATACCCCCGTTTTGGAAAATGCAACAAACTTAATTTGTAATACAAAATACCCCACCCCACATCACTTGTAATAATTTAGAGAAAATGGTAAAATGTCCCACCCCTATTATTTACATGACTGAGCTAGTGAGCTTACATACCTGGCTCAATCTATAGCTTGCAAAGTGAAAGTTGGCAAGAATGAGGAACAGGGGATCCAGGTAGATAATTCAATTCTCCTGTCAAAACGTCATTATGCAACCACAAGACCACTTTGTCGAGAATAACATGGGGCTTTCCTACCACAACGTCCAAAGAACAGGAGAAGAACATGAGAATGACCAAAAAAAGCTTTGCACTGTCCTACTGTTCAAAAATCCATCATCACCCTACAACCCATACAAACGGGTCTTTCATTAAAAAACTGCTTGTAAGTGGGAACAGAGAGAATTCAAACCCAGTCCGAAAATTATAACCCGGTTAATTCGGCTGAGGACAAAGTTACTATGGTCAAGGACACTCCTGGTCCCAGCGCTCAAAATGAACACCACCCACCTCCTACCCACCACCCCCCAAAACAAATGTGTTAGAAAAGTGGCAGTGAGCTATCCTGTTTTGCAGCCGACTGAATTAACACCACACAAACTGTGAGAAATTAAAAAGAGGTTGAGAACCAAGTTTCACTTTGACTGAAGTGAAATGAGGTCACAGGGTTCTCTGCCAAACCTGGCAAGGGGTGTGGACTTCACCTGGCAGCCACTCTTACGGGTACACTGTACCGCTCAACTCAACGGGCATCACTTGTTTTGGCTAAAGCTACTGCACTGGCCTCTAGGATCATAAGGGTATTAATGAAAGAGCAGCAGCATGGAGTCAGTCGGTCAGTCAGTGAGTCTGTCAGTCATTCGCTAAGCTTGTCAGTCAGCAATTTGGCCAGTCAGGGAGTCTGTTGGTGAGTTGGTCAGTCAGTTAGTTGGTCAGTCAGGGATTTGTTAAGCGAGTTAGTCAGTCCGGGATCCAGTTAGTGAGTTAGTGATTCAGGGATTTGGTAAGTGAGTTGGTCAGTCAGGCATTCGGTAAGTGATTAGGTCAGTCCGGGATCCAGTTAGTGAGTTAGTGATTCAGGGATTTGGTAAGTGAGTTGGTCAGTCAGGCATTCGGTAAGTGATTGGGTCAGTCTGGGATTTGGTTAGTGAGTTAGTCAGTCTGTGAGATACAGTACTGTGCAAAAGTCTTAGGCACCGTCAATATATCTTCTTTTTTTTGTCTGTTATTTTATCTGGTGTTTATTTTTTGTCTTCTGCATTAGTGTGTGAGTAGAAAAGAGCAAATCTTAGATTTCCAAAAAATTAAATGTTAGATCATTTTTTGGTATATCTGCCACAGATGGCATGGCCTCCACAGAGCCCTGATCTCAACATCATCGATGCTGTCTGGGATTACCTGGTGAGAAAGAAGCAAGCGAGGCAGCCAAAGTCTGCAGAAGAACTGTGGCAAGTTCTCCAAGATGCATGGAACAACCTACCAGCTGATTTTCTTATAAAACTGCATAACAGTGTGCTATAAGAGTATTGATGCAGTTTTAAAGGAAAAGGGTGGTCACATCAAATATTGATTTGATTTCGTTTTTTTACTGTTTACTGCTATGTATATGCAATTGTTTGAAAATCTACAGGATGTTAGATCTCCAGGAACAGGGTTGGGCCCTCCTCTAAACTCTTTACAGTAGCTTCAGAGCTTCTGAAGGTTTGTATGTGACATTAAAACATGAATAAAAGGATACCATTTAATTACAGTGGCTTTGTGCTGCTTTCTTAAAACAAATATACAAATAAACCATGCCAGGGCATCCAGTTTATGTGTGTGTGTGTGTGTGTGTGTGTGTGTGTGTGTGTGTGTGTGTGTTTTACATTATAGACTAAATGAGATAACAAATCGTATTACACGTAAATGTAGGAACAGCTGTTATCACCCTCTGGAACTCTGGAAGTTCCCAATTTGGCAAACTTGCAAATGGAAGGTTTCCACTGCATTCAGAAAAAGGTTACGAAAAAAAGGCTACCTAAAAAGGTACAAAGGCTTGTCACTGGGGTGGTACCCTATCGGTACATAAAATTAGCCAGCAATACATAATTCAAAGTACTTTTTTGCTCGTAAAACGTACTTGGTACACAAACAGAACAATAATGTAGCCTACTTTCGGGGTAGCTACATTTGGGAAATGTGTTCTTTAAAGGAAAAAATACACCACTGTACCTTTAATTCTGAGTGCGATAAACATTGAAGTCGTAGGCGATTGATAAAATCAACCGATATATTCATTTAAAAACTAAAAAGTGTGCTTTTGATTTTATAATAAGGTTAATATGAAACATGTATGGCTTCAGTCAAATTCCCTCAATTCGCCTATTTAGAGGCAGGTTTCGCCTAGTTTTTCTAAAAAAAAACCTTTTTCATTGTTGACACACAATAACGATGCAGTAATCGCGTGTCAATAGGCTACTGTAGTCATCTACTGTAACTAATATGTTTTGTAAAGCATTTGTGATCTGTAGCTACACTGCTAGCAACGTTCAGTCGTTTTCAGAGCCTACCTTTCTCCGACGGGAGAGTCCAATTTTAAACACTTGATGGCAACGGTAGTCCGCCAGTCTGAATGCTGCGCCCTAAAAACTGTCCCAAAACCTCCTCGGCTTAGGTAATGTAAATCCGTCAGTTTGCGGTAAGGTATCACTGGCAAAGTACTGGTGAGATTACATATATTAACACAGCCCGTGTGCTCCATAATTGTGAGAATTCATACAAAGGCCACCGAAAGCGTAGGATCCCCGAAATAAGGAAATGAATTGTGTGACTGTCGTAAAAGGAGAATCCAACGTTTGACCGCTGGCACAAGTTGCAGGATTGATTCACATTTCCATTTGAAGATACCAAGG
>CM056377.1:126727484-126832484 GCA_029718625.1 Synaphobranchus kaupii
AGGAACTTATAGATGCGGTCACTGTAAACAATGTGATGTGGTGGAGAGATCTAAAGGGTTCACCCACCCAGTAACTAAACAAACATATACATCTAACAGTTTCATTAATTGTCAAACTACTCATGTTATTTATATACTGTCCTGCTCTAAATGTAATTCTTTTTATGTGGGTCGTACGAAACGCCGCTTACTTGATCGACTGGCTGATCACAAATATGCAATAAAAACAATATGGATTACGCGATGGCTAAACATCTTAAAAACGCTCACCAAAGTGCCTCAGTTATATTTACAGCTATCGGCATTGACATGGTCCCCCCCCCCACCTCTAGGGGAGGAGATAGACAGAAGAAATTAAACCAAAAAGAGAGCCGCTGGATCGATAGGCTACAGGCCACCTCACCCCCAGGTCTAAATGACTCCATAGACTTGGTGTCATTTCTATAGGTTAAGTAGGTTACTTATTACTTTGTCCATTGTTCATTGCTCATTTCCTGATATTTTCTTTATTTTATTTTTACATTATATTTTTATATTATATTGTTTATATTATATTATTTTCTGTTTAACATCAATCTAGTATGTTTGACTTATTGATTTGATCTGACTTGTTTTCTTATGTTGCTACAGTATTTATTTTTTCCTTTTAGTTTTTTGAGTTGTTGTTTATATATATATATATATATATATATATATATATATATATATATATATATATATATATATATATATATATATATATATAGCCTACATTATGTATTAGTTTGATGCATTATTTTGTAAGTAATATTGTTTATTCATTTGACATAATGATCTATATAACGATCTATTTAATAGATTGTATCTCGACTGACCCCTTCTGGCTATGTTATATATTGTCCATTCTTTCAGCACCAGCTGATGAAGTCCCTATGTAGGCCGAAACATGTTGGTTTTTTAATATTCTAAATAATGTGAGCCATTCAATAAAGGCTTTTTAATTTTGTAGAGCTGCCTTGGACTACAAAACTTCTTCTAATTATCAAAATAGCTAGTTGCAGCCCTAGTTCTATGGGAACATTTGATCTTCAAGGCAATTATAAAACAAATGATCTTTTTTGTTAGATTTTTAATGTAAACTATAAATGTATGTCTATTTAACGTTTACAGTGATTCCAGCATAGGACTATATGGACATTAGTCTGTTGAGACTGAAAATATTTCCCTATATTTTACATGGAGTATTAGATTTTGAAAGGTAGGTCGGTAAAATTCATGTACGCGTTCATGCACGCGTCCATGTACGCGGCCATGTACGCGGGATGCTGCGCATGTGTTTCGTTATTTTTGACACTGTTGGACCGTCTCATAAATACGATTAGTGGTGCGCAACAGTCATTACACGTGAACGCGTGACCGTTATAAGTCCATGTACGCGGCCATGTACGCGTCCATGTACGCGGCCATGTACGCGGGATGCTGCGCATGTGTTTCGTTATTTTTGACACTGTTGGGACCGTCTCATAAATACGATTAGTGGTGCGCAACAGTCATTACACGTGAACGCGTGACCGTTATAAGTCCATGTACGCGGCCATGTACGCGGTCCATGTACGCGGCCATGTATGCGGGATGCTGCGCATGTGTTTCGTTATTTTTGACACTGTTGGACCGTCTCATAAATACGATTAGTGGTGCGCAACAGTCATTACACGTGAACGAGTGACCGTTATAAGTCCATGTACGCGGCCATGTACGCGTCCATGTACGCGGCCATGTACGCGGGATGCTGCGCATGTGTTTTCGTTATTTTTGACACTGTTGGACCGTCTCATAAATACGATTAGTGGTGCGCAACAGTCATTACACGTGAACGCGTGACAAAATTTCTCTAACAGTGACAGACGAACGTGTACACGCTTTGAGTGCAGTACGCATCATCTTGTCACGCGTGAAATACAATGCGCACGTAACAACGGACACACGCACGCACGCGTACCAAAATTTACCAAGTTAATCACGCAGGCACACACGCGTTGCTGCGCATGTGTTTCGTTATTTTTTGACACTGTTGGACCGTCTCATAAATACGATTAGTGGTGCGCAACAGTCATTACGCGTGAACGTACGCGTGCACGCGTGACCGTTATAAGTCAATGGGGAAATTACATGACACGTCAGGCGCTGCTGTGCTGCACATGCATCAAAGCAGGCGTTGCTGCGCATGTGTTTCGTTATTTTTGACATCAATGGGTCTTCATAGTGTGTGTGTGTATATGAGTGCGTGTATGTTTGTGTGTGCGTATGCATGTGTATGTGTTTGCTTAATGAACTATTCATTACTTAATATATTGTGTTGGGGTGTATCAAACTGAAACGTTCCCCAGCAGCCTTACAGCAGAGGGTCAGGTGGAGATCATCTCTCCAGCATGCAGGTCAGTGGTGCTGGGACTGTTTCCTGTCCGAGAGCGGAACATGGGCCAGGGATCATCCAGGGGGCTCACGTTGAATTCAGGCATTTTTGTGAAAGAGGTGAACCAGGTCTCATAACGGTTAACACATTCATTCATTTTTAAAATGATGTGGAATAAGTTCATTATCTCACAGTCCAACGTACTTTCTATGGGCTCCTTTAACGCAGGTTAGACTATGTTTTTTGGGGACTGTGTTTTTAGGGGTTGAGGACAAACAGACAAAGCCCTGCTGAACGTACAGGGCTCGGTTCTAGTGACAGATACGTCAGTCAGAGAGTTTTGTAATGAGGGCGTGACGTGTGAAGTGGGAGGAGCCAAACGCAGCAAGGGGAATCATTAAGCCCTTAGGCCACTAAGGCGGGATACCCCGCAGATAAGGGAAGGACAAGACAAGGAACACAAACACACCACAGCTACAGACTGGCTCACTGATACACCAGAGCCAGGAATATAACGCCCTGTCTCGATAACGAGACGCATACGAACAGGCGAGTAGCACCATGGCACAAACACACACAACAAATAAACACAGGAAACTAATAACAATAGGTATAGGAAGGAGGCGAAGGAACAGATATAACGTTCCGTGGTTAGATGTATAGGCTCGCAGTCAAACGCAAATGTCTACAACATCGTCCGGTCTCCCTAAGAGACGAATTGCACCGAAGGGCGAGCAGAACTACAGTTCTGAACAGAAACGCCCAAATCTCTCCGTACACGGAGAAAAAGCACAAAAGACGATGGGACAGCTGCACCGAAACTATCGGCTAACTGACTTACACAAGCACAAACACAAGCCCTGCCTCTCAGATGAGGAATATATTAATGAGGCTAACAGGAACAGAGATTTAACGTTCCATGGCGATATTAATGGGCTCGCAGTCCAATGAATAAAAAGAGGGTAAACACCCGATCTCCCAGGAGAGAGAAACATTTTACAGGTGAGCCGACGAAGCATCGTCGTCCCATAACTTTACTATCCACAGACTAACGCAAGCTTAAACAGGAACAACCGCCCTAGCCTCTCAGTAAAATTATGTAACAAAGCGAAGGAACAGAGAGCTAAAGTTACCATGCTACGCGCAGTCACACAAACATGTCCACAACCTCGCCCAAACTCCAAACAAGGAGAAACACACCCGGCAAACGAACAGAACAATAGTTCCGAAACAAAATCGTCCCGTAGGTAAAAAGGACGGAGGACCGCTGTAATAAAGACCAACGCAAAATAGCACGACAGCCTCTCAATATAAAACAAAAACCCTGAGTCACAACAAAGGGGAACGTAGTCCACGAGAAGGAGAACAGGGAAATAACGTACCGTAGCTACTGGCTCACCGTAACAAGGTAGGAAACGAGTAGAAGCTAAAACGCCAGGTATCTTAGTAAGAACCAAACAGGCGAAAATGGACCAGAGAAACTACTACATATACTTCTACGAGCTAAGAAACTAAATAGAAGCGAAACCCGATCTCCCTATGGGGAAGACGTGCCGAAGGCGAGCAGAACTAAGTTCTGAACAGAATCGCCCAAAACTCCATACACGGAGGAAAAGCACTAACAGGGCAAAATAGAGCAGAGATATTACGGTCCCAAACTTCTACGAGAAATCAACTACCAAGCCAGTAAGAAAACAGCCCTGCCTCAACAGAGACGTTAAAAATAGGCGAGTAGCCAAAATGGTACGAGAACACACAACCAACAATACACCATAGTACAAAAACAATAAACAATCAAACAATGTCGAAGCCCCGAATGAAGGGAACGGTAGGCTTATATAACTCTCAGGTGGACCACGCAACAGGTGTAAAAGCTTAACCAAAAACTCCCCCAGCTCAGCAGGGCGGAGCAAGCATCTACCAACAGGGCAGCACCCTCGCGTGGCCACCAAGGAAAACGACCGCATGGGACAACAGGGTCCAAAACCATGACAAGTTTAGCCCCAAAACAGAGGCAAGGCAGACCTGCTGATCCATAACCTTACAGTTCACTCACCCAACTGTTTGCATGGAATTGGGCTTTTTCATAGTGAAATGAGACATGAGACTATCTCTCAGCTATCGCTCTCTCATAATATGTAAGTAAAGAGGACGGCACACAGGGCCCAACACAAAGGTGGGTACCTGTTGAAATTTGCTTAACCAATATGTTTTATTCCCACACAGCCTCCTGTTGGTACTATTTTACCCACAGCAGTGAAACACTGAAATGGCCGTTGTCTGAAGTGTGGTCACCTTTACAAATCCTGCCCTCATTCCCTTATTAAAATAAAGTGCTATCATGGCAATAAAGAAATGATACGTATTGTTTGTAGTGATAATTAATGTCCTGATAGGTGGGGAGTCAGTTGGAGAGATGCAGGACATTTGACTGCAGCCTGATTAGACTGGATTTAAAAGCATCTCTTACATACGGCTCTGCATCCACCTGTCTTCTGAACCTCAGGTAAGATGTTGCAGGTGTGACTGCAGCCATCTCTCTCTCTCTCTCTCTCTCTCGCTATCTCCCCTCTCTCTCTCTCTCTCTCTCTCTCTCTCTCTCTCTCTCTCTTTCTCTCTCTCTCTCCCTCTCTCCCTCTCTCTCTCTCGCTGTCCTCTCTCACATACATCTCTCTCATTTAAATTAATGAATTATGTGAGCCATTTAAAATATGTCTTAGTGTTATTGAAGTGTGATTGCTATTTGTGTTTGTTTAGCAAAAATGACTACTGTGTTGGCTTCCTGTCTGTGTTGTAGGAATTTTTTTTTTTCTTTTTCAGGATCGATGCACGTATGTTTTTGACTTCAAGTCTTTTTTTTTGAACCCCAAACATTTTTTTCATTGACTGAACTTAATTAGGAGTATATGTTAATCCAGCTGTTGACCTATTTTTCAAAGTAAAGCATCTATTTTATGGTGTAGTCATGTCATTATAATTTCATTATTTTTTACATACCGTTAATCACCAGTGAAGCTTCTGAAATATTCAGAAATATCGTGTAATTAAGTTTCCTTTATGGAAATGTAATATACTGCAGTATATTTCAAATATATTGTGATGATAATTTTGATATATTTACAATATACTGCAGTATATTCTTTTTCCATAAGGGTTAACAGGCAATCAAGGTTTTCTGCAGCCTCTAATTTAACTATAGATATTAAATTAAACAACTGAAAATTGATAATGATATAAGTGCTCTATTACAACCTCTTTTGGTCTGTAGTGCTAAGAAAGATTACATCCTTTATCCTTGTATCAGTATTGTTTATAGTGACATGTATGAATGTAGGAGCTCTTATGTTTAAAGATAAAAATATCCATTCTTTACTCCCTCATTCCTTACCCAGGTACTGCTTGGTGTCTCAGATGCTTTGGCGGGATACATTTTTAAATAGATATGACTCTATAAATACAACATTAAGTTCATGTGCCAAAAGATAGATAATCTTTTCAAAATTATAAGCACTATTTTGCTTATTTAAACACAAATTTCAGTCTCTTTAACACTTTTAAAATACATTTCACACAATTTTCCTGTTTTCAGCACAATTTTCAAAAAGTATATCTCTTGTTTTCATGTGAAAAAAAAACTGGCATTAAAAACTATAAACTCTCTTATCAATTAACACACTCATTCTTCACAGGTAAAAGACAAGTTGATTTAATTATTCAATCAGCAATCGGAGCTTTAGCAAAAATAAAAATGTGAGCTCTCTGTGGAGAACTCACATGTGCACATACTTACGCACACACACACACACACACACACACACACACACACACACACACACACACACACACACACACACACACACACACACACACACACACACACACACACACACACACACACACTCGAATTTGGTTCAATTAAACCATTGCCTTTTCATTTCTCAGTCATGCCAAGGGTGGCTGTGTCATTCCAACAGACACTTCTCCCATTGCTTGGCCAGAGAAAATATAATGTGTGATGTACATGAGAATATGTGGCCTGATCAAGAGCAGAGACCAGACTCATTTATTTTTGGTTTTACTTTTACATTTTTTGCTTATTCCCAGTACATTATTTTTTTTTCATTTTCGCCTGTTTGTTTTTATTTTACTCTCTACTACATTTTTGTAATTTGGAAAAATAAAAAATTACAATATTTGAGTTGGCCAGTACACTCAAACTATACTGAAGCCTAAATAATATAATGGTAATAGTGTCTTTAATTTTTTACACCAGTGTGTAATTAGCATTTATAATTTGTATTAATGTGTTGACTAGTGTTTATTATTTGAAGGAAAAAATTAATTCTGGAATTAGAGTGTATGGTTTTGGAAATAGTGTTTGATTTTGACAAGAGATATATGAAGTTTTGTAGAAAGAGTTGACCGTGTGGGTTTTGTGTTTATAATTTTGAGAAATGAGTTTTAATTTTTTTTTTCTCATTTTTTACAAGATATTTTTTTGTAGACACAAAGAACAATGATGAGGACCCTGCTAACTACAGCACTGCTGCTACTCTCTCTGGCTCTGATTGTTCTAGGAGCACATGAGGTACCGTGTATATTTATCTGTCCATATAGTCCATTTACACTCAAAAATAAATTAAGTAACACTTCATGGGCTCTATTTTAATAAACCAAACGCAATGGTGAACACAAGAGTAAGCGCTTGGCGGTATCGCTCTGAGGGTGTGTCGGAGAGAAATTTGGTAATTTCATGACGGCAATCTTGGCGCATCTGATGGCGGTATTGCTAAAAGGCTGGGTTTAAATGTCCAAGGTGTGTCTCTATGGTAGCCAATCAAATTGTTGTTCTCATGCTTTAAAAAAAGCCAGTTGGAACGCAATCGCTCCATGCAATTTCATAATGAGCAACCCAAACGCACTGGACCGTCAACGACAAGAGCGATTTTCCACACAGGAATCAGACATACTTGCAACAGAAGTACAGGCTAGGACTGTAGTAATTTATGGATCACAATCCACACCACCTCGTCTCCCAGAAGTTCGGAAGGCACGGGAGGAGGTGGCGAATGCTTTAATTAGCCTACATTAGGTGATGTAGGCATAATTATGATTCAAATGGTAGGCTTATGATTCAACTGTGTCAATGCGTAATTTATATATTATAGGCTAAGCTGTCCTGTTTTATTCTAGTAGTTTAAATTAAAATTAATTAATTAATAATAATTATAGGCTATTTGTTCATTAAATGGAAGTGTAATGTTGGCATCACCTATAGACACTACATAGAACTACATGACTAACAAGTTGTCAAATTGCCAGAGTCTATTGCGTTGCCGCTAAGAGGTGGTTCCAGCGGATCATAACGCAATGGGTTTTCGTTGGTTCAAATTGTCACTGAGCTGAAAGTATTTTAGAACACGCCCCAGACAGCGCCACCCATCCCACTGCAGCGCAAGCGAAAGGATGTTATGTTGAGAATTTGTTGATCCTAGCGGTATTGCTGAGAAACGCCATAGCGCCAGTTTTAAGACGTTGATGCTGTCAACAAGCTTGCGTTTGACTATACCGTCCCCTTGCGCTGGTTTGAAAATAGAGCCCTAAATATTCTGCATATGTTACAGAACTATGCTGATCATTTTGGTGCTAGATGGGACAGAAAATAAACTGGCAACAAAGGAAAGAGACCAGCTCGTTGCATGTGCTTTTAAAACATCATTTTATTTGTGATGGGTCCTTGCAAATCTGATATGCTAAATATTTAGATCCTAAAGATGAATTTTTATGTAGTCTTTTTTATTTTACTTATATTATTGCTGTTAATGTATTTTGTGTTTTGTGTCTTTGTCTTTAGAAGCACCCATTCATACCAGACCCTGAGGTAAATATGAACTATTTTTCTGGCAAACAGACTTGTAATACCATTTGGAAAATTAACTTACGTTAGACAGCACACTTTTATGAAGGGCTTTTAAGCATTGTCAGCTCTTGCTGTCAATTAAAGCTGGAGTACGCAACTTTTCTTTTGAAAAATATTAGGGAACGGTCATGCTTAGTTGGTAGCAGTCATAGAAAGAAATGCTGTGAGAAAAATTCAGCACCATACACTGTGATTATACCCTCAAATTCTGCATTCTAAAACCAGCAATTCGGCACAAAATTTCCTTCTCAAAACAAAGTGGTGCACTGCATGACATAAACCAATCGAAGAGATAGACCGGTTCACATCGCGAACCAATCAACAATTAGATTGAAGACCAGACCTGGACCACCGAGCTCTCAAAACCTGTCCCTTTGTTTTCTGTCATTCACAGGAAGAAGCAGAGGCCACCAAAGAAGTAAGTACAGGCGATACCTACACACACTCACCTGCACACTCACCTACACACTCACCTGCACACTCACCTACACACTCACCTGCACACTCACCTACACACTCACTTGCACACTCACCTACATGCTCACCTGCATACACTCACCTACACACTCACCTGCATACACTCACCTACACACTCACCTGCATACACTCACCTACACACTCACCTGCATACACTCACCTACACACTCACCTGCACACTCACCTACACATGTTCACCTACACACTCACCTACACACACTCAACTACACACTCACCTGCACACTCACCTACACACGCTCACCTACACACTCACCTGCACACACTCACCTGCACACTCACCTAGACACTCACCTGCATACACTCACCTACACACTCACCTGCACATGTTCACCTACACACTCACCTACACACACTCACCTACACACTCACCTGCACACTCACCTACACACACTCACCTACACACTCACCTACACACACTCACCTACACACTCACCTACACACACTCACCTACACACTCACCTGCACACTCACCTACACACGCTCACCTACACACTCACCTACACACACTCACCTGCACACACTCACCTACACACTCACCTACACACACTCACCTACACACTCACCTACACACTCACCTACACACACTCACCTACACACTCACCTACACACACTCACCTACACACTCACCTGCACACACTCACCTACACACTCACCTACACACTCACCTACACACACTCACCTACACACTCACCTACACACACTCACCTACACACTCACCTGCACACTCACCTACACACGCTCACCTACACACTCACCTGCACACACTCACCTACACACTCACCTACACACACTCACCTACACACTCACCTACACACACTCACCTGCACACACTCACCTACACACTCACCTACACACTCACCTACACACTCACCTGCACACACTCACCTACACACTCACCTACACACACTCACCTACACACTCACCTACACACACTCACCTGCACACACTCACCTACACACTCACCTACACACACTCACCTACACACTCACCTACACACACTCACCTGCACACACTCACCTACACACTCACCTACACACACTCACCTACACACTCACCTACACACTCACCTGCACACACTCACCTACACACTCACCTACACACACTCACCTACACACTCACCTGCACACACTCACCTACACACTCACCTACACACACTCACCTGCACACTCACCTACACACGCTCACCTGCACACTCACCTACACACTCACCTACACACACTCACCTGCACACACTCACCTACACACTCACCTACACACACTCACCTGCACACACTCACCTACACACACTCACCTGCACACTCACCTGCACACTCACCTACACACTCACCTGCACACTCACCTACACACACTCACCTACACACGCTCACCTGCACACTCACCTACACACTCACCTACACACACTCACCTGCACACTCACCTACACACTCACCTACACACTCACCTGCACACTCACCTACACACGCTCACCTGCACACTCACCCGCACACACTCACCTGCACACTCACCTGCATACACTCACCTACACACGCTCACCTGCACACTCACCTACACACTCACCTACACACTCACCTGCACACTCACCTACACACGCTCACCTGCACACTCACCTGCACACACTCACCTGCACACTCACCTGCACACACTCACCTGCACACACTCACCTACACACTCACCTACACACACTCACCTACACACTCTCACCTACACACGCTCACCTGCACACACTCACCTGCACACTCACCTGCACACACTCACCTGCACACTCACCTGCACACACTCACCTGCACACACTCACCTACACACTCACCTACACACACTCACCCTGCACACTCACCTACACACGCTCACCTGCACACTCACCTACACACTCACCTACACACTCACCTGCACACTCACCTACACACGCTCACCTGCACACTCACCTACACACTCACCTGCACACTCACCTACACACGCTCACCTGCACACTCACCTGCACACACTCACCTGCACACTCACCTGCATACACTCACCTGCACACTCACCTACACATGCTCACCTACACACTCACCTACACACACTCACCTACACACTCACCTGCACACTCACCTACACACGCTCACCTGCACACTCACCTGCACACGCTCACCTGCACACTCACCTACACACGCTCACCTGCACACTCACCTGCACACACTCACCTGCACACTCACCTGCACACACTCACCTACACATGCTCACCTACACAATCACCTACACACACTCACCTACACACTCACCTGCACACTCACCTACACACGCTCACCTGCACACTCACCTGCACACACTCACCTGTACACTCACCTGCATACACTCACCTGCACACTCACCTACACATGCTCACCTACACACTCACCTACACACACTCACCTACACACTCACCTGCACACTCACCTACACACGCTCACCTGCACACTCACCTGCACACACTCACCTGCACACTCACCTACACACGCTCACCTGCACACTCACCTGCACACTCACCTACACACGCTCACCTGCACACTCACCTGCACACACTCACCTACACATGCTCACCTACACACTCACCTACACACACTCACCTACACACTCACCTGCACACTCACCTACACACGCTCACCTGCACACTCACCTGCACACACTCACCTACACATGCTCACCTACACACTCACCTACACACACTCACCTACACACTCACCTACACACACTCACCTACACACTCACCTGCACACTCACCTACACACGCTCACCTGCACACTCACCTGCACACACTCACCTGCACACTCACCTACACACGCTCACCTGCACACTCACCTACACACGCTCACCTGCACACTCACCTGCACACACTCACCTACACATGCTCACCTACACACTCACCTACACACACTCACCTGCACACGCTCACCTGCACACTCACCTACACACGCTCACCTGCACACTCACCTGCACACACTCACCTACACATGCTCACCTACACACTCACCTGCACACACTCACCTACACATGCTCACCTACACACTCACCTACACACACTCACCTACACACTCACCTGCACACTCACCTACACACTCACCTGCATACACTCACCTGCACACTCACCTACACACTCACCTACACACACTCACCTACACACACTCACCTGCACACTCACCTACACACTCACCTACACACTCACCTACACACACTCACCTGCACACTCACCTGCACACACTCACCTACACACTCACCTACACACACTCACCTGCACACTCACCTACACACACTCACACCTGCACACTCACCTGCACACACTCACCTACACACTCACCTACACACTCACCTGCACACTCACCTACACACTCACCTACACACTCACCAAAGACGTAAGTACGGGCGATGTAATAGTCTGCTGCTGATTATGGTGCAAGGCTAAATATATTCTCACAGCAGAATAACAAACAAATAAGGACATCTTTTTAAGTGGCACATCTAATAGCTAGTTTCTTAATTCTTCCATTAACTTGGTAGTATAACATTATGCTCACTTGCTTGTAACTGATTAGTTAGGCTTGCTAATAAATAACAAAACAAAAAGGTATTAGCTACAAATACCAAAACCAGCACTCAGGTCATGGTGTAAAAGTACCAAAGAGCACACATTCATTTAATGTGGAAGCATGTGAAGGCAAAATCCAGTAAAATATAATTTTAGGTAAACTACAATACAGTTACTCTTGTGTCACATTAAAATTATAATGTTAGTAGTAGTAGTAGTAGTAGCAACAGTAGTAGTAGTTGTAGAATTACTATTATAATTTTCTTATCTTTTTTTATTTAATTGTTTAGACAATGGAATAAATAATTGTCCTTGCTCTCCTATTTACAGTTTACATTTGGAGACATGATTGAGTTTCCTCGTCATGATGATGTATACCGGCACTTGGGTATATTTGTTGGAGACCATTCTTTTTCCAAGAAAGAACCAAACCAGGATTTTTTCCATTTCTCAGGTACTTCATGGGCCCTATCTTGGCGATCTTGGCGCTTAGTCTAAGCGCATGGCGTAAAGTCAATTTTGGGCGTGTCCAAGTCCACTTTTGCTATTTTAACGGCGTGTTTTTTTGGCGCTAAGCACGGCGCAAGGTGCAACTGGGCTGAACCTAGTCGCTTCATTAATTATAGGTGTGTCTTGGGCGTGACATGCAATAAACCAATCAAAATGTCATATCCCATTCCCTTTAAAAGCCTGCTTTTCCACCTTGGCGGATTGCTTGATGGCGAAACATGAGAGAGACATGCTCGTGCGTGTTTAGTGTGATCAAGGAATAGGCTAAATGGAGTATGATCAATATTATTCAGACTAACCATTAGCCTATGAGTTCCCGGTAATTCCAGACAGGGCTGTTATTTTACAAAATATATGCGGTTAAATTTCGTTAAAAGGACCTGCAACAGCTGAGAATAAGCTATCAATGGCTTCAGTCTCACCTTAGAAAACGCCAAATTAGCCTGCTTGTTCAGCGAATTTCGTTTGATTATGCAATGAAAGTGTCAACATCAATTCCAAGAGGCTGTTCTCATGGAGTTCTCGAAGTTCAAGCTTCATCCAAAGTTCATTAGGCTACCTGCATAGTAGGCTAATATTGATTAATAACATACATACCGTTATTTTGCCTTAATGATGACACTAAATAGCCTACAATAAAGCTGTCAGGTTCGCAACCCATATGTTCACGCATATTTCCCCTTGTTTAATAATGTCCTGTTTATGGAAATGTGACCAACCTGTTTTACTCGTAGCGAATCCTTTAAAACAATCCACTTTCCCAGGAAGACCGTGAAACGTGCGACTTACAGCAGGGGAAACAGAGAACATGCAGCGCACATGCAGAGAATGGCATTAAAATGAATTGTGAATTAATTGTGTAACGTGCTGCAAATTTGTTTTAGTTTCTAATTAGACGCTTAGTTCTCTTTAAAATCGTTTTGTTCAGTTATGGAATAACGGGTGAAATCAGCTGGGTTTTAAAAGGTGAGAGTATGGAAACCTGGTCACTGTAATTTAAAAAATATGAAGGACGAAGAATAGCTAAGGTTACAATTTAGTTAACATGGTGACATCTCCGTTTTTTAACCATAGGCTATCGAAAAAAAACTTATGCACAGCGAATCCGCTGTAGCCTAGGCTATTTGAAAAACAATAAATGCAATATTCACTGGACAAGGTTTTGAACTTTTTTCAGTCACAAACCATTCTATTTACTTACAGGCTGTATTCATAGATAAACAGAGCTGTATTGTAATGACATCTGAAGCGCATTTTCAGAACTTAAATGTCCGTCTATTGCCGTGCGCGAGTTTTCCATTGAATGACAATTCACGCATTAGGTGTAAATGACAATTCGCGCATTAGCCTTGATATAGGTGTTATCAGCTGCTTTTTAATGGATAGCCATTGTCCCGTACCATTGCACATCGCCTGGATGTTGATGGAGTGGGCTGAAAGCAATTTAATGTGCATGGCATTCCCCTTCGCTGAGGGAAAGGTAGGCTACGGACCCTTTTATTATTATGTATTTTTTGATACAGGCTACACAATAATACTATTTCACATTGTAATCTTGATATTTTAATCATGCTTGTGCGCGCCCCTGTGTGTAACAGACAGGACGGTACGCGCATTGTGCACACGCCTTTGTAGACGCACTTATATGCGCCGTTAAAATAACATGTAAACAACTGCGACATGACTTTAGACCAGGTTAGTGGTGGTTCCAGCGCAAGCGCTTTCTGCTGGCTCAAGATAGCAATACGCCAAAAAAAATCCTGGCCACTCCTCATCTTAAGACCAACACGCCCAAACGGCGCAAGAGTACATGCTAGTTAAACGGCGTGAGCGTTAGGCGTTATTATGAACCTACCGCCGGGTGTAAGATAGCAAAGACACTTGCGTTTGGGTTAACGCCGCTTTGCGCCGGGTGTAAGATAGGGCCCCAGGTGTTAAGTTCAGACGAGATCAAAATTGAGCTACTTTGCCCCATGCACTAGTGGTGAGTTTGGCATTAGAAAGAAGCTTATCTTACATTTACATACATTTCTATATTTATCAGACACGTTATTCAAAGACGACTTACACAGATTAAATTTTTTAACCAATCCATTTAACCCTTGTGTGGTGTTCGCATTTTAGTTATTCACCCAGTGTTCGCGGGTCTGATGGACCCACAACATTATTGGGTTTTTAAAACAATAAAG
The DNA here is from genome assembly GCA_029718625.1 of Synaphobranchus kaupii. Taxonomy (NCBI): domain Eukaryota; kingdom Metazoa; phylum Chordata; class Actinopteri; order Anguilliformes; family Synaphobranchidae; genus Synaphobranchus; species Synaphobranchus kaupii. The sequence continues at coordinate 126,742,532 of CM056377.1, forward strand.
CCATAACAATTTATGTAAAAATGCTTCACAGATATTGACTTTATCTTAATTACAATAAATATTGACAGCATATATGGTAATATTGTCCATTTACCTCTGCTAGATCACATTTATCAATAAAAGTGCTATTAGTTTTTTGTGATAAAATGTGATTTTTGTAAAAAAAAAAAATTATAATCAAGACATGGGAGGAATAAATCATGTTTATCTCAGGTTGAAAAAATAATTAATTGTATCTTTTTTTTTTTGTAAACATTGAAAACGGGTCCCACAGACCCGAATACCACACAAGGGTTAAAAATCTGAATATTTCACGGAAGCATTTCAGGTTAACTATATTTCTGAAGGGTCTAACAGTAGTTCCTCAGTTGGGAAACAAACAAACCCGCATCCTTTTGAGATACAAGCCCAGATCCTAGTACACTGCCATCCTGGAAAGCCATGTTTAAAAAAAATAAAAAATTTCTGATTTTTTCGTTAGCCAATTGTACGCTACGTCATTCACTTCCCTGTGTAGCAACCGCTTGAGAATTTGCTGCTACACAACCCCGTCGGATGGTAGTAAGAAGGAGGGTGCCACGTCCTCTTCAGGGCGCGACTCCTCGAGCTCCTGACCGTGATTCCAGCTCGCCCGGGGACGCGTGCACGTGACGATTCTCGCCGGGTCCCTCCTCCCACCCCAAGGCCGGCCGTACTCAGAATCCAGCAGGACCAGGGGCTCGAACCCCTGATCCTCGCTGTGCAACAGCACTGTCTGAAAGTCGGCGCCTTTACCGCTGCGCCACCTCTACGGCCAGCTGGAAAGCCATCTTGAAATGAAACATAATGTCTACAGTGAGATATGATGAGGGGCCTTTACTGTTGTGAGGTTGTTTGGCATCTACTGCTTCTGGGGTTCTTGTTGAGGTCGATGGATTCAAGAACTCCAGCACATTACTATATATGTTGGACAAAAACCTGATTCCTTCTGTACGGAAACTCAAACTTGGGTGCAAATCTATCTTATAATAACAATAATCCAAAATATACCAACAATAATCCAAAATCAACCAAGAAATGGTGACCTGACCTCAATAGTATTGTTCAAGAGGGCCCATCTCAGTTTCAAGACTTGAGCCCGATCGAAAATCTAATTATTTGTATATATTATACATACAAAATGTAATTATCGTGTCATTGTTATCATATGTTGTCAACTGTTCTCTATCAACTGTTCTCTATTTCCTTCCTACGTATTGATTGTCTTTTGCATCTCATGTCTCATACAGGATATATTGAGAAACATCTCATACATATTCGCTGTTACTTTAGTACAGTACTGGGAACGGCTAATAAAGATCCGTTCATGAAAAATAACCTTCACGACGGAGAAGATGGCTGGTCTATAAATTCAATAGATAACATGACGAAGATTATGGAAAAGCTTGCAAATGATGGATGTGGAACATACACACCGTGGTCTAATAACTGTGAGCATGTGGCAACATATGTCCGCTATGGTGTACATGATTCAAAGCAGGTACATCATTCTTTAAACCTTCGATATGGACTGCTCTCATTTCTACCAATTACAACAATGAGGCAATGAAATGAAACCCTGATGTGTGTGTGATCCCTTTTCTCCTACAGGTTCGTAAGAAGTGTTCCACATATTTCTCAGTGCCGGAACCCACTGGTAAAAAAGTCCTACGGCGGGCTGCACCTCTTAAACGCCTTCTCGCCCTGGCCTAGTTACCCCTTTCAAAATGAAGAGTCAGAGTTACAAACCCCACAAGTTTGTATTTGCTGTCATACTTGCTGTCATAACTCTCTAATAAAGTTTGTTTACAGCATCCTAACCCCTTATGTCTCTGTACTGGCATCATTTCTTAAATATTGGAGACATATAATTGAATACAGGCATATTGCTATGGTACCATCTCAGCTCTTGGACACATTTATTTATTTTCCTTTTATTCAGTCTCGACCTTTTGGGTTACAAGCCCAGTTCTCTACACTACCACCCACAGTGCTTACTTTAAGTACCAACAGTGGTTACTTTAGGCACCTACAGTGCTTACTTTAAGTACCAACAGTGCTTACTTTAGGCACCCACAGTGCTTACTTTAAGCACCCACAGTGCTTACTTTAGGTACCCACAGCTGCTTACTTTAGGTACCCACAGTGCTTACTTTAAGCACCCACAGTGCTTACTTTAGGTACCCACAGTGCTTACTTTAAGTACCCACAGTGCTTACTTTAGGTACCCACAGTGCTTACTTTAGGTACCCACAGTGCTTACTTTAAGCACCCACAGTGCTTACTTTAGGTACCCACAGTGCTTACTTTAGGTACCCACAGTGCTTACTTTAAGCACCCACAGTGCTTACTTTAGGTACCCACAGTGCTTACTTTAAGCACCCACAGTGCTTACTTTAAGCACCCACAGTGCTTACTTTAGGTACCCACAGTGCTTACTTTAAGCACCCACAGTGCTTACTTTAGGTACCCACAGTGCTTACTTTAAGCACCCACAGTGCTTACTTTAGGTACCCACAGTGCTTACTTTAAGCACCCAAAGTGCTTACTTTAAGTACATTTACCCCTCCGATTACTGTATGTTCAAGATCAGTTTGACCCCATTCAGTGTTTGCCATCTCTTAAAAACCAGTTAACCCCCCCTCTCTCAAGTTCTCTCTCTCTCTCTCTCTCTCTCTCTCTCTCTCTCTCTCTCTCTCTCTCTCTCTCAGATGTATCACAGTATTCTGCACTGTTACAGGTTATACCTAGGTTTTACCTGCAGAGGGAGCTGAACCCAGGTGAGAAACAATTATACTTGAAATATGCTTTTTAAAAGTGTACTTATGTACTTTGTACTAAATTGGCAGCGCTTTAAGTATACTAAGTGCACTAAAGTTGTTCAAAGGTAGAACTTGAGTTGTATTTAAGTGTACTTCAAGAGCAGTTTGTATGTCAAAATGGGACTACTTTTAGTGTACTTAAGTACACTAATAAATAGTATGATTTGTGGGCATTTGAAATACACTTCTCGTACAATTGTATTATTTCATCAGTGTGTTGGGAACAAACTTTAAAAGGCTTATGGTTAGGTTGATAGTAATTTATAAGTGTATTTACAGTGTAGTTACAGGACAATTAATGCAACGTACAGATATGCACTTTAAGTATAACGCTGTTCTACACAAGTGCATTTTTAGTTTAGTTTGAAAATGAACTTTAAGTTGAATCCTGTTATAATGTAAGTACTGTATTATGCATCATAGAAGTGTGCATCCAATATGTCACCATCACATTTCACATGCATTTTAAACCATTTTCTGGTACCATTCTAAGTCTAAGTGTGTTATTCTGCTCCATGACAAATACACTTTAAGTAGGAGAAAATACTGCTCAATGATCAAGACCGCATTTCTAGCATTTCAGTAGCATCAAATGGAGAAGACAGTCCTTCCAAACAATACAATTGCACAAACAGCGGTGCTAGTCTTGGCTTTCAGGAACATTCGGAGAGAAGTCTTCGTTGTTACATTTGCAGCGTAGAACGTTCCGGATCTCACTGACCTCGGGCCAGGGAATGTCATTCACCCCATCTGTGAAAACAGAAAGGAAACGTGAGACTTAAAACGGTTCAAAATAGAACAATTAAATGCATTCATAATGATGTTCTTGGATCCTTGCCTCGGCCAACATTTCTTTATTCATTAATTTCTTCACTTCAGCTCTGTTCTCTTTATCCTTTTCACACATAACACAATGTCACCATAAAATTAACTACTAGGAAAATTAAGAATTTATAATAGCCGACATTAAGAATTGATAATAGCCTCCTATAAGCTGCAATCCTTTAAGAAATCGGAATTATAAACCGCCAATTCCCCAAACATATCTGTTTCATGGTTAGTCACTTAAAAAAAAACAATAGCTCTAGTCTACGCTACTCTGCAGATAATGTAACTTACTGCAAACACTTTTAATAATAATAATAAGAAGAAGAAGAAGAATCTCTGGTATGTACTTTCTTAGTAGTATCTATTGTTTTCTTTCTGGCTAAGATTCCTGGGAAATATTCATTGTCCAATTAAGCTTGTTAGCCAACATTACTGTTGCCAGAGAAACATCAGTCTGCTTCTAGTCAGGAATCAGGTACAAGCTAGGCTACTACGAAGCGAATCAACGTGCCTTATAGCCTACATTCATTGCACTACAGAAAACTAAACTAAACCTAGCTGTCCAGTACCAAAACATTTCCCGCAGGTAACGTTCTACACTACCGGAAAAAAAACTGCGAAGGAATTCTGCTGTGCTTATGAACTCTCGAGCTCGCTCGCTAGCTCGTAGCCCACACATGGAAGGTTAGAGTTACGCATCCGGCAATCCAGTGTTGAATAGCCTAACGTTAAATGTATTTCATTTTTTAGAATACTAATAGCCCTATTTTAAAACTGTATTTCCATATTTTACTGATGCAAACTATTTAGGCTGTACTAGCTATTTAGGTTGTATGTCTTTCAGCTAGAATGTGTTTGCGTCTAGCCCATTGTGCATGCATGTCTCCATATAGACTTGGTTCATTAATTTACATGCTAGTTCATGATCCATAGCTCAGGTAGTGCTGTTCATTGTATTTCATTACACGTTAAACTCTGACGTCATTCCAAAGTTTATAGATATGCTTCCGGAATCATTCCTTTCAAACAAAGGAAATACCACTGAAGTATCGCTGGACGAACTGACTAACCAGTTAAGTTTTACTCTCAGAAGCACCCTTGATATGGTTGCCCCTCTAAAAAGAAAGTCTTGTCGGAAAAACCGTACTCCCTGGTACAATGACACTACCCGTGCCCTGAAACAGTCCACAAGAAAACTAGAGCGAAAATGGCGGTCAGCTAAACTAGAAGTATTTCGTCTTGCATGGAAAGATAGCCTCCTCCAGTACAAGCAAGCTCTTGTATCAGCTAGATCTGCCTTTTTCTCTAAATTAATTGAACAAAACAAATGTAACCCAAAATTCTTGTTTAGCACTGTGGACAACTTGACTAAAAAACCATCATTAGAATTTTCATCCTACCCCAGCGTTTACAGCAGTAATGATTTCATGAATTATTTCAATCAAAAGATTGAAGCTATTAGAGACCAGATCTCCAAATTGCCTCCTCCTCTAGGCATCACTCCTCCCTTAATCAATGAACAGCCCAAATCCTGGTTAACACAGGAAGATGTATCAACAGTGGCACTAAACTGTTTTAAGCCAATTGACATGGAGGAGCTGTCTAAACTGGTTATGTCCTCAAAACCGACTACCTGCCTACTCGACCCAATTCCTACAAAATTAGTTAAAGAACTTTTCCCCATACTAGGCCAGCATATGTTAAAAATTATTAACACATCCTTAGTAACAGGATATGTACCAGAGCCACTAAAAATGGCGGTTATTAAGCCATTACTAAAGAAACCAAACCTCGAATCTGACAAACTGGAAAACTATAGACCCATTTCAAATCTTCCATTTATATCAAAAATATTAGAGAAAGCTGTTGCTAAGCAACTTGGTGCATACCTTAGCTCAAACCATATCCATGAAATGTTCCAGTCAGGATTTAGACCCTACCATAGCACTGAAACGGCACTTGTTAAAGTTATTAACGATTTAGTATTATCAGCCGACCAAAACTCTGTGTCTGTTCTTGTACTTCTTGACCTAAGTGCAGCTTTTGATACAATAGATCACAAAATTCTACTAAACAGACTCCAGGGCTGTGTTGGACTAAATGGTCAAGCTCTTGCATGGTTCAGATCATACTTATACAATAGGAAGCAGTTTGTTAAAATAAATGAAGTATCATCCAGTTACTCAGTAATGAAATATGGTATTCCACAAGGATCAGTGCTAGGCCCAGTACTCTTTTCATTATATATGCTACCCCTTGGTGATATTATTCGGGCACATGGGGTAGATTTTCACTGCTATGCGGACGATACGCAGATATACATTTCCATGAAACCCGGTGAGGCACTACCACTTTCTCGGTTAGAGGCTTGTATTGCAGATATTAAAGCCTGGATGCTTTCCAATTTCCTGCTCCTAAACTCAGAAAAGGACCGAAATGCTGGTTTTGGGTCCAAAAAAACAAAGGGAGAAACTGGGTACATCTACTTTAAATTTCGATGGTTGTTTAATTGTTCCAAACTCAGCTGTGAAAGACCTAGGTGTTACTATAGACCCAGATCTAACCTTTAGCGCGCACATAAAAAACATATCTAGAGTAGCTTTCTTTCAGTTAAGAAACATAGCTAAAATAAGGCACTTCCTATCAATAGGGGACGCAGAGAAACTGATCCATGCTTTTGTTACGTCTAGGCTAGATTACTGTAATGCCCTGCTATCTGGCTGCCCCTAAGTCCTTGCTAAATAATCTCCAGCTTGTACAGAATGCAGCCGCTCGCATTTTAACTAGAACTAAGAAATATGAGCATATTACCCCAGTACTAGCATCGCTTCATTGGCTACCAATTAAGTTTAGGATAGACTTTAAGATTTTGCTTCTGACCTTTAAAGCCTTAAATGGACTTGCGCCAGTGTATATATGTAATCTGCTTTTACCATATAAGCCAAAAAGATCACTCCGTTCCCAAGACGCAGGCTACCTAGTAGTCCCAAGAATATCTAAAAACTTGACGGGTGGTAGAGCTTTCTCTTACAGAGCGCCACTACTGTGGAACACCCTACCAAAACTTATAAGGGAATCAGACACTGTCTCAATATTTAAGTCTAGATTAAAAACGCACCTCTATGATCAGGCTTATAATGAGCTATAGTCTGGAGACAGGACCAGAGAAGCATTTAGCCATAGAGTAATGTGGGGTGGCATCCTTTCCTTACTGTCACCTGTCAACAGCTGTGACCCCCATCTTCCTGGGCTGGCTCTTGATAGGTGGGTAGGACTGTTTTCCCTCTCATGACTGCATGGTTCCTCAAACTCTGTCTTCATAGCTATGCAGCCATAGATTACTCCTGGCGGGGGCACCTGTCCAACCCTCCCACCCCTTCCCCACCCCCCACCCCTCCAGTTGGTGCTCCTGCTGCTCTATTACACTTCCCCTAACTGTTTTCTCTCTCTCTTTTTTTCACATTCTGCCGGCGGGGCTTATGCCCCGCATCTCGAGAGTTGCTGTCCGGCTTCCTGTCCGTTGCCGCTTGCCCCTCCCTCCTTACCACCGCTGCCAGCTGCTCCCGCCGCCATCGGCGCCCGGTTCCCCACCATCACTGCCGCCACATCTGGACTGTCATCTAGCTGCTGCAAATTGTATTATCATGGACATTGGCTGTTTTGACCATGTTGGTCCTTAAGCCCTAGACCCTGAGCCGACCAGAGGAGGATGGGTTCCCCCATTGAGTCTGGTTCCTTCCAAGGTTTCTTCCTAGTTACACCAGGGAGTTTTTCCTTGCCACTGTTGCCTTTGGCTTGCTCCTGTGGGGAGTTTAGGCTGGGTTTTGCTGTTTTGCTGTCAAGTGCATTGTGACAACTTGTTGTGAAATGCGCTATATAAATAAATATTGATTGATTGATTGAAATACTGCTCATCTACAAACTCGTTTAATGTAATTGTGTGCTGTCTGTAATAGGATAACTGTTCTCATTCTTGTCAATAGAGGGCGTTATGGGTACACGAATGTCTGCATGCATTTCTTTGGAATGCATGTCTCTCTCCGTGTTTATCTTCATGCATTATTCATCATTAGTTAGCTATAAAAAAAATAAGTGATATCAGATCAAAAACGTCTACGACGTAAAAAAAAGAAAAAGGCAAGTTACTCACGCATAGCCTACATAGCGCTGTCTATAAGTCCTTAATTCCAACTTGCTAAAACTAGGCCTGCCTTTAAAAGTATTGATATCAAAATGTGGCCAAGTTAAAACTAAGAATATTGCCTATCGTAGCTCACACTAAATAAACTAGCTCTATTCCAAAGCAATGTTATCCAAACTTTCCTAAATTATTTAATGCAACTTGGCCCTGTGTTTCTTCATCTTACCATCTCAAGAGAATGTGGTCAATGAAACTGTACGTATGTGCCACATCAAACTGCAAAATGATTCAGATATGTTTAAACAGAAAAATTACTACACTATAGGGCATGTTTGAACAATTGTCTGCATCTACTGATTTGGGTCTATGAAAAGCATATAATTAATAAAATGTATTATTATTATTATTATGTATTTATTGATTGATTTATTTGGATTTCTATCAAAACCTGTGTGGTCCTACAGAGCATTAGATATCCTTGTGTTCACAAAATTCTGTTTGAAAATATCATAACTTCTATTATGTTAAGAAAATTGGTACTATTACTTATTTGCCACCATCTGACCCACAAACATGTCTGGATACATTTGTAAAAATGTTATATGTGCGCTATTTTTTAGGTAAAAATATTACTAATTTCTATCTGCATTTATTTATTCATCACCCCTTTCTCTATTGTACATGATGTTTCTTGATATAAATGTCTGTTTGTGAATTGTAAAGAAACCTGTAGCAGCAGTTAACATTTTAAAACCTGTACATTTTCTAAAGTAAACTTGCCAACAAAGTACAACCATATCCTTTCTGTAGTGTAATTATTCAGCAACTGTTAAAAACATTAATTTAAATCATATGTTGTTCCATGAGGCGCAGTCTCTTCACATGCAAAGATGAAGAAACACAGGTCTAAGTTGCATTAAATAATTTAAGAAAGTTTGGATAGCATTGCTTTGGAATAGAGCTAGTTTATTTAGTGTGAGCTAGGATAGGCAATATTGTTAGTTGTAACTTTGCCACATTTTGATATCAATACTTTTAAAGGCAGGCCTAGTTTTTTGCAAGTTGGAATTAAGGACTTATAGACAGCGTTATGTAGGCTATGCGTGAGTAACTTGGCTTTTTTTTACGTCATAGCTGTAACTTGGCAGATGGCATACCTGCCATCCCAATAAAAAAGTTGGGTGGCCCTCTCTCTCGGTAAGGAAAGATCACCATTTGTATCTGTCTGTTTATAAAGCCCTCCTTCACAAATTACCCTTTTACCTCATTTGGCTTTTAGTTTTGAAAGAGATTCCTTATTGCACACACTCACAAGCCAGTTTAGTTTTTCACGTTCCTCCAATATGTTCTGACTTGGAAAAAACATGCTTTTAAATTGTATGCCCCTCAAACTCTGAATGTATTAAGGCATTGAAACTTGACTCTGTTTTAACTCATGGTCATTTTAAGTGTTTGATCTAAACCTTAGTTACATTGAATGTAATTTTAAAAAAATAATTGTCCCTTTGTGAACTTTTATTATTTGTAGGTATTGTTTTATATGTATTTATTAGTATTATAATTATTAATATTAATTTATATTGTTTTTTAAATAATGTATTTTATATTGTTTTTATTTATTTATTATAAAACGGTTTATTGATTGATTTAAACATGTATATAGTTAAATTAGAGACTGCAGAACTAACTATGAACTAACTAACTAAACTGTGAATAAATAAATAACTATGAATAAATGCTTGTTGAACTTTGTGATATTTCTGAATATTTCATACACTTCACTGCTGATTAACGGCATGTAATAAATTATGAAATTATAATGACATGACTACACCATAAAGGTGATGGTTTACTTTGAAGAATAAGTCAACAGTTTTCAGCTGGATTAACATGTACTGGTAATTAAGTTAATTCAATTAACAAATTATTTATTGGAGCAATGGCGTTCAAGAAAACTTTAAGGCAAAAACATGTATCTAGAAAAAGGAAAAAAAATCCTACAAACAAGACAGAGGAAGCCAACACAGTCGTAATTTTTCTAACAAACAAAAATAGCAATCACACTTCAATAACACAAATACATATTAAAATGGCTCACATAATTCACTAAATAAAATGAGAAGGAGAGTGAGAGAGAAGGACAGAGAGAGAAAGAGGGACGGAGAGGGAAAAGGAATGAAGGGATGTGAAAGGGATACAGAAAGAGAGAGAGAGAGAGAGAGAGAGAGATGGCTGCATAGTTGACTGATCCACCACACCTGCAACATCTTACCTGAGGTTCAGAAGACAGGTGGATGCAGAGTCGTATGTAAGAGGTGCTTTTAAAGTCCAGTCTAATCAGGCTGCAGTCAAATGCCCTGCATCTCCCCAACTGCCTCCCCTCCTATCAGGACATTAATTATCACTACAAACAATACGTATCATTTCTTCATTGCCATTATAGCACTTTATTTTAATAAGGGAATGAGGGCAGGATGTGTAAAGGTGACCACACTTCAGACAATGGCCATTTCAGTGTTTCACTGCTGTGGGTAAGATAGTACCAACAGGAGGCTGTGTGGGAATAAAACATATTGGTTAAGCAAATTTCAACAGGTACCCTCTTTTTGTGTTGGGCCCTGTGTGCCGTCCTCTTTACTTACATATTATGAGAGAGCGATAGCTGAGAGATAGTCTCATGTCTCATTTCACTATGAAAAGCCCAATTCCATGCAAACAGTTGGGTGAGTGAACTGTAAGGTTATGGATCAGCAGGTCTGCCTTGCCTCTGCTTTGGGCCAAAACTCTCTGACTGACGTGTCTGTCACTAGAACAGAGCCCTGTACGTTCAGCAGGGCTTTTTCCATCCCTAAAAACACAGACCCCAAAAAACAAAGTCTAACCTGCGTTAAAGAAGCACTTTGAGCTGTGAGATAATGGACTGACTCCACATAATTAAAAAAATAATGAATGTGTTAACCGTTATGAGACCTGGTTCACTCTGCTTAAACTTTCACAAAAATGCCTGAAATCAACGGGAGCCCCCTGGATAATCCCTGGCCCACGTCCCGCTCTCAGACAGGAAACAGTCGAGCACCACTGACCTGCACGCTGGAGAGATGATCTCCACCTGACCTCTGCTGTAAGGCTGCTGGGGAACGTTCAGTTTGATACACCCCAACACAATATATTAATTAATGAATACTTAATTATGCACACACACACACACACACACACACACACACACACACGTCACGTCACGTCACGTCAATCAGAGAGTTTATCCCCAAAACAGAGGCAAGGCAGACCTGCTGATCCATAACCGTACAGTTCACTCACCCAACTGTTTGCATGGAATTGGGCTTTTCATAGTGAAATGAGACATGAGACTATCTCTCTGCTATCGCTCTCTCATAATATGTAAGTAAAGAGGACGGCACACAGGGCCCAACACAAAGGTGGGTACCTGTTGAAATTTGCTTAACCAATATGTTTTATTCCCACACAGCCTCCTGTTGGTACTATCTTACCCACAGCAGTGAAATACTGAAATGGCCGTTGTCTGAATTGTGGTCACCTTTACACATCCTGCCCTCATTCCCTTATTAAAATAAAGTGCTATAATGGCAAGAAAGAAATGACACGTATTGTTTGTAGTGATAATTAATGTCCTGATAGGAGGGGAGTCAGTTGGGGAGATGCAGGACATTTGACTGCAGCCTGATTAGACTGGACTTTAAAAGCACCTCTTACATACGGCTCTGCATCCACCTGTCTTCTGAACCTCAGGTAAGATGTTGCAGGTGTGACTGGAGCCATCTCTCTCTCTCTCTCTCTCTCTCTCTCTCTCTCTCTCTCTCTCTCTCTCTCTCTCTCTCTCCCTCTCATTTTATTTAGTCAATTATGTGAGCCATTTAAAATATGTCTTAGTGTTATTGAAGTGTGATTGCTATATGTGTTTGTTTAGAAAAATTACGACTGTGTTGGCTTCCTTTGTCTTGTTTATAGGATTTATTTCCTTTTTTTCAGGATAGATACATGTTTTTGCCATTGCACTTAATTACCAGTACTTGTTAATCCAGCTGAAAACTGTTGACTTGTTTTTCAAAATAAAGCATCACCTTTATGGTGTAGTCATGTCATTATAATTTCATAATTCATTACATGCCGTTAATCAGCAGTGAAGCATATGAAATATTCATAAATATCACAAAGTTCAACAAGCATTTATTCATAGTTATGTATTTATTCATAGTTTAGTTAGTTAGTTCATAGTTAGTTCTGCCGTTTCTAATTTAACTATGTACATGAATAAATCAATCAATAAACCTTTTTTTAATAAATAAAAACAATATAAAATACAATTATTATTATTATTATTATTATTATTCTTATATCAATCCAGATTTCTAAGTATTTATAATAGGGGACTCTTTCAATAGGATTACCACGTAGAGTGCATATCTGGGCACAGTAGTTCAAAAGTTTTAATCCCTATCCGATCGGATCAGATTTAGAAATCCCATATTTTGTGATCCAGGATCAGACAACTCAGCCAAATTTTGTCCCGGTATTTCAAAGCAATTCAGGATAGGATCACCCTGATCCAGATTCAGACTTTTTAAGATGACCAGATCCTGAATATCAGTGCTTTAATCCCACCTATCTCCAGCTATTGGATACGAAGAACAACATAAGGCGGACAGACAGTATACAGTGGGGACGGAAAGTATTCGGGCGGTGACACATTTTTTGTTGTTGCGGTGACACATTTTTTGTTGTTTTGGCTCTGTACTCCAGAACATTGGATTTGAAAGGGAACAGCGACTATGATGTTAAATTGCAGACTATCAGATTTAATTTGAGGGTTTTTACATCCATATCGGGTGAACCGGTGTAGCAATTGTAGCCCTTTTATACACAACAAATTGACATAAATTTAAAATAAATATTTAATATTTAGTTGCACATCCTTTGTATGCCATGACTATCTGATGTGTGTGACCCAACAACATCAAAAGACTCTTGATATCTTATTTTCCTGATACTCCTACAAGAGTTACTATAGCCTCTCTGCATTTGAATGTATCTATGGGAATGTGGGGGGGGGGGGGGGGGGGGGGGGGGGGGGAATCTAGATTAAGCTGTAAATTACACTGGAACAGTATGGATCACATGGTTGGCTAAATGGCTGTGGCTGTTTGGGCTATGAAATGAATGAAAATGTATCAACCATAAAGGCTACAAATGATGCATTTTTTCCATTTACAAATTTTACTATCTTATTTATATTTAAAGATATTTTTAAATTAATTGTATAGTACATTTTGCTCTGGTAATCCACTCTAAATCTACCCCTCCAGTTGGATCAAGGTAATCTTGATTTTTTGGATCAAACTGATCCCAATCCTGTTTTTTTGGTTTTGAACTACCCAAAATCCAAATCTGATCCACTTGGATAGGGATTAAAAGTTTTTAACTACTGGGCCCTGGCCCAGTTGTTAATAAAATTTAATCTGGATCAGAATGATCCGGATTTGTAAATCCTATGTTTTGCTATCCAGGATCAGGTAATCCATCTTACTTTTGTGTCGGTTTTTCAAAGCAACATTGGATTTGGATCACTCTGATCCAAATACAAATTTTTCAAGATTACCAAATCCGGATTACCAGTGCTCTAAATGGGACTACATATCACAATGTAGGCTACTAGCTATGTAAAGAATAACAGGTAGAATAGCCAGCGTGGGGGTCGCTTTAAGTGTTTTTATTTTACGAGACAGAAAATAGCACAATAAAACAATACAAACATCCCCTTCCATTTTCAATTTCGTTTAAACAGTCAGACCGCTCATCTGACCCACAACAAATAAATAAAAACAAACAAATATACATTATTCACAAACATTGTGGATATTTTAAACACGTGTTTTAAATCATAAAAAGGCTAAATGTCCAATAGTTAACTACTACATGAAATAAATGTTGTACTATTTGACCAATTTTAAAGTTTTATTACATTTTGTTCCTGAAATCCACCCTGAATCCACCCTTCTGCTGGGATCAGGAGATCTGAACAACTGGGCCCTGGAGATAATCAATAAACATAATCAATTAATTTTGTACTGGTAAGCAGCAGGAACTTAGTTTTATCACTATTTAAAACAAGTTCAAGATCAATTGTTCATTAAATTAAACAACTTAAAAGTCATAATTATATAAGTGTTGTATTACATCCTCTATGGGTCTGTGATGAAAATAAAGATTAAATCCTTGATCCTTGTATCAGTATTGTTTATAGTGACATATATACATGTATGAGCACTTGTTGTTTAAAAATACACATGCTAGACTCTCCAAACTATTCTTTACTCCCTCATTTAGTACCCAGGTTCTCAGATGTTTTAATCTTTAATCAAAATTGTGAAGTTCTATTAATCCTTTTTTTCTTTCATTACAAGACATTTTTAATAAGAGACAAAGAGCAGGATGAGGACCCTGCTAATTACAGCACTCCTGCTACTCTCTCTGGCTCTGATTGTTCTAGGAAGTGGAAGTAAAAAATCGGTACCGTGTTTTATTTATCTGTCTGTATGGTTCATTTACTCTCAAAAAGAAGTGATGCAACATTTTTAAGAATATACTTTTATGAATGGCAACTAGTCTCAATTTTAAATAGTTATGAGTAGACTCAAGTTCACAACAAATTTAAAGGGATACAAACATTACTATGAATGTCTAGAAGCATTGTATTTTTAACTGCATATAATATGCATATACGTATAGGCTTTATAACATGCTACACAACTCTAACCTATAGTTTTACTCAAAATGTTACTTCAGTAAGTAACTGTCCTCTGGATATATTTGTAAAATTAATAACTTTGCTTAATTAAAAATGTTGAAAGGCATTAAATATGCCTGCCTCTTATGTCAAGTATAATATTCCATACCAGGCAATAATCCATTGCATGCATTTATATTAAATATACTGCATATGTTACAGAAATATGCTGATGTGTTAGACGGGATATAAGGTAAATTAACAACAAAGGAAGGATGTCGATTAAGAAACCAGCCCCTTGCATGTGCTTTTAAAATGATGACCTTCAAAGCCCTTTCTATTAGTGATGGGTTCCTGTTAAGCTGGTGCACTAAAGCCTATGAGCCAGGCTTTCAAAATGATTCTTTATTTGTTTATTTATTTTTTGGGTCACATCATTATTGTTGTTAATGTATTTTTGTTAATGTGTCTTTGCCCTTAGCAAGATGAAGCATTTGTGCCACCAACACCTGCGGTAAATATAGACTATTACACAGCCAATATTATTATTATTATTATTATTATTATTATTATTATTATTATTATTATTATTAGTGTATCAGAGCTGGGATGTGCTGAGACCAGTGTATCAGAGCTGGGATGTGTTCAGACCAGTGTATCAGAGCTGGGATGTGAGCTGAGACCAGTGTATCAGAGCTGGGATGTGCACTAAGACCAGTGTATCAGAGCTGGGATGTGCACTAAGACCAGTGTATCAGAGCTGGGATGTGAGCTGAGACCAGTGTATCAGAGCTGGGATGTAAACTGAGACCAGTGTATCAGAGCAGGGATGTGCACTAAGACCAGTGTATCAGAGCTGGGATGTGCACTAAGACCAGTGTATCAGAGCTGGGATGTGAGCTGAGACCAGTGTATCAGGGCTGGGATGTGAGCTGAGACCAGTGTATCAGAGCTGGGATGTGAGCTGAGACCAGTGTATCAGAGCTGGGATGTGAGCTGAGACCAGTGTATCAGAGCTGGGATGTGAACTGAGACCAGTGTATCAGAGCTGGGATGTGAACTGAGACCAATGTATCAGAGCTGGGATGTGAACTGAGACCAGTGTATCAGAGCTGGGATGTCCACTAAGACCAGTGTATCAGTGCTAGGATGTGAGCTGAGGCCAGTGTATCAGAGCTGGGATGTGAGCTGAGACCAGTGTATCAGAGCTGGGATGTGAACTGAGACCAGTGTATCAGAGCTGGGATGTGAACTGAGACCAGTGTATCAGAGCTGGGATGTGCACTAAGACCAGTGTATGAGAGCTGGGATGTGAGCTGAGGCCAGTGTATCAACTGGGATGTGAGCTGAGGCCAGTGTATCAACTGGGATGTGAGCTGAGACCAGTGTATCAGAGCTGAGATGTGAGCTGAGGCCAGTGTATCAGAGCTGGGATGTGAGCTGAGACCAGTATATCCAAGCTGGGATGTGAGCTGAGACCAGTGTATCAGAGCTGGGATGTGAGCTGAGGCCAGTGTATCAGAGCTGGTATGTGAGCTGAGACCAGTGTATCAGAGCTGGGATGTAAACTGAGACCAGTGTATCAGAGCAGGGATGTGCACTAAGACCAGTGTATCAGAGCTGGGATGTGCACTAAGACCAGTGTATCAGAGCTGGGATGTGAGCTGAGACCAGTGTATCAGGGCTGGGATGTGAGCTGAGACCAGTGTATCAGAGCTGGGATGTGAGCTGAGACCAGTGTATCAGAGCTGGGATGTGAGCTGAGACCAGTGTATCAGAGCTGGGATGTGAACTGAGACCAGTGTATCAGAGCTGGGATGTGAACTGAGACCAATGTATCAGAGCTGGGATGTGAACTGAGACCAGTGTATCAGAGCTGGGATGTCCACTAAGACCAGTGTATCAGTGCTAGGATGTGAGCTGAGGCCAGTGTATCAGAGCTGGGATGTGAGCTGAGACCAGTGTATCAGAGCTGGGATGTGAACTGAGACCAGTGTATCAGAGCTGGGATGTGAACTGAGACCAGTGTATCAGAGCTGGGATGTGCACTAAGACCAGTGTATGAGAGCTGGGATGTGAGCTGAGGCCAGTGTATCAACTGGGATGTGAGCTGAGGCCAGTGTATCAACTGGGATGTGAGCTGAGACCAGTGTATCAGAGCTGAGATGTGAGCTGAGGCCAGTGTATCAGAGCTGGGATGTGAGCTGAGACCAGTATATCCAAGCTGGGATGTGAGCTGAGACCAGTGTATCAGAGCTGGGATGTGAGCTGAGGCCAGTGTATCAGAGCTGGTATGTGAGCTGAGGCCAGTGTATCAGAGCTGGTATGTGAGCTGAGGCCAGTGTATCAGAGCTGGTATGTGAGCTGAGGCCAGTGTATCAGAGCTGGGATGTGAGCTGAGGCCAGTGTATTAGAGCAGGGATGTGCAACCTGGAAGGAGGGACTGTAGAGATACAAAGCAATCCAGTGGACGTCTGTGCCGCAAATTCTGAGTCAGGGAAGACTAGCTGAAGGTGGTGCTCACCCGCGTCAAAAGTTGCAGATAATTGGAGTATGTAACAGGCCTGGACAGCGGAGCTCTTAAAACTTAAAATGTCCCTTCTTTATTTTCTGTTGTGCACAGGAGGAAGCCCAGGCGACTGCAAAAGTAAGTACAGGAAATGCAACAGAGCTTGGGAAGTTGACGTCATGCGTGATGTGTTATGCGTTATGAGGCGAGCCGCCGTTATTTGAGGATAACCCACTTATGTATCATTCTAGACTACTCATAAAACTGGTCTTGCTTCTACTATCCATTCTCGACATTGGAGATGTGTGCTAATTACCAGCTGCAAATTTACCTAAACTTATTAGCCAGCTAGAAACCTGTCAGGTCTCACGGTTTACCCTTCATATTCATGTTTTTATGTCTTTGCTGCTGTCTCACGGCTGTGAAATGAAAACCTCACAGATTGTCACACTATTGACAGGTTGACAGATGCGCAGCTACTTACACAGATCATTGTTTTTATTATTAAACAATATGAGCTAACAACTGAGACAGAGGAACCGGCAACTTCTGTGCCTGGAAGTTGCAGCAAACAATATGCCATCCACTGCACCACACCTCTCAATTTCCCCTTAGGCCAGAGGGCCTCAATCTTACCCAGTAAGGGCCAGTGTGCGTGCAGGCTTTTGTTCCAACCAAGCAGTAACACATCTGATTCTACTAATCAATGTCCTTAGTAACGACTCTAGTATTTGATTAGTAGAATCTGGTGTGTAACTGCTTGGTTGGAACAAAAGTCTGAACCCACACCAGCCCTTTCTGGTTGATGACCCCCTGCCTTAGGCAAAAATGGAGAAACTGCTGCATTTTTCTACGAAAATAAATGCCGGATTCAGAGATGCACTAAGCTTTGCTTCGTGGGAGCCTATCTCAAAATGTGGGTGGTACAGCACATGGTATTCTAATGACTAATTTCTTGTATCTGCCCCCTGGGTTGTCAAGTTTCTACTAAAAAATATTTGCCGGGGTATGCATTTTTAACGTGTCGGTAACAATGCCTTTAATAACACATTTGCCAAATCCTGCGTTTGTGCATCGTAATTGTGCTTGGTGGTGGGGAACGCATTGAACGTCTTCATACGTCACATCATAGCCTTTATGAGTTCATCATAACTCGTAGAAGTGGACGACTGGGATATTCCTATCACATAATCGTTGGACAGTGGCTGCACGCAATATTATCACGTAAATAAATACATTGTTGTTCCTATATGTATTGTGGGTGTAACTGTGTTCAATATATGACTGTAAAACCCTTTTTAGTATCAGGAATTTCTCCATAGCCTATGGGAAAATTTAGTTGCAGTGAGCTGGTTGGTTGGTTGCTGCAACTACTGGCTCCTCCCACCTCTTCAGTTCCTTTATACCATGCTATATATTGTAGGCTACACTACATGAGAAGCCTTTGAGAAAATATGCAAGTGTTGCTCTCCCCAAAGTCCTCCTGCATCCAAAAGGTTTAAAGTCAATTCCCCCAACTTCTATTACTTAGCCACTGGTGGAAATTAATAAAATGAAAATAATTGTAGTTTGACTGATTTGTAGGAATAAAAAAAGAATTCAGGTCCTTGGCCGCCTGTCAACCTACAGTATTTGCGTAGTTGTCTAAATCGTTTTTAGCGTTGTCTAAATCGGATCAGAACTGTAGACGCTAAGGCTGTTACGGACAGACAAACAGACACACGGACGCGAGTGATTACAATACCGCCGCTCGCAGCGCTATGCGTACGCGGTTATAATGATTTTATTTTATTTATGTTTTTCTCTACAGTGTACATAAGTAATTATTTTCCTCACTCTTCTTTACAGTTAGAATTTGGGGACATTATTGAATTTCCTTATAAACACAAGAATGTTTTCCCAGTCAAGCACTATGGCATATTTGTGGGAAAACATAAATTTGAAACCAAAGGACCACATGACACTCTTTACCATTTCTCAGGTATTTTGGTTTTATTTAGTTTTTTTCCTCTGTGTCTCGATGTGTCTTTAATCAGGTCCAATGCACTGGAAAGCAGACCTGAGTTGTCAATAATTTTTTTCTTGTGTGATTTGTGGATGGTTTGATCGAGTATTTTGATGTAATATGCAAAAATTAAATAGTGCAGTTGTCAGAAAAGAAGGCTTGATTGAGGGCAAACAAACAGAAATGTGAATCTGGAGTTTATTACGTAGCATTGAATCTTGAATAGGTGTTAAGTTCACATAAGACCACTAGTGGTGAATTTGCCATTAGAAGGAAGCTTATCTTACATTTACATACATTTCTATATTCATCAGACACGCTTATGAAAAGAAGACTTACACAGATTGCATTTTTATAACCAATCAATTTACAGAGCTGCACATTTCACTGAAGTATTTCCAAACCGATTATACTACACTGCCACACTTTAAAGGCATCTTGAAATGAAACATAATGTCTACAGTGAGATATGATGAGGGGCCTTTACTGTTGTGAGGTTGTTTGGTATCTACTGCTTCTGGGGTTCTTGTTAAGTTCGATGGAATCAAGAACTCCAGAGACAACCGACAATACCAAGATATTTTGGCCAAAAATCTGGTTCCCTCTGCCAGGAAACTCAAGCTTGGCTGCAAATTTATCTTTTGGCAAGACAGTAATCCCAAATATACCTCAAAATCAACCAAGAAATGGGTAACTGACCTCAAAAAAGTTTCAAGACATGAACACAATCTAATCAAATTATGAAAATCGAAAATGAAATTACATGCATATATGATACGTACAAAATATAATTATCTTGTCATTGTTGTCAGATACAGGCCAGGTCGGAAGTATATTTGCACTTCCTTAGAGCAAGTGTTGCACCTTTCTATTTACTTACACTTATTGTTTTATTTAGAATACATTTTTTTTAAATTAGTTGATTCCCTTGAATGATTATAAAGGTAGAATATTTTCCACATGTTTGAGAATGAAATTATCACTCAGTACTTATTATCAAATAATATAAATATTGTGTGATGCTATGTCTATTTTTCTTAAACTTCATCAAAGGTGTGAATAATTTTGCAGGGTTATTTTTTCCTTCCTATTTTATATAATTTTTTGTTTGTATTTCATGTCTCATATAGAAAGTGAAAATGGAATGGCATGTCAGTTTAGTACAGTACTGGCAACAGCTGAAGGAGATCATTATGAAAAAAACAACCTTCACGAAAATGAAGCTGGATGGCATAGAAATAACGATGCTAGAATAACAGAAATAATCAAATTTCTGGTAAAGAATGGGTGTGGACAGTACAGCCTACGGACAAATAACTGTGAACATGTGTCCACATTCGTCCGATATAATCGAGATGAATCAAAGCAGGTATGTGCGTGATTCTTTAAATTCTGCCTATTGCGATGTCAATGTATGATTTATTTTAAATTCCCTCATCTGATGTTTGTGCAGGTTAAAGATTTTTATGGCTGCTTGTTGATGAATCCACCGGAAACCACTGGAAACAGGCCCAAAAGGTGGGCTGCATTCATTAAACAACTTCTTGGCCTGAGTAACCCTTTAAAATGAAGAGTCAGAGTTACAGACCCTGCAAGTTTGTGTTTGCTGTCATACTTGCTGTCATAACTCTCTAATAAAGTTTCTTTACAGCATCCTAACCCCTTATGCCTCTGTAATGCCATCATTTCTTAAATCATTTATCTTAGCTTTTCTTTGTATTGTACATAATTGGAACCGTGGAGATATTCTAGAATCAAATACTGACATGGTGCCACCTCAGCTCCCGGACAAATTTATTTATCTTCAGTCCAGAACTTATGAGAACTATTGAGTTACAAGCAGAGTTCCCTACACCAGGGGTTCCCAAACCGGTCCTGGGGTACCCCTGTGTATGCTGGTTTTCGTTGCAACCACAGTTGCAATCCCAGAATTTTAACAAGCTGTTAATTTTTCTTAATTAGGTGCTTGTCATGTTTGGAGGAATTATTCACCCTCTTAAGCCACATTATGTCAGAAATAGCTATGCATGCCATGTAGAACAAACTCCCCATGTTCACATTGTGCTTATTGTGCTATATTGCAACAATTACATAAAAAGAGGTTACAAAATTATGTTTTTTCACTCAAATTAAAGAGTGAAGTGAATCAATAGGCTCCTAATTAGGTTGTTGAACACATATGTTTAACTCATAATTTTTTCCTTAAGCTTATTAACACAATGCAGGTTTGGCTCATTATCAATGCTTTGTGTTTGAATTCTTCATTATCTACCAAATGGTTAGTTTTAGTGGCCATGTGTCCACGCTTTCACCAATTAGGAGCCTATTGATTCAAATCAGTCTTTAAATGGATCAGTTAAATAATTTTCTTATCTCTTTTAAATAATATAGGACAATAAGCACAATGTGAACATGGTGTGTTTATTCTACAGGCATGCATAGCTATTTCTGATATAATGTGGCTTAAGAGGGTAAATAATTCCTCTTAACATGACAAGCATCTAATTAAGAAAAATTAACAGCTTGTTAAAATTCTGGGATTGCAACTGTGGTTACAACGGAAACCAGCATACACAGGGGTCCCCTAGGACCGGTTTGGGAACCCCTGCTCTACACTGCCACCCACAGTGCTTACTTTGAGTACATTCAACCCTCATATTATGTTCACATTTTATGATGACTTTTATAGCCTTTTATCCCTAAATATAAAAAACTCTGTGATGAAACATCTTATTTAAGAGCCCCAGGTAAGTGCAAGTTTGTGACATTTAGAGCCTATATGGGAAAGTGCCACCAGAATTACCCACAAACAATTAAAACTAAAGTTAAAACTAAAAAAGGATTTTCTAACATTTTATACAGCTACCCCACAAATGACCCCACCTTTGTATACAACGTTGGCACAGGACTTTTGGAAATATAGCATTATGTTTACTGTGTGTTTACCATTTATTCCCAACAAATTAGGAAAAATCATATAGTGTCCAGATGGAAAAAAAAAGTTTACTGGTCTCTAAGAGACGTCAAACATTGAACTGGGTCAAATTGACCTGGAATTTAACATGATCGTTAAAGCCATTTTGCCTTTTGTGTTTTTTGGTGTATTGGATGAACAGAATATAGAGCTCTAAAGAAAAATCCCGATGTGTGAGATTATATAAATATGTAAAGATTTACTAAGGATAATAATTGACTGTTATTATGTCTCTCTCTCTCAAGTTCTTTCTAAGAGCTTTGGTTACTTCGGTTAATAGCTCATGAAACCAACTGTTGCCATGTTAATAACATGTTTATATGATGATCAGATGCCATTTATTTATGTTTTGCTTATGGATGTTCTATTGTTTGCCTTGAGGTAAAATCTGAAATAGAATTGTATGTGTCCAGAAACAAACACACATACACACTGACACTCACAAGTACTCAGACATACATGCTCACACAAACACACACACACTCCACACTCACAAATACTCAGACATACATACTCACACAAACACACTGTTAGGATCCTGTAATCTGTGTTTATTCTTTATTATTTTTCCTGTTTTCTTTCCCTCGCGATTGTCAGTCCGCGTTCCATGTTTCTGAGATTCCACCCCCTGTCTTTGTCATTGCACTATTCGGGTGATTTTGGGAACATTCAGCTTTCTTCTGTATTTCGTATATCTCGTTTTCTTCCTTCTGACTTTATTTATATTTGTATATAATACTAATGTACTAATCATACTAACTGTTAGATTAGATTTAATACTAACCTGCTAACAAACTAACATGTGTATATAATACTAACCTACTAACATTAGGGTTCTAGAGTTCACTACTAACATTACTAATTCATCTTGAGTTTCTACCTGCAGCTGCCATTTCCCTCCTCGTTATCATATCCCTGCATCGATCTGTGATTTCGCATTCTCTGCATATGTGTCCACTTTCGTGTTCTTCTAATCTGAGCTGTGCACTTGTTTACCTGCTAACTCCAGGCCATTTGTTATCATTGTGTCTATGTGTATTCCAGTCCGTGTCTTACGTTTCCCCTGTCATTGTTTTATTGGTCCCTGTTAACCCTCACTGTTCTCACCTGTGAGCAATCTCCCCACCCTGCTTCTACACACCTGATTCCCATTATGTCTGTCTCCCTCTGTGTATATATACCTTGTCATTTCAGTGTTCTTCGCGAGTTCCTCTTATGATATTCTGCTTCTGTGTTACCGGCTGTTTTTCCGAGTTTCTGCCCGAGCTGTTTATTCTGTTTTCTAGTTTTTGTTCCCCAGAGTTCTTTGCCTGTTGTTGTTTTGTTTTGTATCCAGTCTGTTTTGTTTTCTTTGTGTTCCTCTGACTCCCTGGTTTGGACCCCTGCCTGTGTTCTCGCGACCCTGTTTTTGGATTTTCCTTTTGTACCTTTGCTGTGCCTTCTCGGTTTTGACCCCTGCCTGTTCTACTTCGGATTGCTGCCTAGCCCTCATTAAACTTTGGTTGTTCCCTTACTCCTGCCTATGTTTGGGTCCTTCTCCCACCAGCACCTTACACACACACACACATACTCCACACTCACAGTACAAGAGAATGCATGCCTGACAGTGCTGATAAGACTCACAACATTGGGCTAGTAACTATGTACACATGCCGCCACACACACGCACGCAATAAGCCAACGTGCTTCTTGGGGAAGGCATTCAGTTTCACTGACAAAGTCTGGTCTCTGTCAACTGAAACAGGATGCAGCATCATTGATGGAGGAAGTCAAAGGGCCAGGAGGTGTGTTTGCATTTTTTTAGCACCACATTTCTGCTCGTGTAATTTAAGCAGGGAATATTCTGGTGAGGTTTCATCACTGCACGTCACCATTCTGCCTCAACCTTCCATCTCAAGGATCAGCATAGTTGTTGGATGTTTCCATAGAGTTCAACAGGAAAATTTGTCAGGAGAAACAACCCTCCAAGTTAATCCATCCATATCTGGCAGCAGTGATGGTTTCAGGCTTGTTTGATACGTCAGACCCTTGAAGACTTAGAGCCATTTAGCCAACCATGTTTTGCATACTGTTCCAGTGTAATGTCCAGCTAAATCTAGTCCCCACCTCCCCCAATTCCCAGAGAGATCCATTCAAATGCAGAGAGGTTATAGTATCGATTGTAGGAGTACCAAAAAATAAGATATCAAGAGTCTTGATATTGTTGGGTCACTGACATCACAAAGTCATGGCAGGCAAAGGATATGTGACCAAATATTTAAAAAGATTTATTTATTCTACATTGTTAAACTGTCCAATATATTATGTACAAAAGGTTCTTTAATTTCTAAACGGTTCCTCCGATATGGATGAAAATACCCTCAAATTAAAGCTGACAGTCTGCACTTCAACCTCATTGTCATTGTATCCAAACTCAAAGTGCTAGAGTACAGAACCAAAATAACAAAAAATGTGTCACTGTCCAGTGAATTATGGTGCTCACTGTATCTGTGACTGTCTGAGACCAATAGCACGTCTCTTCCTGCGCTGTGAAAGGTTATACCTAGGTTTTACCTGCAGGGGGAGCTGTAGCACAACTTGTTTAACGTGCATGTTGACCTCTTCTACCGCCAAGCTCAAAACTCATGATCAAATGCATTTTGCTTCAGAGGATACACAGTACAGAATCACTGAACATATGGAAAACACACACACACACACATATCCACAAGAATAGCAAGAATGTACGCACACAGAGACACAAACATCAAACAAATAAAATAAAAAAATATTAGAAAAAAATATTTAATGTACATTTTTTTCAGTACAGTGATGTGCTTTATTATACTAAAGAGGGCAGCACAGTCCATGGAATAATGTCAGCCTCACAGAAACCACAGGCAAATCTAGATTTCATTTAAAAAAATAAAAATAAAAATAGGCCTACCCTAGAAACACTGAAACCAGTAACTTTCTGCTTCATTCCTCTTCGGAGACTCTATAATCAGGGCTGCTAAATCGGCTGTACTGCAAAAAATGTCTGTCTTGTTGTAGAGACAACATGAGACCCATACAAATGATCTCACCTCATACAGCTTTTGTGTCCAATGATAAGGTTTTTTTTTATCTCTTGAAGTTTAAGTCCATTGTTAATAAGTACTTTATCTGTTGAAATCTCTTATTTTCACTTTTTCATGATAACCAAATCTTGGTTAAAACAAGATGAGGCTGCTGCATTTGATGAGGCATCACTGCCTATAAAGCAATTGGGTAGCATTGCTTTGCAGTAGAGCTCGTATAATTTAAGATTGCTAGTATTGTTTTTTTGTCAATTTGATTTCAATACTTTTAATGCCAGGCCTAGATTTTGCAACTTTTAATTAATGACTTATAGACAGTGCTTTGTATGTGTGAGTAACTTGGCATTGTTTGTACATTGAAAAAAATATTTAAACTTTTTTTGATATTTTTTATAATTTTGCTAAAGAAATACAAATAGCAATCACAATTCAATGAAACCCTAAAAACACAGTCCCCCAAAAACAGGAGCCCATAGAAGGTACTTTGGACTGTGAGATAATAAACCGACTTGAATAGTTTTAAAAATGGATGAATGTGTTAACCGTTATGAGAACTGGTTTACGCTGCTTAAACTTTCACAAAAATGCCTGAAATCAACGTGAGCCCCATGGATGATCCCTGGACCACGTTCCGCTAATGGACAGGAAACAGTCCAGCACCACTGACCTGCACGCTGGAGAGATGATCTCCACCTGACCTCTGCTGTAAGGCTGCTGGGGAACGTTTAATTTGATACACCCCAACTTAACTACAACTTCTCAAGTTGAGAGACAAACTGGTTGCTTTTCAGGTTGTGTGGGATAAGTGGCTGGAGGGCTTGCTGTGCCTGAAGTCACCGTGGATGAACGAATGGTTCCTTTCACAGGCCGGTGTCCTTCAGTACATGTCCACCAAGCCAGAGGAATGTGGCATAAATGTAGCATATGGGTTAGCATGTGACGCAAGAGCCAGTTATGCCTGACTACTACAAGGAAGGAGTGGACAATCTTGATAAGCATACAGGAACATACAGCTGTTAGAAGAGGACAGCCTGCTGGCATCTGGTCATCTTTTACAACACCACTGATATATGGGGGTATTATGGTCTCGAAAGTAAATAAATGCAACCGATCCACAAATAAATGCAACTGGTCCAAAAATATCGTGTGGAATCACGCGCCTTTATCAGTAAAAAAAAACCCAGAAATTTAATGCATTTCCTTGTTTTCGCCGAGTAATGTGGCCGTTAGCGAAAGAATGTCTTGAAATATGATTGGCTGGAGTAGACTCAGTAAAAAAATTAATACATTTGTGCACTTCTTCGCACATCTTGCTGTGAGGATTGTCTCAAATCTGCAAATAAATGCACGCCATTCCACGCGTTATTGAGGATCAGTTTAATTTATTTGTGAATCATTTGCATTTATTTGTGGACCAGTTACACTTATTTATTCTTGAGACAATAATACCCCCATATTGATGTGTCTACTTACAATTGCTATGGCCCACCCCTGGCGAGTTGCAGCGTAAAGTACGAGAAACCAGAAAATTGCAACAGAGATAAATGTATTAACAAAAAGGAAAACCAGAAACACAGGCAGCGTGGAAGCCAGATTGAAGAGTGAACTCTTTTCTATACCATCACAGGACTCCTTATAAAGGGGTTTTCAACAGGTGCTGCCAATCCTATAATAAAATAGAATTGAAACACAAAAGGAAACGCTAAACACCCAGCCACATACCGCCAGGGCACAACTGAGAGCTGGGGACAATCCACTTGTGATCTGGACTAGGGTTGTAAGAATTTTGAGGTCATTTTGGAAATTTTGAGGTAATAGTGTTCATATTTTTAATAAATCATCTGTTTTTTTTCAGGATTTATTCTGGTTTTTGTATGTATTGGGCCTATTTGAGGGGTCACTGCAAATACTTTGCACACATTGGGCCTCATTCATGAAACGTTCCTAAATATGGGCGTACATTTATTTACGGAACAAGTTTGTATGAAAAATGTACGCTGGATTCATCAAACCATGTGGGAAAGGCAGATTTTTTCGTATTCACGTATGTATGTTCATACATGCCAATTCATCATGACAAGTGCGTTCAGGTTATTTTGTGATTAGCATAAATCCAAGCCTTATATAGAGGTTGTCACTTCCATTTAAAGGTCCATACGAAATCAAAATAGCTCAGAAAAAACAAAATTATTCCGACACTGACATTGAAGTTTTATTAGCAGATGTTCAATCAAGGGAGAAAAAAAAAAAGTTTAGTATTGTCCGTTCCGGTGTCAAAGTAAATAGTAAAGTAGCCTACATGGTAAAAAAAAAAAAAAAAAAAGACCTGGCAGGATATAACTTGCAGGAAATGCAGAATCTCCCGTCACACGGAGCTGTTAAAGTTCAAGCCTATCTGCATCGGACGAGCGCATTGGCTCCATCTGCCGAGCACTAGGCTGCAGTCTGTCTTTGCAGTGTCATGGGTTCTTGGCAGTCTTTCCCTTTACGGCTGTTCACCGCCTGAGTGGTGGAGGGGGGCGCTCTCGTTTGGTCCTTCTACTCCGTTCCGGGTTTTCACTCCTGTTTTACTTAGGGACGCGGGACTTGCCTTTGTGCATATAGGGTTTTCTTTTCATCCTACCTGCACTTTCAGTCCTCCGTTTGTGCGTTTCCTTTTAGTTTCGCTGAGACTTGTCTCTTCCGTTCCCCTGTCTAGTTCTTTCCTCGGTCTGTTTTTGTAAGCCTTAGGGCTTCCTTCGTTTCTATTCTATCTGATACTCAGTTTTGGAGTATTCGCCGATTTTTTTCCCCGGGTCGCTTTCAGTTCTCGTTTCTGTTCGCCTCCTTTTTTCTCTTACTATTCCAACAATTAAATTGTGACTGAGTATTGGTGTCATATAATCTGGTAATGTAAAAAGGCCTGGTAGGAGATAACATGCCGTCAAAGTTAATTATAAATAAAAAATTAAAAAAAAGGATCGACATTAAGAAACGCACAGCTACACACAAAAGCACCAGCGTCAGGAGGTGGGAAACGGACGTGCCAAGTTGACCAATATATTATTAATAAGTCAGCCGTCTGAGCGTTCTCCAAATGAGTGCCGTGACTAGCTGCCCCACAGAATAAAGCTGTCGTAGGTCCACCAGGCCACCGAGCCCCGACGTTGAGCAACACACAATTGGTTTGTTTCACATTGCTGCACATTGATGGAGCGATAGCCCTTTCCATTCATACACGTAAACGCATCATCGGATGGAGCCTTGATGCACTCGTCCCAGTGAGCAAAAGCCGGAATCTACAGAGGGGTAGAAATCGAGGTTGAGAGATGTTTTGGCATAATTTAACATCAATTTAGCTCAGGTCTTACCCGGATATAGCCTATACATTCTCACTTTAACGCGAGACGGCGTTTCACCAACTTTTAAACACAAAAAATGTACACTGGGGTGTGCAGTCAATGGCACCGATAACATTGGACAGGTTGGAAATTTCATAAACCCGCTTTACCTCCACCTGGCTTTGCATCTCGTAGGGGAACTGGATGTACGCTGGCATTAGCTGGATTATGCTGTTGACCACAATTGCAACGCTCGCTACAGACCTGTTATTGTGTGTTTCAATAAGCATAATTAGTATCTGTGGCGCTGGGGATGGTCGCTGTACCACATGGTGAACAGACAGGAAACGGCACAAAAAGGGTAGTAATCCCTTACGGAAAAATAATATACTGCAGTATATTGTAAATGTATCAAAATTATCTTCACAATATATTTAAAATATACTGCAGTATATCAGTATATTACATTTCCATAACGGAACGTTGCTTTTAATGAAAAATACCAAATTGCAACAAAGGAGCGCAGCTCAAAACCAAAAACACTCGTCTCCTCGAAGTTCAAATCAAAAATATCTCTTCTTCTTCTTTCTTCTTCTTTGTGTTTTTTGGCGGATTGCAATACCAACTTTAGGTGCATACCGCCACCTACCGTACCGGAGTATGTAGAACAGGATTCCAGGAAAAAATAAATAAATAAAATGAATATAATTATTTCTTTATTCTATGATATTAAATTAAGTTAATAAATAAAATTATAAGTATAAAGTAAAATTCTATATTCTATTAAACAATCCTGAACCTCAAAAATATCTCTGGGAACCAAGCCCTTTTTAAAGGCAGGATAATGAGGGGAGAATGGTACGCAGCTGGCTGATTTAAACTTAAATCAACTGGTTCCCCCTGCCTGCGTGTAGCAACGGCGCCGTCCACCAGAGGGCGGCACCCCAACTCCCTCCCTGGCACCACATGTCATATAGCATTTTTATTAATTTAGCAAAAATAGTAGGCTACTGGGAGCATTCATTATTGTATTTGTCTAATTAACCAGCTTCATAGCCTACAACTGATTAATTGCTTTTTACAATCATAATCTATTATGTTTGCATTGTGAATTTCAAAGGCTACATTAAGTCTTGTGAACGTAACAGAACATAAAGATAAATTCATGTTCTTAACATTCAGAAGCTACATTTAGTGGCATTCTGAATTTACGAACGCAGTACTTGTGGTCTTGAGCAGGTGTAAAATGTGTTTGTCCGCATGAACAAATCTCAGATACGAAAACTTTGATGAATGCAAAAATATGAGCAAAATTGCTAATACAAATGATTTACGCACAAATTGTTTAATGAAAAGCATATTGTGTAAGGAAGCATGAATGCAAAAATATACTTTAGTCATATATTTTAATCTAAGACAGCTAAATTAGATATGCCTATGTATTAGGACTAACTTAATCTCTGAATAATCTGGATAATCCTCCTCCTCAATTTCTGTGGTGTCATCTTTGATGGGCTCAAAGAGTTTCAAGTTTGACCGAATAGCCACCAGTTTCTCAATTATTTTGTTTGTCAGCCTGTTGCACACTCTGCTGTATGTTCCACCAAACAGGGACCAGTTCCACTCTGATGCAGCTGATGTTGGGGGGGATCTGGCTTTGCCAGTCCCTTCCTCCTGCTTGCTGCCTTCCAGATGGCATCAGCACACCATAGCCCTTCCATGCTGGAAAATTTAGCCAAACTTATAAGAACATTCCTCTTATCTAGAACTGTCATGGGTGGGCACAATTAAATTGTTTGTATATATTTTAGAATCTGATATTGGGCATCATGTGTGTGTGCGTGTATATGAGTGCGTACATGAATGTGTGTATGTGTGTATGAGTATGTGTACAGTATGTCTATGTGCATGCTTGTGTGTTTATGTGTGTGTATTTGTGTGTGTGGGCGCGTGTGTGTGTGTGTGTGTGTGTGTGTGTGTGTGTGTGTGTGTGTGTGCATGCTCTTACATAAATTCTATGTATGTGTCTTTTTGTGTGCTTGCTCACTATTGTACATTATGCTTGATCACTTCAACATAAGAATTATAGATGTGAATGTGTTATTATACACATGAGTACATTTAGAGAGCTATACATTATGGGTTGATAGTTTGAATATAAAATCATATGCTGCACATCCCTCTGCTATCAGTGGAAGGAGCTTCCCACTGCCGCCTAAAGAGTGCCAATACCAGCTATCACCTGATCTTTACTAATAGTGCAATTACACTGTTTTTAATCTGATGATGCAAATAATAATAAACCGCAGGGTTTGAATGGGCATACATGTGACATCATAAAAACCTTGTTCCCTTTCTTTGTTTTATGTCCCCACTATCTTCACGCATCATAGAGATGCTTCCCGTTCTTGACAGAAACACACTTCTCCCTCACACTCTCTAACTGTTATTGCCACGGCATTGAGTTGGGTTTGAAGTACCTCTCAAGTGCCTCTCTATCAGGCCGTTTATTTGCAGGTACAGGAGAGAGAATCATTATAAAAACTAGTTTCCTTCCTCCTCGTCCTCATCCTCATTTGGAGACAAAAGAAAAATAGCATCTGATGGGTTTTTTTACCTCAAAACCCTCTGAGACCATGTGTCTGCGTCTCTGGTGGATTTACCATTAAGCATAGTGAGGCTATTGCTTGGGGCCTTGTGACTGCAAGCTTCAGCTTTCAGCCTCATGGATGCTGAATTTATTTACAATATACAGATCCTTTCCAAAAAATTAGAATATCATGGAAAAGTTTTTGTTTTTTTCCATAATTCCATTCAAAAAGTGAAACTTTCATAGATTATAGATTCATTACACACAAAGTGAAATATTTCTAGCCTTTATTTGTTTCATTTTTCATAATTTTGGCTTACAGCTCCAGAAAACCCCCAAAACAGTATTTCAAGAAATTAGAATAGTGTGTCGAAAATCAGCATTTACTTCAGTTATTTCAGAGAATGAGTGGAGTGGCTTGACTCGAGGAATCCGACAGTTGTAGCCCATGTCCCGGATACGTCTGTACGTGGTGGTTTTTGAAGCACTGACTCCAGCCTCAGTCCACTCCCTCTGCATCTCTGACAAATTTTGGAATCGTCTTTGCTTGACAATCTGCTGAAGCATACGGTCATCTCTTTTGCTTGTGCACCTTCTCCTGCCACATTTTTCCCTTCCACTAAACTTTCTATTGATATGCTTGGACACTGCACTCTGTTGTAAGATTGGAGTTAAAGTGGGATTCCAGAAAGACTGACATTAGTGAGGAGCCTGAGAACGGTGCTCGTCCTAAACTTCAAAGGACCAGAGGGCCTTGTAATAAAACAATACAACTCTGACTTCCTTTGGGTTTTTCAGCCCATTTCTTCTCAAGGATGTCCTCACCTGGGAAAAGACTGCGATAAGGAGAAACTGGACTGTGTCATGGGTGTGTATGTGTGGTTTAGGGGCATTTATGGCGCAGGGGTCATGGCGCCAGGAATGTCCTACCCGACCATCTGTGACCTGTCCCGTGACCTCACACCTGGTCAGTCCTATGGGAAAAACTCCGGACAATACCACAGTGCCCTCATGTTGGCACCTCTGTCATTACACCCTTTACTTCTCTCCTGGAACAGGGCTCTGCAACTTCTGTTGAGATGGTCAACAGACCCTGTAAAACTTACAAACATTGCACATGTGATTCTTATATTGTTACATTATGTCTTATGTAGTAGTAACAGGAATTGCATGTAAAATGGTTAATCAGGAGGGAATTATTAATCTGTTAATAATAATCATAATGGTAATCTGTTTGGTATGGATGTAATCCGGTAAAATCAAGGAATCAAATGAGATACATTTAATACCAAATGGAGTTTAGTAAAACATAGTTTCAACCACTCAGGGAAAAACTATAACATTGGAATGTCCTCTCTGGTAATCATCTCCTTTTCCCAGGCAGGGAATTAGGCACCCCCTTCCTACTAACAACCCCCAAAGGTGGGGGTCTAAATTCCAGATTCGACCACACCTCCAGGTTAATTTATGGCACTGCCGCCTGGTTCAAACGCGGGATTTGGCATAAAAGAAAGAGAGACAAGCCTATTTGGGAGAATTGTAACCGATCTCCCACACCGTGCAGATTGTGTGTGTGTGTGTGTGTGTAGGGAGAATTGTAACCGATCTCCCACACCGTGCAGACTCTGTGTTTTGTGTAAGGAAGATCGCAATCGACTTCCCACACTGTGCAGATTCTGTGTGTGTGTAGCTGAAGCAGGCCGGGTAAGATATTTACTCTGTGTTTCTTTTCTTCATTTTTGTATTTTGTAATTGACATAATTCTAAGATAATGACCTACCTGCTGGTGAATAAATTCTTCTTATTTTAACTTGCGTGGTCTCCATGACTCTAATCCATTTTATACCTTTTTCAGCCTAAAATACGACTGAATACTCAGGGGAACAATTCTGACCAATGACCAACTGATCAGTGTCCCCAAGTTGGGAATAGGCGGCCAAGTTCTGCCAGTATAAGGGATTGGTGATGCATGGTTCTGGGAATTTGATGTGAAGAGAACCCATGGACGTTCTACGTCGGTTCTTGTCAAATTAGCCTTAAGGAGCCCTCTGAGTGCACGCTGACCTGGGCTCGCAACTATCTATGTAAAATATAATGCATGTATTGTGTTGGCCAGACCCCCAACCTCTGTGTTCTCCACCGAACTGAGATTCGGCAATAGTGCTAATCCCGGGAGCATATATTGAGTAATGGTGGCATACAAGGAAGAGTCGAGTGTAACCACTCTGAGCTTCACGCATGATTAAAGTGAAATTCTAAATTATAGTTTAATATGGAGTCAGATAATTACGAGTAAACCAATAGTAACTGTTACGCTTACTTTTTTGTGATCATAGATATATTCGATGTGTTGTTCAGGTCCTTTGTGAATGTTCTAATGCTCCCATTGGAATATTGACATTTGGACGACAGGTCGGATATATCCGTGATGACAACATGGCCCCGTTTGCGAACCGAGAATAATAAGAATCATACTGATCCGTTTCAGGCCTGTCTTAAGCGGGATATGGAGCAGCGCATTCATATCTGACTCGTGGCGACGGACCCGGTATATTCTTAAATGTACTTGTGCTCTATTCATGAACGGAGGATAAATCACTAACCTCTTTTTATTTACATCACAACAGCAGAGGAAAAACACGTTGCACTTTCTCCTCCAGCTATTCCCTCATTGGTCTAGCTGTGCGGGTTCTACGCTGTGAACAGCCAGCCTCCTTAGCGATGACCTTTTGTGGCTTACCCATCTTCTGGAGGGTGGCAATGATGGTCTTATGGCTAATTGTCAAGTCTGCAGTCTTCCCCATACTGAACCAAACTGAGATAAACTTTGCAGGTGTTTTGAGTAATTAGATGATAGTGTGACACTCAGTCTAAAACATTCATTCTCTGAAATAACTGAAGTAAATGCTGATTTTCGACACACTATTCTAATTTCTTGAAATACTGTTTTGGGGGTTTTCTGGAGCTGTAAGCCAAAATTCTGAAAAATGAAACAAATAAAGGCTCGAAATATTTCACTTTGTGTGTAATGAATCTATAATCTATGAAGGTTTCACTTTTTCAATGGAATTATGGAAAAAAAAAACTTTTCCATGATATTCTAATTTTTTGGAAAGGATCTGTATATACTGTATATATATAATAATTTTTTTCTCCTTTCCTGCCCCCGCTGTGCTCAGTCAAGCAAGTAAAGTGGCGATCTGTGTCCTATGGTGTTGTTGCACAAACTCTCAGCTGGACGTGTGCAAACTCAGAAGCAGAGTCTCAACTCAATTCCAGCATCGTCAGTTTGTAGCGTAAATATCCTGCCTTGGAGCTGTTGTGCAGCAGGCTGCACAAACTGTCAAGGCCAGGGATTGTGCTTTTTTAAAGGATAACTTTTTTCCGACTTGGACCCATTTTTCTGAACTATTTACAACAGGCTGATCGGTATTGATAATAATTTTGTCACATCTTTCATTGTGGGGTCACCCCGAAAACCGCTCCATTCTGCTTTGCAATGCAAACGAGCCTTGAAATGGTCATAAAATAAACTTGCTCAAAGTACTATCTGCATAGTCTGAAGGGAGCATTCATTTACAGAAGGGAGCATTCATTTACATACTTTTCCTTCAGTCATTTCAGGCATTTGGTATTTTAGTTTACAGACACATTTTTTTAGCGGAAGCATACATTGTTCTAAGTGAGAACTAGTCGGATAGAAGTATAGAAGCGCGCACCACACCTGCAAGGAGGTTTCTGGATGGCTTGGTGACAAATAAGAGAAAATGGACAGGTTGTAGTAAAATGAGTAGAAGTACACTGCACAGTTATCATCGTCTGCGTTTGCCTGACAAAGACAGACTTACACGATGGTTGGGTACAATACAAATTGACCAGGATACACCAGTAATGGACACACAAGTCTATAGAAACAGAAAAGTTACAGAAAAACACAGCTGTACCTAGAATTGGAGGGATACTGACATTGTTCACTTGTTTTGGCTTTGGTCTAGCTAGTGTCAATACGTGTCAATGAACTGTCAATGTAGTGAACAACAGTACCAACACCCCACAAATTGGCAGTGAATAATGTCAAAATTAAGCTTTTTCAACGTGGAGCAGAGAAGAGAAACATAAATAGAGTGTATAAGGAGAGTCGTCCAAAACTAATTACATTCTTCAGTGTGAGTGGCCAAGCTACTAAGAATGCTACAGTTGAGGAGGCAGATGAAGCAGACACTGATGTAACGGAGCTGGTTAGCAACATTAGCAACAACAGCAGCCTGACGTTAGCCGCTAACGTCAATAGCAACAACAGCAGCCTGACGTTAGCCGCTAACGTCAATAGCAACAACAGCAGCCTGACGTTAGCCGCTAACGTCAATAGCAACAACAGCAGCTTGACGTTAGCCGCTAATGTCAATATTAGCAGCAGCAGCCTAACGTTAGCCACTAACGTCAATAGCAACAACTGCAGCCTAACGTTAGCCACTAACGTCAATAGCAACAACAGCAGCCTGACTTTAGCCACTAATGTCAATAGTAACAACAGCAGCCTGACTTTAGCCACTAACGTCAATAGCAATAGGGGGGGGGGGGGGGGGGGGGGCATTTTAGTTGAGTATTTTAAATCAAGAAATGTCCATGTATTGAAACAGGTATGTTGTTGTATGTTAGAACACATGGTTATAGTTGTAAGCAATGGTGGTGAATTAGTGAAGTGTGCTCATGTTGACCTCAGGCAGATGAGCCAGGTCTCATAACGGTTAACACATGAATTCATTTTTAAAATGATGTGGAATTAGTTAATTTCTATGGTACTTTCTATGGGCTCCTTTAAAGCAGGTTAGACTTGTTGTTTTTGGGGGACTGTGTTTTTAGGGGTGGAGGAGAAACAGAAAAAGCCCTGCTGAACTACAGCCCCAAAACAGGTAAGGTAGCCCTGCTGAGTATAGCCCCAGTACAGGTAAGGTAGCCCTGCTGAGTATAGCCCCAGTACAGGTAAGGTAGCCCTGCTGAGTTTAGCCCCAACACAGGTAAGGTAGACCTGCTGAGTATAGCCCCAACACAGGTAAGGTAGCCCTGCTGAGTATAGCCCCAACACAGGTAAGGTAGCCCTGCTGAGTATAGCCCCAGTACAGGTAAGGTAGCCCTGCTGAGTTTAGCCCCAACACAGGTAAGGTAGCCCTGCTGAGTTTAGCCCCAAAACAGGTAAGGTAGCCCTGCTTATCCGTAACCTTACAGTTCACTCACCCAACTGTTTGCATGGAATTGGGCTTTTCATAGTGAAATGAGACATGAGACTATCTCTCTGCTATCGTTCTCTCATATTATGTAAAGAGAAAAGCACCCCAGTGCCTGATTACATGTTGAAATTCGCTTAACCAATACGTTTTATTCACACCAACCACCTTTTGGTTCTATCTTACGCACAGCAAAGAAACACTAAAATGGCTGTTATCTGAATTGTGGTCACCTTTAACTATCCTGCCTTTATTCGCTTATTAAAATAAAGTGCTATAATGGCAATAAAGAAATGACACGTATTGTTTGTAGTGATAATTAATGTCCTGATAGGAGGGGAGGCAGTTGGGGAGATGCAGGGCATTTGACTGCAGCCTGATTAGACTGGACTTTAAAAGCACCTCTTACATACGACTCTGCATCCACCTGTCTTCTGAACCTCAGGTAAGATGTTGCAAGTGTGATTGATCACTCAACTATGGAGCAATCCTTCTCTCTCGCTCTCTGTATCCCTCTCACATCCCTTCATTCTCTCTCCCTCTCCATCCCTATCCCTCTCTCTTTCTCTCTCTCTGTCTCTCTCTCTCACATACACCTCTCTTGTTTCAGTTAGTCACTCATGTGAGCCATTTAAAAAATGTATTAGTGTTATTGAAGTGTGATCGCTATTAGTGTTTGTTTAGCAAAATTACGATGGTCTTGGCTTCCTCTGTCTGTGTTGCCGGAATATTTATTATTTTTTTCAGGATCGATACAAGTATGTTTTTGTCTTAAAGTAATTTTATAATTTAATACATGCTGTTAATCACCAGGGAAGCATCTGAAATATTCAGAAATATTAAGTTAAATGGGCATTTATTCTTAGTTTTTCTCATTTAACTATAGATATTACATTAAACAACTGGAAATTCCTAATTATACAAGTGAATAGATACATTGAAATATTTAATCAAATATTTAATCAAAACGGTTGAGTGCTATTAATCAATTTTCTTTCTCATTTTTTACAAGATATTTTTTTGTAGACACAAAGAACAATGATGAGGACTCTGCTATCTACAGCACTCCTGCTTCTCTCTCTGGCTTTGATTGTTCTAGGAGGAGCTTCACCATCGGTAACATGTACAGTATATTTATCTGCCCATATAGTCCATTTACTGAATGAAGTAATGAAGTAACACTTCATGTATTATTTTTCATATTATATTTTGAGAATATATCTTTAGGTTTTCTAGTCTTGGTTTCAAATGGCATT
Organism: Synaphobranchus kaupii; assembly: GCA_029718625.1. Lineage (NCBI taxonomy): Eukaryota > Metazoa > Chordata > Actinopteri > Anguilliformes > Synaphobranchidae > Synaphobranchus > Synaphobranchus kaupii. The sequence continues at coordinate 126,780,042 of CM056377.1, forward strand.
GAGAAGGCTCAACATGACTGTACATTCTCACCACAAATTTCCAGACCTACAGACATAACCATGGATGTACATTTTACATGATGTCATATTTGTAAAATTTTACACTGAAATAATAAACTTTCCTCTGCAAAATAGGATATATGTGAGGAAGTATTGACTTCGTATAATTTAATAATGTTGAAAAGAGGGCTGCACGGTGGTGCAGTGGTTAGCACTGTCGCCTCACAGCAAGAAGGTACTGAGTTTGAATCCTGTCCAATCTGTGTGGAGTTTGTTTACCCTGTGTCCGTCCATTTCCTCTGGGTACTCTGGCTTCCTCCTGCAGTTCAAAGACATGCAGGCTAATTGGAGACTCTAAATTGCCCATCGGGTATGAGTGTGTGAGTGAATGGTGTGTGTGCCCTGCAATGGATTGGCGACCTGTGCAGGGTGCATGCTGGGATAGGCTCTAGCCCCGCCCACTACCCTGACAGGAATAAGCGGGTTAGATAATGCAATGCAATGAAAAGCATATGCCTGCCTGTTATGTTGCTTTGTTAAGTAGGCCTGTAATAATCAAAACCAGAAATATAATCCATTGCGTGCATTGACATTAAATATTCTGCATATGTTACAGAACTATGCTGATTATTTTGGTGGTACATGGGACCAGCACCATCTATTTTTATGTATTATTTTTAATTTTATTTATATTATTGCTGTTAATGTATTTTTTCTTCCTGTGTCTTTGTCTAGAAGCAAGAAACCAATCCAGAGGTAAATATTGACTATTATGCGGCCCCATATTATTTAGCAATTAAATTTTTATTTTCTGGCAAACAGACTTGTAATACCATTTGGAAAATGAGGTTGTCATCATGCTTAGTTGGTAGTAGTCATTGAAAGAACTGCTGTGAGAGAAATCCAGCACCATTCACTGTTTATACTCTGAAATTCTGCGCTCTAAAACCAGCGATTCAGCCCAAAACTTTGTTTTCAAAACAAAGTGGTGCAAGACATAAACCAGATAAATCGAAGAGATAAACCGGTTCATGTCACGGACCAATAAACAATCAGATTGAATTTGCGTGTTCACCAGCTATAGGACATTTCACCAACAATGGCGGAGAAGTGACCCGATACACCAGCGCTATTTAAGGCAATTAAAAAAAGAAAAGAGAATTGGATAAAGCTCGCTCGAAAAGTAGAGTAAACATAGGTGCTCATAGAGTACTCAAGTGACTACGTCACGCAGGTTATGGAAGTAAATTCCCCATTCATTTAGAGCATAGACATTAACTAAAGCTTAGTTTTAAACCATTTCTACTGATTATGTCTTACCGTCTATTTCCCGGATTGTTCAATATAACGCCCGTTCACAAACTATGCCGTTTTTCTGGACCAGCTTCGAGTATATTTTACGTTTTAGTATTTTTTTTGTGAACATACCAGAGCTGGCACTGTATAAAAACTCCACGTCCCATAATTCCCTCCGAACGTGCAGCCAGGGCTGCGTTCAGCCCCGACAAAACATTGCAAAACGTTTATTTAAACGGAAACGGTGGTGCGTTGAACACCCTGTTGTGTTATGCAAGCGGTGCCTTTTTAATATGGTGGGGTTTATATACACGTCGCTGCTGATTGGGTCACACCTCTGACACACCCACCAAACGAGATAAAACGTACCTCAAAGCCGTTGCACACCGTTTCACACCATTTCGAGGAAACATGTCGTTCAACCCGGAAACCGTAGCAAAACGGTGCACACCGTTTTCAGATTGAATGTGGCCCTGGTCTCCAGACGTTGTCATATAACGTTAGCCTGCAGTAGGCTAGCACACAGCTCTGTTTTTAAACACTTTTTTTCTAACGTTAGCTAGCTAGCTTGAAGGACTACAAGCTAGAATTGCTTTATGTGGTTAACCGTAGCACACTGACCTTGTCGGGCGGGCTTCTCTACTTAGCAAGCTAACGTTCAGCGGCAGTAGCCTACTCCCATCTGCCACAGTCAGACAGACGAGATAGTCGAAAAATGCCACCTTTCCTCCTCCAGCTACCACTCCTCTACTCCGTGCCCCGGAAACTGATCTTTGTGTTTTAATCTAATGTCGCTGATTACATCTTAATTAGGTATTAATGCTTACATGTTAATTAATGTCTCGACGCAAACCACAATGTCATGTACATTGGATACTGTACATGCAAATACTTGTACTCAAAACGTTCAGGCAGTTTTGCATATTTCCAGGTAGGAGAGGAGTGGTAGTGGAGGAAGGGAGGTGGGGAGTGAAGAATATTGGGACGCACCCGGGAGTTTCATGTCTCAGAGCAGCCCACTTTGGGGGGGGGGGGGGGGGGGGGGGGGGGGGGTGTGCTCTGAGACATGAATTTTAGCTCTTTTGATGTCCTTTTTATGATACATTTTTTTAAATATAGAACAATTATAAGATACATATACAAGAGATAAATAGTAAAATAGGTATGTATAGTGGAGATATTACAACTAATTGTCTGGACTTTTTAGATTTTGCACACACTGTGGTATAGCTCTACCTGTGCTGTCCACAGCAGGGATCCTTCTGGGCTCATGGCTTGGTCCTGGCACTGCCTCATCAATGACTTGACCTAACAGCAGACTCTGCTCTGTCACCTAAAACATAATAATAATAATAATAATAATAATAATAATAATAATAATAATAAAGAATAATACCTTTCATCGCCTAATACTAATGCACAACTTCAATAAGTAGGCTAATGCTGTACAAATAAAGCATATTGTCCTAACGTTAGGCATTTAATGTCTGGGAAAGTAATAAAGCCATATTTTTCATGGGTACTCAATATGAAATTGTTATTGAATCACGTAAAATATACAGTATATGACTCACTGGAATAATGTTAACACTGACTATTAATAAAAAAATGCTGCAACTATTGTTTTTGAACGTTAAGTGACCGTTATCATAAGGCCATTCATTGCTGTTTTAGTCATTGTTTTTCTAATTTAGTAAATAACACTCTTAACTCTTAATGTTCGTGACAATGGCCAGAAAGATATAACATGTCCATTCATGACGATTAATTAACGGTAGCTCTCTGAATGTAAGATTTAAAGTTATCAAGTTAAACTAACTTCATTTGGCTGTTAACTTTAGCTAGATAGCTAACGTTACCTCACAATTGAAGGGTGACATTAGACGTCAAATAAATAAAAAGTTAATAACATTAACTAACAAAATCAACAAGAAGCGACAGCAAGATACAGCAAGTAGGCTAGGCTATGTTAGCTAACGTTAGCTACATCTAAAACAGTGTTACTTAATAATTTGTTTATTATTATTATACCTTTCATGGCCTAATAATAATAATAATAATAATAATAAGCAAGAATAATCATTTCCAACGCAATTAACTCCCCCTTGCTAAAAAAAAAAAATGTAATACTGGCTGCACAGAGACTATAACGCCTTTCACAATTAGATGATCCCATAACCATGTTGTATTTTTCAAAGCAGTTATTCCTAAATACACCAGTCATGCTTTAAAATTCCTTGACAATAAACTTTAATTGTGGTACTTGGCATGTAATGATATTGTGCTGTACACGCCTATGACATCTTAAAGGAGCTATATGTAACAAATTTACTATACTAAATCATAAAATGACCATGATATGTCATCAGAGATTAAGGAAACATGCTAAGTCGAAATACTGGCTTCTCCGACAACAATGCTACAGTCAGTATGTTCTCCTTTGAAATTTCCATTCCGGGTCGGAACGTCTGTATTTGTTTTGATCTGTGTGATTCACTATTCTCCGAGTTGACTCCGAGTCCACTGCCCATTACGAACAACCAGATGTACTCCGGCACTCCGACAGCCGATTTACGAATGCCTAAGCTAAGTTCAACATCGTTTCCATTTAGCTAGCTAGCTAAAGATTTAAATACATATATGTACATAGTTACTCGCTAAACATACCACTAACGTTAGCTTATATCTGTGTGACCGTAAACATAGCCAGCCATGCATCTAGCTAACATTGACAGAGTTATAAAAAATCCACATGAGCTGGTTTATAATTTGCAAAAAATAAATAATAAACAAATTGCAAACGTATATATTAACTGATCAACTTACAGTGTAGGACTCGTCGTCGCTTGTCATTGGCAAAATAGAATAAGCTCGTCTCAAAATATAATGTTCCGCTCGGCTCGTCTTGCGCTCGTGTTCGTTCAGTGTCTCGACTCTCTCCAATATTGTGAATTTGGATTGCAGTACCCATTTTAAACGCTCAGTGTCAATGTTACATATAGCTCCTTTAACACTATATCCTACCTTTCTCATCATCAGCTGCGTTTGTGTTCGAAATATGTTGGTTAATTTGGCACATTTGGCCGCTTCTTCTTCCATTGCCTTTTCTGCTCCTCCTTTTCTTATTTTATTCTCCATTTTAGCATCTTTGTCTGGCACAAATTCAGGTGATCAATGAAAACTTGGGTTCAACCAATTATGGAATTTGGGAGGGGCCACTCTCATCCCCCCTATCAGCATCCCAATTTCTGGTACGGGCCGTGGTTGCTTTTCGTGCGTGTGTGAGGAGGAGAGAGAGGGGGCCGAGTGAGAACTCACGCGGCCCACACTGCAGCAAGTATATGATCTAAATACAATTATTGTGTTTACCGATCCTCGCCACCAGCCCAAAAACCATCGGCCCACCGGGATTCTTCCCGATTCTCCCGATTACCCACTCCGGCATTGCTTCCGGAACCTCAATTCGGTTTTTACGAGACCGTGGGAAGGCAATGGGTGATGTCACAGTGACTTTATCCATATTTTTATACAGTCTATGGTTCAGACTAATGCTACCCAAACTCAGTGTGATGCAAAAACTCTGCAAATGATTCTGTTGTTTTATCTGGACTCTTGTAGCTGGCATTTTTAATGCAACGTTAGTTATACCAGTCTGGAATCCAGCAATCGTATCTAGAGAACTTGGATGTACATTCAGGATGAAGTCTGTGGAAGTAGTGGGGTTGGGAGTGTGTCTCTTTCTCTGTGGCGGGGCCTAGGGTTGTTATGACTTTGAAATATTTTGACAACAAATGCGACCGTTTTACAAAGCTCCGTACTCCAGCTTTAAATGAGGGGAATTGCATTGCATTACATCTAAAAGCATTATAGCACATCTAAAAGCATTATAGCCCATCTAAAGGCATTGCAGCACAGCTAAAGGATCTGCATCACATTGCATCACAATTTGCTGTCCCGTCCACACTGAGATTAATAGCAGATAAAGAGAGTGATACTAAAGGAATTACCTCACATTGTAATGGGGCGTGACGTGTGAGGTAGGAGGAGCCAAATGCAGCAAGGGGATTCATTAAGCCCTTAGACCACTAAGGCGGGATACCCGCAGATAAGGGAGGAGACAAGACAAGGAACACAAACACCACTACAAACGCTACTAACCGGCTCACTGTCAAACGCCAAGTAGAGCGCAAGGACAGGGATCTGAACAGCCAGAAATAAATACACGCCCTGTCTCGGTAACGAGACAAATCAGGACGGGCGAGTAGCGTAAAGGCACAAACAAATAAACAGTCAACAAATAAAGAATAATATGATTTAATAAGAGAGGAGAAAGAACAGATAAAAAGTTATGTGGCTAATTCCATAAGCTAGTACTAACAGTCATCTGCAGAACCTAAAGGAGGGTAAACGCCCAATCTCCCAGGGGGAAGAAACATTTTACAGGCGAGCCGACGGAGAACCGCAGTCCCATAACCTTACCAGCAAAATGACCAAGCTTAAAAACAGAACCACGCCCTAACCTCTCAGACAGGAGATGAAACGAGGCAAAGGAACAGATAATTAATGTTCCAAGGCTTAAAGGCTCGCAGTCACACGCAAACATGTCCACAACATCGCCCGGTCTCCCTAAGAGACGAATTGCACCGAAGGGCGAACAGAACTATAGTTCCGAACCGAATCGCCCAAATCTCCATACACGGAGAAAGAGCACAAAAGACAAAAAGGACAGTTGCACCGAAACCATCGGCTAAACTGACTAACACAAGCACAAGCCCTGCCTCTCAGTAAGGGGAAATGTAACGAGGCGAACAGGAACGGAGATTTAACGTTCCATTGCGATATTAATAGGCTCGCAGTCCAATGCAGAAAAGGGGTAAACACCCGATCTCCCAGGAGAGAGAAACATTTTACAGGTGAGCCGACGGAGCACCGTCGTCCCATAACTTTACTATCCATAGACTAACGCAAGCTTAAATAGGAACAACCGCCCTAGCCTCTCAGTAAACGAATGTATGTAACGAGGCGAAATGGAACAGAGAGCTAACGTTCCGAGGCTATTATTAGAAACACGCAGTCAAACACAAACACGTCCACAACATCGCCCAAGCTCCACATAAGGAGACAACACACCCGGAGAACGAAACAGAACAACAGTTCACAACAAAATCGTCTCGCAGGCAGAAAAGGCGAACAGGACAGCTGCAACAAAAGACCAACGCAAAATAGCACGACAGCCTCAAAAATAAATAAAAACCCTGACTCACAACAAAGGGGAACGTAGTCCACGAGAAGGAGACAACAGGGAATAAACGTACCGAAGCTACTTACTGGCTCACAGTAACACGGAATTGAAGAGAAGCAAAACGCCAGGTCTCTCAGTAAGAAAACCAAATAACAGGCGAAGGGGAACAAAGAACAGCTACTCTACACTTCTACAAGCTAAGCAACCTAGCAGAAGCGAAAACGCCCGATCTCCCATGAGACAGTTCTGAACAGAATCGCCCAAATCTCCATACACGGAGAAAAAGCACATTATGGGGAAATAGAGCAGAGATTTACGGTCCCAAACTTCTATGAGATAATTAACCACCTAAGCCAGCAAGAAATAAGCCCTGCCTCAACAACGAGACGTTAAAAATAGGCGAGTAGCCTAAACGGTACGAGAATACACAGCCAACAATAACCCCACAGTACAAACAATGAACAATTAATGTCGAAGCCCCGAATGAAGGAAACGGTAGGCCTATATATCTCTCCGGTGACTACGCAACAGGTGTAAAAGCTTAACAGAAGCTCCGACAACTCAGCAGGGCGGAGCAAGCATCTACCAAAAGGGCAGCGCCCTCGCGTGGCCACCAAGGAGAACGACCGCATAGGCAAACAGGGTCAAAACCATGACACACATATAAAGGCATTGCAGTACATCTAAAGGCATTGTTACATGTATAAAGGCATTGCAGTACATCGGAAGGCATTGTCACACGTATAAAGGCATTGTAGTACATCTAAAGGCATTGTCACACTTATAAAGGCATTATAATACATCTAAAGGCATTGTCACACTTATAAAGGCATTGCAGTACCTCTAAAGGCATTGACACACTTATAAAGGCATTACAGTACATGTAAATGCATTGTCACACTTATAAAGGCATTATAGTACATCTAAAGGCATTGTCACACTTATAAAGGCATTGCAGTCCATCTAAAGGCATATTGCATCATTCTGTAGTTGCAATTCCTACACCCAAAGGGATACAATGATTATGTGTTTTCTTTAGTCCGGTTTAACAAAGAATAAATGAAAATACATATTTAGAAATCTGAAGCTGAAGAGGTGCATTCTGGATGCAGAGCTACAGAGATCTGATGGCGGAGGCAGGGAGGCCTGTAGTCTAGGCGGGAGATGATCAGTCAGAGAAGAAAGCTGGAGGTGCTGGTCAACCGCATCAAAATGTGCAGATAATTAGAGCACTTAACAGACCTGGACCACCGAGCTCTCAAAACCTGTCCCTTCTTTGTTTTCTGTCATTCACAGGAAGAAGCAGAGGCGACCAAAGAAGTAAGTACAGCCGATACCTGCACACACTCACCTGCACACACTCACCTACATGCTCACCTGCACACTCACCTACACATGCTCTCCTGCACACTCACCTACACACACTGACCTGCACACACTCATCTACACATGCTCACCTGCACACTCACCTACACACTCACTTGCACACCTGCACACACTCACTTACACACGCTCACCTACACACACTCACCTACATGCTCACCTGCACACTCACCTACACACACTGACCTGCACACACTCATCTACACACACTCACCTGCACACTCACCTACACACTCACTTGCACACCTGCACACACTCACTTACACACGTTCACCTACACACACTCACCTACATGCTCACCTGCACACTCACCTACACATGCTCACTCACCTACACATGCTCACCTGCACACTCACCTACACACACTGACCTGCACACACTCATCTACACATGCTCACCTGCACACTCACATACACACGCTCACCTGCACACTCACCTACACACACTCACCTACACATGCTCACCTGCACACTCACCTACACATGCTCACCTGCACACACACCTACACATGCACACCTGGACACTCACCTACACACACTCACATGCTCACCGAGACACACTCACGTACACATGCTCACCTACACACACTCACCTACACATGCTCACCTGCACACACACCTACACATGCACACCTGGACACTCACCTACACATGCACACCTGGACACTCACCTACACACACTCACCTACACATGCTCACCTGGACACTCACCTAGACATGCTCACCTGCACACTCACCTACACATGCACACCTGGACACTCACCTACACACTCACCTACACATGCTCACCGAGACACACTCACGTACACATGCTCACCTGGACACTCACCTACACACACTCACCTACAAATGCTCACCTGGACACTCACCTACACATCATGCACACCTACACACACTCACCTGCACACACTCACCTACACATGTTCACCTGGACACTCACCTGCACATATGCACCTACACACACTCACCTACACACACACCTACACATGCTCACCTGCACACACACCTACACACGCTCACCTGCACACACTCATCTACACACGCTCACCTGCACACTCACCTACACACACACCTACACACACTCACCTACACACTCACCTACACACACACCTACACATGCTCACCTGCACACTCACCTACACACGCTCACCTGCACACACTCATCTACACACGCTCACCTGCACACTCACCTACACTCTCACCTGCACACACACTTACACACACTCACCTGCACACACTCATCTACACACGCTCACTTGCACACACTTACCGACACACACTCACCTTCACACTCACCTGCACAACAGCACATGCTCACCTACACGTGCTCACCTACACACACTCACCTGCACACACTCACCTGTAACTCACCTGCACAAACTCACCTGCACACTCACCTACACATGCTCACCTGCACACACTCACCTACACACTCACCTACACACACTCACTTACACACGCTCACCTACACACGCTCACCTGCACACACTCACCTGCACACTCACCTACACTCTCACCTGCACACACACTTACACACGCTCACCTGCACACACTCATCTACACACGCTCACCTGCACACACGTACCGACACACACTCACCTTCACACTCACCTGCACACCTGCACACACTCACCTACACACGCTCACCTACACGTGCTCACCTACACACTCACCTACACACTCACCTACACACGCTCACCTACACATGCTCACCTGCACACGCTCACCTGCACACACTCACCTATACACACTCACCTACACACTCACCTGCACACACTCACCTACACACACTCACCTGCACACACTCACCTACACATGCTCACCTACACACGCTCACCTACACACACTTACCTACACACACTCACCTCCACACTCACCTGCACACACTCACCTACACACGCTCACCTACAGATGCTCACCTGCATATGCTCGCCTGCACACGCTCACCTACACATGCTCACCTGCATATGCTCGCCTGCACACAGTCACCTACACATGCTCACCTGTGCATTAATTTTTTAATAAAATTTTTCAACTGTGTACATAATAAATTATTTTCCTCACTCTCCTATTTACAGTTTAAATTTGGGGACATTATTGCATTTACTCGTTGGAGTGGTGTTTACTCACATTATGGTATATTTGTGGGAAACCATCCTTTTCCGAAAAAAGAAAAGGATCAGACTCTTTTCCATTTCTCAGGTATTTTGGTTTTATTTTTTTTCTCCATGAAATGTCCTCAATCAGATCCAATTTCAAGAATTATTAATTTTGTTTAATTAATTTATTTTATTTATGTATTTTTTAATGTATTTTTTATACATCAGCAATTATTTTCCTCACTCACCCATTACCATTGTGTCCATGCTGCATCAGTTGTACACGTTCCACTAATCAGAGTCATAAGCTGACCAACCTGTAAGGGAATTTTAGGGTTAGAGAGAAACATGTCAGATGTCAGAGGACTTGTTTATATCTTGCAATAAACTCTGAGGTCTTGAGACTTGTTACCTAACTCAGTACTCAGAGGTCTTGCAACTTATGCCCTATTCACACTGGACTATTTTATATACTGGATAAACAAAGTCTGTATTTCACTCAAACAAAGTATTTTCCCTACATTCATGATCTTTGAAAAAGCAGGTGTAAATATTAAATGTACAATCACAAAATTACATACAGTTGAAGTCGGAAGTTTACATACACTTGGGTTGAATTCATTAAAACAAATTTTTAACCACTCCACAGATTTCATGTTAGCAAACTATAGTGTTGGCAAGTCAGTTAGGACATCGACTTTGTGCATGACACAAGTAATTTTTCCAACAATTGTTTACAGACAGATTATTTCACTTTTAATTCACTATATCACAATTCAAGTGGGTCAGAAGTTTACATACACTAAGTTTACTGTGCCTTTAAATTTTTTATATTTGGTCGCATATCCTTTGCATGCCATGACTTCCTGATGTCTGTGACCCATCAACATCAAAAGACTCTTGATATCTTATTTTCTGGTACTCTTACAAGCGATACTATAACGTCTCTGCATTTGAATGGATCTCTATGGGAATTGGGGGGTGGGACTAGATTTAGCTGTAAATGATGCAGAAACAGTATCGAATACATCATTGGTAAAATGGCTGTAAGTCATCAAGGGTCTGAGGTATCAAACAAGCCTCAAACCATCACTCTGCTGCCAGATATGCAGTAGATATGGATGGATCACTTTAAGGGTTGTTTCTCCTGACAAATCTTCCTATTGAATTATATGGAAAAATAAGTCAGGAGAAGAAACCTTTCAAGTTATCCATCCATATCTACTGTATTTCTGGCAGCAGAGTGATGGTTTAAGGCTTGTTTGATACGATAGCCCCTTGATGAGTTAGAGCCATTTAGCCAACCATGTATTTCCATACTGTTCCAAAGTAATTTACAGCTAAATCTAGTCCCACCCCCCAATTCCAATAGAGATCCATTAAAATGCAGAGACGTTCGCTTGTAAGAGTACCAGAAAATAAGACATCAAGAGTCTTTTGATGTTGTTGGGTCACAGACAGGAAGTCATGGCATGCAAAGGATATGTGACCAAATATAAAAAATTTAAAGGCACAGTCAGCTTAGTGCATGTAAACTTCTGACCCACTGGAATTGTGATATAGTGAATTAAAAGTGAAATAATCTGTCTGTAAATAATTGTTGGAAAAATTACTTGTGTCATGCACAAAGTAGATGTCCTAACTGACTTGCCAACACTATAGATTGCTAACATGAAATCTGCGGAGTGGTTAAAAATGAGTTTTAATGACTTCAACCTAAGTGTATGTAAACCTCCAACTTCAACTGTATATAAGCTACATGTTTTATTATTCAGTGGTGTCTCATTTAGCTAAATGTATGAAACATATAGCTAAGTATTTAATTAAATGTGTAAATAATTTAGCTAGATGTACAAAACATTTACTAAATGTATGAAACATTTAGCTAAAGACTCAAGCGCACTTACCACAGTGCCCGGTACACTGCACCTGCATATGATATTGGTTGCTGCAACTTTGCCAATAGAACCAAGCAGTTATGTCCGTTCAGTATCATAGAGTTCAGTCCTTTGCCCGCTCAATCGTGGGTGTCTGCATCTCTCTGAGTGCCATTGCAGTCTTGTCATATGCAGGCCAGGTCTAAAGTACATTTGAACTTTCATAAGAGTGAGTGTTGTGTCATTCTAATTATGTATTGTTTTAAATTAGAATAAATTAAAATGTCAAATTTTGTTTATTTTCTACCTATTATTTGATTGTCTTTTTGCATCTCATCATACAGGACAAGACCAAACAAAAATTACGTGTCACTTTAGTACGGTACTGGCAACAGCTGGCAAAGACAAGTTCGAAAAAGAAAACCGTTACGATGATACATCTGACTGGTCTATAAATTCAGCAGATAGCATGACAGATATTATCACAAAACTGGCAGAAGATGGGTGTGAAAAATACAACCTCATAAAAAATAACTGTGAGCATGTGGCCACATACATCCGATATGGTGAATTTAATTCAAAACAGGTATGAGATTCTTTAAACTTCTGATATGGACTGCTCTCCTTTCCACCAATTACAACGATAAGGCGATGATGTTTTTTTAAATTCCCTCACCTGGTAAACCTAATGTTTGTGCATCTTTCCTCCTGCAGGTTGAGAAGATATGTGGGAATAAATCTCTTTTTATCCCCACTGGTAAAAAAGTCCTACGGCGGGCTGCACTGCTGAAGCACCTTCTTGCCCTGACCTAAGTACCCCTTTAAAATGAAGAGTCAGAGTTACAGACCCCGCAAGTTTGTATTTGCTGTCATGCTTGCTGTCATAACTCTGTCATAACTCTCTAATAAAGTTTGTTTACAGCATCCTAACCCCTTATGTCTCTGTACTGGCATCATTTCTTAAATATTGGCGACATATAATTGAATACGGGCATATTGCTATGGTACCATCTCAGCTCTTGGACACATTTATTTATTTTCCTTTTATTCAGTCTCGACCTTTTGGGTTACAAGCCCAGTTCTCTACACTACCACCCACAGTGCTTACTTTAGGCACCTACAGTGCTTACTTTAAGTACCAACAGTGCTTACTTTAGGCACCCACAGTGCTTACTTTAAGTACCCACAGTGCTTACTTTAGGCACCTACAGTGCTTACTTTAAGTACCCACAGTGCTTACTTTAGGCACCCACAGTGCTTACTTTAGGTACACACAGTGCTTACTTTAGGTACACACAGTGCTTACTTTAAGCACCCACAGTGCTTACTTTAGGTACCCACAGTGCTTACTTTAGGCACCCACAGTGCTTACTTTAGGTACCCACAGTGCTTACTTTAAGCACCCACAGTGCTTACTTTAAGTACCCACAGTGCTTACTTTAGGCACCCACAGTGCTTACTTTAAGCACCCACAGTGCTTACTTTAGGTACCCACAGTGCTTACTTTAAGCACCCACAGTGCTTACTTTATGCACCCACAGGGCTTACTTTAGGCACCCACAGTGCTTACTTTAGGTACACACAGTGCTTACTTTAAGCACCCACAGTGCTTACTTTAGGTACCCACAGTGCTTACTTTAGGCACCCACAGTGCTTACTTTAGGTACCCACAGTGCTTACTTTAAGCACCCACAGTGCTTACTTTAAGTACCCACAGTGCTTACTTTAGGCACCCACAGTGCTTACTTTAAGCACCCACAGTGCTTACTTTAGGTACCCACAGTGCTTACTTTAAGCACCCACAGTGCTTACTTTAGGCACCCACAGTGCTTACTTTAAGCACCCACAGTGCTTACTTTAGGTACCCACAGTGCTTACTTTAGGTACCCACAGTGCTTACTTTAGGTACCCACAGTGCTTACTTTAAGCACCCACAGTGCTTACTTTAAGCACCCACAGTGCTTACTTTAGGTACATTTACCCCTCCTATTACTGTATGTTCAAGGTCAATTTGATCCCATTCAGTGTTTTCTCTCTCTCTCTCTCTCTCTCTCTCTCTCTCTCTCTCTCTCTCTCTCTCAGTTGGGGAGATGCAGGACATTTGACTGCAGCCTGATTAGACTGGACTTTAAAAGCACCTCTTACATACGACTCTGCATCCACCTGTCTTCTGAACCTCAGGTAAGATGTTGCAGGTGTGACTGGAGCCATCTCTCTCTCTCTCTCTCTCTCTCTCTCTCTCTCTCTCTCTCTCTCTCAGATGTATCACAGCATCCTGCGCTGTGAAAGGTTATACCTAGGTTTTACCTGCAGAGGGAGCTGAAGCACAACTTGTTGAACGTGCATGTTGACAGCTCTTCTACCTCCAAGCTCAAAACTCATGATCAAATGCATTTTGCTTCCGAGGATACACAGTACAGAATCACTGAACATATGGAAAACACACACACACACACACACACACACACAAGAATAGCAAGAATGCACGCACACAGAGACTCAAACATCAAACAAATTTAAAAAAAAACCTTGGGTTTGGAAAAAGTGATATACATTGACTTTATTATACTAAAGAGGGTAGCACAGTCCATGGAATAATATCAGCCTCACAGAAACCACGGACAAATCTAGATTTCATTAAAAAAAAAACTTTTGTAACATACCCCAGAAACAGTGAAAGAATCTGAGAGAATCCATTCACAGGTACTCCACAGGTGGCCGCACAAACGGCGGATTGTGAGTCGCCATTTAGCCAGGCCTCCACGTTGACAACCAGGTGAAAATTGAGTTTCAACTGAACTGGAAATAATGCTGTGAGAAATGCTGACCATGAAGGCTGTCTGTCTGTCTGTCTGTTTGTCCCCGCACTCCGCGTGTCAGACAAAAGCAGATTACACACCCATATCAAGCACATTATAAACCGTGAAGGACTACACGTCACGGTATGAATTAGATCAGGTGACACACACCAGCTTATTTCAGCCAATCGCACTAATGGATTTTGTTTGAAGGCGTGTTCAGTGAGAACAGTCAGTAATATTGTTGAAGAACCAAAGTGTGCAACAAATGTGAGTTCCCAGCTAACCGTGGACGTCCCACGTCCCACGTTATGATTTGACGTTCCCTATGGACGTCATTAAAGTCCTAGGGAGCACACTGTTTAGTTACAATATCACATTTAATTTGAATGTTTTGGGGACGTTCAAGCAACGCTCCTAGCCGGTTATGATATGACGTTGTGCTCATAACATTCAAGGGACATTCAGGGACGCTCCTGTTACTGGTTACAATATAGCACCATGTAATCAGTCACTAGAATGTCCCTGCAACGTCCCCGTAAGCTATTCTTATAACATTCTCCAGACATCAGGGGGCGTTTGTTACGATCCTGGGGAAGGTTTGGACCTAAATGCACGACTGGGAGGCAGATTCAAATAAAAGGGTATTTTATTAAGCTTTGGGGTAGTCCCAAAGCTGTACAGAAGGAAAATAATAAGGTTAGTACAGAGAACAAAAACAATGTCCCATATGGACTGCTCCAAGCCGGAGCTGGACTCGTAAATAAGGTGGGTTCCAAGCCGGAACCAAAAGGGGTGCCCTGCTGTTCCAAGCCGGAACTGGAAACAGGGACTGGACTGGAACTGGACAGGAACAGGTCTGGACCAGGACAGGAACTGGACTGGAACTGGACTGGAACTGGACCGGAGGGGTCCACTCAGGAAAACGGAAGCCGGCACGGAACTTGTTCCAAGCCGGAACTGGACTTTACCAGAGGTGTACAACACACCGGAACTGGACTGGTACTGGACTGGAACTGGACTGGAACTGGACCGGGAGGTCCACTCAGGGAAACGGAAGCCGGCACGGAATTATTCCAAGCCGGAACTGGACTTTAACGGAGGTGTACGAAACACCGGTACTGGACAAGACCTGGGCTGGAGCTGGACTGGAACCGGACTGGGTAGGTAGCTTGATTAATGGGGTAGAAAGCAGAGGTTAATGGCAGGGTACTGTGACAGGACTGTAGCTGAAGAAAGCTCCGCAGAGTTGGAAGGTGCGGCGTGGCTCGGGCAAATCTTGCTGAAGCCGGCTAACATACAGGGATCCTGGAACCGTAACCGAAGTACAGGAGGTAGGTGACATAGGGAGGACAAGACACAGCTACAGAGAGGCTGGAACCGCGGCGTCTGGAGGTTGAAGGGAGACAGGTAAGTAGCATGCAACAGAGAATGTTTCGGAGGGATAGCTACCAAACTGCAAACCAGGTAAACAGGTACAAGACAGCAAGCTGACGAATGCTGGACCAGAAGCGTGACATGACATAAACACGGTTGGTTAGTTAACAAACTGTAACAGGGTCTGAACGGTAACACACGTAATGAACCGACAAAGAAGGGGAGACAGCAGGTGGGTTAAATAAGGGAGTGAGATTGGAATCAATAAGGAACAGGTGCGGAAAGTAACCGGGGGTGATTGCTACACACAAAGGTGAGGAATGTATGCAACGAGCGGGGAAGGCGATAGGCGGAAACTAAAGTGGGAAATCAAGAGAGCGAAACAGAGGGGAAACGCCCAACCTGAAGCAGAGGGGAAAACACGGACAAGGGAATCCAACAAGACACGGAGGGACATGACAAAACCGGGAAAACGGACTGGATGGGAACGGAACGTCACAGCGTTATTAGAATAGGTTACCCGGACAACGCAGGGACATTCTAGTGACTTCTAGTTACTAGAACGTCCCGGGAACATTCTCTGCAACGTCCCTGTAATCTTTAGAAAAAACCCTACGAAATGACGTCAAGGCGACGTCCTGATGACATTTCGAGATGTTCAGGGGACGTCCCGGAGACGTAATTTTGTTAGGTGGGCTATTATTTAGCCAATTGGATGTAAGGGCATGGGCAAATGTAAAGCTAGGGCTGCATCCCAATATTCTCCACTCCTCTCCTCCTTTCCTCCACTCCCCACTACCACTTGTCTCCTACCCGGAAGTATACAAAACTGCCTGATCGTTTTGAATACAAGTAATTGCATGTACAGTATACTATGTACCTGACATTGCGGTTTTCGTCGAGACATTAATCAATTTGTAACTATTTGTAAGTAATATGCAGCCTAATCAGCAACATTAGATTAGGACACAAAGATGGGTTTCTGGGGCACGGAGGAGAGGAGGTGGTAGTGGAGGAAAGGAGGGTGCACTTTTCGAGTATTGTGATGCAACATCGTTTTGGAGCAGGAGGTAGTTACCCGAGGTTTAACTCCAGTACACTTCAGAAAAAGTGTATCGGGAACTTTGATGACCGCTGTAACGGGCAGTCACGTGACCATGGTGAGTCGTGACCTTGGTGAGTCGTGACCTTGGTTCAATGTCTAATCGGACGAACAAATGATTTCTAATCAAGCTCATGAGGAAGTCGCGGGGGTGATATGACATGTTTCTTTACACCGCTGTTAGTTCTTCAGCATCGTCATTTAAAAAAATTATGCAATTGAATCCCATGGAGCTGTGACTCCAAATGGTTATGACTCCTCCTAGCTACCAGAGGGCGCTGTACTTTTGCCATTGCGGTTCCCATGATCTATGTAACCCTAACATGGCAGCAGATACACACAAAAATGCCAGGCACTGAAGGGTATGGAAGCTACCTCAGCAGTAGAGTTAACTCAAACCTTCCATTGCATTCATAATCATCACTGTGTTTATGTACCAGGTATAACCCAAGGGTGCCAAACATACAGCAAGCCATAGCCAGCTCTAGGCATAGACGATCACCTTTCCATTTGGAAAAAGAAAAAAACTTGCCAACTGTTTTATGGCTCACCTTCTGTAGAAAAAGAAGACTGCTAGACCAAATCATTAGCTATTAATGTTCAATGAGACCGTCACATATTCAAATGCTGAAATTATTCCCGTCAGCCGTATTGCCGTAATGTGGCGTAGAGTCCCTGCTAAGGCCCATAGATCATGGAATTACCCCTGATTAATATAAATGTGTCTGGCCTGAAGCAGGGTATATTGATTACCAATAACAGAGTCTCTTGCTTTATCAGTCAAAGCCCCCAGATACAGCATGCTGAGGACTTTTGGATGCGGAACAGAAGTTACTAACAGAAATTTAGCTATTCAGCTTGGACAAGCGAGTGGCTTAAAAGGTGTCACAGCGGTGCAGTGAATTGCCCTGTTGTCTCACAACAAGAAGGTGCTGAGCTCGAATCCCAGCTGAGGACCTTTCTGTGTGGAGTTTGCCTCATGCTTCCTCTGGGTACTCCAGTGTCCTCCCACAGTCCAAAGACATGCAGGTTATATTGGAGACTCTAAATTGCCCATTGGTATGACGTGTGAGCCCTGCAATGGATTGGCAACCTGTGCAGGATGTATTCTTTCCTCTCATGCAATTCATGCTGGGATAGATGCCCTGTATTGTGGTACAGAAAACTATGCACAAAATATTTGGGAAATATTTTACAGTATACAGTATATTATATTATACAACATAAAAATCTATGTAATTTCTTATAAAAAATGTCCACAGCTCCATAAATGTAAATAAACATAGATATACTGAACCACAAATGAAAACATGCGAGTGTAAAACAATCTCTACAAATTGACAAACAGTCCCCGTTATTTATTGATTTTCCAGAAGCATACATTTTGGCCGTTTAGCCAGAGCTCTTATCAAAAGCGATTTACAAGGCTTACATTCTCTGCATATAATAAACTAATACAACTGGATATTTAGTGAAGCAGTTCAGATCTAATGCATTTAGTAACAAGCCCAGCTCCTTAACCATTGTGCTGTGTACTCCTGCCAGATAGGTACGTACTCCTTCCATACCCTCCTCCTCTGAGTCAGTGTGGATATTACTCTCTAAAGGCCATGCAGAACCACCGATCAAGTGAAGTTTACGTGTTCCAGTTTAATCTCTGTCTAATTAAAAGCAACTGGCAGAGCTGGTTAGTAAACGGACAGTAAGGTTAGTTTTGGAGCCAGAGTCACGTGACCCCATTGTGCCCAAGCTCTTCGGCAGAGCCAGCAAGTAATTGGAGGAGACAGGAGCCAATCAATATCTGTGAACGCCGCTTTTTCATCTGTGACGGTCACCGTCTTCTTCACAGTTAGGTGCCAAGAATTGTCCATCTTAATCCCCTCAAAACCCTTTAAACAAACAGAGTTGTGTCCGAGCTCATAAATGTAGTCCCCAGTGGTGTTAGCAGTGGGATACGAAAACAAGGTCAACGAGAACGAAGGGTCAGCACATCTCCTGCTTTTCTTTATGAATATTTATATCATATTGATATTCCAGGCGCTGTATTTGCTACTGCCTGTGACACTTACTAGTCAAGGCACATGCCGGTATTTCACAAAGCCAAAGCAGGATTAGTGAGTTAGCTGGATAACTGCACTGAGTAAAACCAGGAGCCCTCCCAAATCTGGAACATGGACTGAAGTAAAAACAGCTGTTCTGGATTTTACTCAGTGCAGTTATCCAGCTAACTCGGTAATACTGCTTTGTGAAACAAGGCCCAGACCATGTTAGTCTTTAATAGCATATAGACCAGTGGTGCCTTATCATGTACCATAGAGGGCCCAGAATATTCAGAAAGAAAAAAAAAAGAGCTGTTCCAGGTTTTACTCAGTGCAGTTATCTAGCTACAGTTCCCTTCACTATTATTGGCACCCCTGGTAAAGATGAGTGAAAAGGGTTATAAAAAATTAACCGTTTGGTGAATTAGCTTACTCTCACACTGAAAAAATTGTAAAAATCCACCCCTTTAATTATTGGCACCCCTGAGGTGAAATCTAGTCCTACCCCCCAATTCCCATAGAGATCCATTCAAATGCAGAGACGTTATAGTATCGCTTGTAAGAGTACCAGGAAATAAGATATCAAGAGTCTTTTGATGTTGTTGGGTCACAGACATCAGGAAGTCATGGCATGTAAAGGATATGCAACCAAATATAAAAAATTATTACTTTATTCTATATATAAATGCAGGGGTGCCAATAATTGTGGCACACATGGTTTTGTTAAAAATAATTATTTCTTGATGAGGGATTTTTTTTTTTCATAATAAATTTATTTCAATTAAAGGTTGGATTTTCTCATTTTTTCAGTGTGAGATTAAGCTAATTCACCAAACGATGAATTTTTTATAACCCTTTTTACTCACCTTTACCAGGGTGCCAATAATAGTGGAGGGCACTGTATCTCACTATGAAATACCCCCCAGGTTGTTCAGTCCTCATTCAAAACATAGCTGGTGAGTTGAATACAACTGTAAGGAAGGGGGCAGATTTTACTGCCCCTGCTTACATCATCAACTCTTCTGCTTGACCAATGTATTACTCCTACGATACTTGAATATTTCTTATCATAAATCCCAAACAACAAATAAAACATTTTATTATTCCAGTCAACCGTAGCCTATTGCCGTAATGTTCAGTACTCAGCATGTTCATTAGCAGGCATAGCCGAACATTACCTTTTAGATGTTTGCCTTTTCAATGAAACTGTTCTCGCTGTTTATTGATATTAATGTGTTTTTATTAATTATGTCCTAATTAAGCAACCGTAGTCTATTGCCAGAATTGAACCTGCGGCAGCTAGCTAGTAGCCCAAGGTGAGCAATCTGTATTAGCCGTCTAACTAGCTCTAGCCTACAAAGCTTTATCCAACAAACATGTTCTCTGCTATTCATAGAATCGGGACAACAACATCAACCTAGCTAGCACTACGCTATGAGAAAATGAAAGGGGCACTAAGCTAATTTCATTTTGCATTATTTTAAAGGAGAATAGGTAGCACAGGCTTGTTGACTCCTCATAAACTTGCCAACTGTTTGTGATGACATTCTACCATAGCCACATTCTGGAAAGCCGCATTTACATGCTATAGACATCCTGTAAATAAAGTGTATGGTAATGATGATTCTTGCACTTCAGCTTTATAAGTTAACTAGCATATGATTCTCACACTTGCCTCGCTAAATGTGAAGTCCTGCATATTCAGTAAAGACAAGTGTGAGTGCATGTGTTGTACTCTTTCCAACTGCCAAAAACTAAAAGTATAAATTATTATTTATCTATAATTCTATAATAGTATGTGTGATACTTTGTTTGGGGTGATGCTGCTACTCGAGGGCCTGGTGTAGTAGGTGATTCCAAACAGTTTGTTTCCAAGGAGACTAAGTCAGCGCTGCCCTCATCGTCATGCCTACCATCCCACAGAAGTGAGACTTTCACGTTTGTTTTGGCGAGAAGGGGGTACAGGATCGTGGCGGTGGACGGGATTGTGGACTGGGATGCACGCGGGCAGGCGGGGGACGGGATTGGGGGCTGGGATGCACGTGGGCAGACGGGGGACGGGATTGTGGGATGCACGTGGGCAGGCGGGGGACGGGATTGTGAGATGCACGTGGGCAGGCGGGGGACGGGATTGTGGGATGCACGTGGGCAGGCGGGGGACGGGATTGTGGGATGCACGTGGGCAGGCGGGGAACGGGATTGTGGGATGCACGGGGGCAGGCGGGGGACGGGATTGTGGGATGCACGTGGGCAGGCGGGGGACGGGATTCTGGGATGCACGGGGGCAGGCGGGGGACGGGATTCTGGGATGCACGGGGGCAGGCGGGGGACGGGATTCTGGGATGCACGTGGGCAAGCGCTCACCACCATCTCAGAAAAAGAAGAAAAAAAAAACACATTTGAGTCTGATTCACACCCTCCCTCTCAGTACACCCACACCACAGATATTTATCTACGTTTACATTCAGAGGTTTAGCGGCTCCACACTGAAAGGTTTGGGTGATGAGCAGAGGTACCATGTCATCAGCGTCCCAACCAATAGGAGTAATCTGTACATAAACACGCAACATAAATTTGAGTGACAGAGCAGGTGGAAAAGGGATGGTAATGCAGTTTATGCATTTTATGTTTTATGTTTACACACGCACATAACTTTCAGATTACCATAGATACAAAGCTGAACTGTACTTGTCCCCACACACATGCACAGAACTTTCAGATTACCATAGATACAAAACTGAACTGTACCTGTCCCCACACACATGCACAGAACTTTCAGATTACCATAGATACAAAGCTGAACTGTACCTGTCCCCACACACATGCACAGAACCTTCAGATTACCATAGATACAAAGCTGAACTGTACCTGTCCCCACACACATGCACAGAACTTTCAGATTACCATAGATACAAAGCTGAACTGTACCTGTGCCCACACACATGCACACACACACACACACACACACACACACACACACACACACGCACACACACAACTTTCAGATTACCATAGATACAAAGCTGAACTGTACCTGTCCCCACACACATGCACAGAACTTTCAGATTACCATAGATACAAAGCTGAACTGTACCTGTGCCCACACACATGCACACACACACACACACACACACACACACACACACACACGCACACACACAACTTTCAGATTACCATAGATACAAAGCTGAACTGTACCTGTCCCCACACACATGCACAGAACCTTCTGATTACCATAGATACAAAACTGAAATGTACCTGTGCCCACACACATGCACACACACACACACACACACACACACACACACACGCACACACACAACTTTCAGATTACCATAGATACAAAGCTCAACTGTACCTGTCCCCACACACACTCACAGAACCTTCAGATTACCATAGATATAAAGCTGAACTGTACCTAAAGCTGAACTGCACACACACACTCAGAAGAAAGTTATTACAGAACATGAACAGTGGAATCAGAATGTAGTGTAAATGTAAAGTAAAGGTATATCCACCCATTAATATAGTGCCCTTTTTATTTTCTATAGCCCCAAACACGTTTTTAAATTTAGGCATTAAAATACAAAACATAACTGCCTGTGGATACGGTGATTATTGAGTAATATAATCATTATCCAGTTAAAGCATTCATTGAAAAAGCATTAAATAAACATAAATGCACAGTCGTAGGGCTCTATACACTTGGCGCTAAGCGCGGGTAACCCAAACCCAAGTGCCATTGCTAGTTTTCCTGTCCAGTGCCCACGTTGTTTAAATAGCCCAAGACACACCTATTATGAATTACGGGACTAAGTTCAGCCCCTTTGAACCATGTGTTTAACTCACAAAAGTGGATTTGCACACGCCTTAAATGCACTTGCATTTCTGTTAAGTCTTTCACTAGAGTTACATAATCCTTTGCAGCAAGCGACAATACCACAACATACCAAGGGAAACACAATATGCCTGTGGCTACTGACATAAGCATTTATGAGTGTCCATGTAGGGCTCATAAACGTGCTATGTAGTGCTTATAAACACATTACATAAGCATAAAATAACATTTTTTGAAAGTGCTACTATTAGTTTTTATGTCACTGTAAGCCTACCAGTATCTTTGTCTAACTGGTAGAACTATATAGGTGCGACCATGCTAGCAGTGCCCATCTATTTTAATATAAATCATTGTGAGAACAGGTAAACTTGTACAACCAGATTCCTTCTGGGATCTGCTTCCTGTGTCTGTAAAGAACGTGGCAATGCTGGTGAAATAACTAAATGATTACGTGCAGCTGCAGTAGGGCATACCTGCCCACTAATAATAATAATAATAATAATAAATTTTATTTAATTGGCGCCTTTCTGGACACTCAAGGTCACCTTACATTAAAAGTGCATATATGTATAACTAAAATAGATCAGAAAAATTAAAACAATTGGATGAGACAGACACAATATAGACATAGACATCAAAAGGAAGAACATAAGAGCATAGACATACAATAATAATCACAATCATAATAAAGGTGAGACATTATAGGGACAACATGGGGAAAGCAGAGTGTTATATATTATAAGCCAGAGGGAGGAGGTGTGTTTGTTGAGCTGTTTTTTGAAGGAGGGTAAGTGTGTATCTGCATGTTTGATGTGAGTGGGGAGGGAGTTCCAGAGAACGGGAGCAGCAGCGCTGAAGGCTCGAGCACCAACAGTAGTGAGTGGGGTGGGAGTTCCAGAGAACGGGAGCAGCAGCGCTGAAGGCTCGAGCACCAACAGTAGTGAGTGGGGAGGGAGTTCCAGAGAACGGGAGCAGCAGCGCTGAAGGCTCGAGCACCAACAGTAGTGAGTGGGGAGGGAGTTCCAGAGAACGGGAGCAGCAGCGCTGAAGGCTCGAGCACCAACAGTAGTGAGTGGGGAGGGAGTTCCAGAGAACGGGAGCAGCAGCGCTGAAGGCTCGAGCACCAACAGCAGTGAGTGGGGTGGGAGTTCCAGAGAACGGGAGCAGCAGCGCTGAAGGCTCGAGCACCAACAGTAGTGAGTGGGGAGGGAGTTCCAGAGAACGGGAGCAGCAGCGCTGAAGGCTCGAGCACCAACAGTAGTGAGTGGGGAGGGAGTTCCAGAGAACGGGAGCAGCAGCGCTGAAGGCTCGAGCACCAACAGCAGTGAGTGGGGTGGGAGTTCCAGAGAACGGGAGCAGCAGCGCTGAAGGCTCGAGCACCAACAGTAGTGAGTGGGGAGGGAGTTCCAGAGAACGGGAGCAGCAGCGCTGAAGGCTCGAGCACCAACAGTAGTGAGTGGGGAGGGAGTTCCAGAGAACGGGAGCAGCAGCGCTGAAGGCTCGAGCACCAACAGTAGTGAGTGGGGAGGGAGTTCCAGAGAACGGGAGCAGCAGCGCTGAAGGCTCGAGCACCAGCAGTAGTGAGTGGGGAGGGAGTTCCAGAGAACGGGAGCAGCAGCGCTGAAGGCTCGAGCACCAGCAGTAGTGAGTGGGGAGGGAGCTCCAGAGAACGGGAGCAGCAGCGCTGAAGGCTCGAGCACCAACAGTAGTGAGTGGGGAGGGAGTTCCAGAGAACGGGAGCAGCAGCGCTGAAGGCTCGAGCACCAACAGTAGTGAGTGGGGGTGGGAGGTATGGTGAGCAGCACCCAGCAGAGGAGGAGCGTAAAGTGCGGGTTGGGGTGTAGTCCTGAAGGAGGTCAGAAAGGTAGGGGGGGTGTGAGGCTGTGTAATGCGGTAGTGGGCTGGTAGCCAGTGTAGCTGAATGAGGGTGGGTGTAATGTGGTCAGAGGGTTTAGTATAGTATGTGAGGATTCATGCAGCAGAGTTTTGGATAATTTTCAGTTTATTTATGAGTTTGAAGAGGAGTCCTGAGAGTATACCAATGCAATAGTCTAGAGAGTATACCAATGCAATAGTCTAGCCGGGAAGTGACAAATAACCCTGCTGTGTTGGTGTTTCAGTGGACACATTAAAATGGAGGAACTTCAGACAAGAGATGAATGTGCTGTATGCTAACCACAGCCTTTTAATGTGCCCTAAAGTGGACATAGTTTTGAGATGATGCTTAAATTGTGGAGCACACCAGGGTTGAAGCTCCAGGTGCGAATTCTGGTATTCTGAATGAATCACGGCTACAGTAATCGTTTCTGTCAGTTCAACTTCCTTAGCCGCGCCAAGCTTACGGATTCCTGGGAGAGAAAAAAAAAATGGATATATTTTATATTTTTCAAAATAATTAGGAGCTATGACATAGGCCGTGTTATTGGATTATAACCTCGAAAAAATATCTAATTAATATGCGTCTGTCTGTGCTATGATTGGTCGAGTGTGACTCCATCGTCATACACAAGAGACGGACTACCATCGTCATACACAAGAGACGTGGGGCGGTCCACGAGTTTGGCCTATGTCATACCTCCCTCGGGGTAAAGACGTGGTTTGAAGGGAGCACACGAACCGGAATGTACTACAAAGTCATAACCAAGATATATGTCGAATTCAAAGACCCCCTGGTTTTTGTGAGTTTGTGATTCCCGTACCCCACCCACAACCCCTAAACATGACCTCACAGGAGTTCACGTAACTCGGGCTCATGCCTGAACTGTTAAGATAGTGGCATTTCCGGCACCCTGTTTCTCGGTTACAACAGTAAATGTGTTGTAGGAAGCTGTGTTGTCGGCCTGTGACATACCTCCGAAACTGACTATAAGAGCACACGTCTCTTCTGTATGACGATGGTAGTCACACTCGACCAATCATAGCACAGACGGATGCATATTAATTAGATCTTCTTACGAGGTTATAATCCAATAACACGGCCTATGTTATACCTCATAATTAGGCTACACTAATGCACAGCACAAACAACATCCTGCACATTAATATAAGTGACAGGTTCTGCAGTGTTCTGACAGGGTGGGTGTTTCACAAAGCAGGGTTACTGAGTTAGCTGGATATCTGCACTGAGTAAAACCCGGAACAGCTCTTTTTATTTCAGTCCATGGTCCAGATTTGGGGGGGTTCCGGGTTTTACTCAGTGCAGTTATCCAGTTAACTCAGTAACCCTGCTTTGTGAAACACTCACCCCCCAGAACAATGCAGAACCTGTCACTTATATTAATGTGCAGTATATCCTTCTTTCTAACAATGCAGTGTATAAGTAGAGTGCCACCTACGGGTAGCGCCCATAAAGTCCAGCCAAATTTTGCATTGACGTGGCGTGCAGCATTGTCCCACGCGGGTAAGAGGGGGGAAGGATACCTTTTTTGGGAGAAGAACACGATAATCAATAAAAAAAAATATCACACTGTATTTATATTATGACTACATGCACACACATGTAACTCCATTTAAAACAACATAATTTCCTGTACAATAACACCATAATAACACCTGCCGAGCTACAAAGAGAGGTGGCTTAAACCGACCTGGACGACTTTGATACTGCACACCCGGTGTAGGTGTTGCCGTAGTAACCCCTGGAACACAATAGCTATACCTGTGAAAAGACAGAGAGGTGCAACAGCAGATTTCCATTAGCACATACACAGCTATAGCGAGCTTTTCTTACTGTCTGTAGACTAAAGCTTCCTTTTTGCACCGCTCAGTATTAAAACCATTTATTTTATTTTATTTTGCTTCTAGTACAAATGTGCAAAATTGGACTTGGCATTGATTGAGTTATAGAAATGAAAGGTTTAGCTATGGTACAGCGATGAAGGCCTGAATATGTTCTATACTCAAACTTTTCTTTTGGTACAAACACACACACACACACACACACACACACTGAAATGCTCACTAATACACACACATACACACCCAAAGAAGACCAGGCAAGGTCGAAACGTAGCTACTATTAAATATCACCTTGGGCACATCTAATACATCCTCTTTACTATTAGAAGTTTATGCCAAGCACGTCAATTCGTGGATGCACATATACACTATTATAATTTTTAAGTTAATGATGTTAAAATGATGCATGAACATTCTATTTAGCCATGTTGTATCACAAATATTGGTAGTGATAAGAAGGCTGGTTGACCAATCAGCATTCAGGGCCAGAACTACCCATTTTATAAAGGTTTTTGAAATATTAAAATGACATGCACTGTAATGTACTGACCTCCTGTGATCGGGGATGGCTTGAACCGCATTTGCCGATGCTCTCTGTCTGTTTTGTTCTGGAAGTGTAGCGACACAAACACATTATCTCTCACATAACGTAATTCACTTTGTATTTCTTAAACCGGCTGGTAGTGTATCGTAGTCATTGAATTTTACTCTTATGCAATACTAGCAGCTTCAATGATCTCTAAAATAGATCTTTAAAGCTGACCATATTCTGGCTAAGATCCATTTCTTCATCCAAACCATGTGGAAGATAATAATTAATTTAAATGACCTAATAATGTGCTTTGACACATCATTATATTTCACAATGTAGCCACTCAAATATCACAAACGTGCTATGCAGGTAAACACCTCTCAATTTAAGTAATCTAAGTTGAGTTGTTCCATGGTATTGCATGCTGGGAAATGCAGTTTTACAAAAATGTTCAGTTATTCCATAGTGTTGCATGCTGGGACATGGGCATCAGGTGTGAGTCAGGTATGAATGCAACTGGCAGTTACGACAGTTGCAAAATAGTTACAATCATGGCTGATTCATCACCAAAATCACTGTTAATCACTTTGCACATACTCCGATAAATGTGTAACGTTTTGTTGTGTGCGTAATCTTAGTTCAGGATGTAGGTATAATGTCCCTGGCCTTTCACTCACGGTTCTGAAAATATTTTGTCATTCTTTCCAGAACTTTGAGCTTCAGATTGTAGTGTTTATCCACTTCGGTCTCATCTGGAGTCTTCCCAGGATTCTTCACTATGAACTGAGCCCTGAATAATAACAATAATAATAATAATAATAATAATAATAATAATAATAATAAAGAAATGTACAAAAATGATGTAAATAAATGATGCAATAAATGAAATGAAACGCAATAAATTAATGAAACGCAACCCTAAATTAATTTAGTTTTTTTTTATTAGATTAATGATTTTCAAGTGTTTGGGAATTTCTACTGACATCCAGTCAGACATTGAAGGCAAGTGAAGGCTTAACTTGCTGTTAGCCATATTAAAGAATATAAGACACCCGGTTCATTGTAAAACAAGTAAACATACCTTCTCTTTGTGTCCTTGTAGTTCTGAAATGAAGCAACAAAAAACATCACATAAAGCTTAGCTAGTCTCAGGGTGTATGACGTGGTGATAATGGCAGAGAGAACTGACGTTATTCATAGCGACAGATTTACTAAGACCTTTACCAGGTGCAAAACCTTTTAGCGCACACAAATCTAATAAGACAATCAATGATTGGTGCAACACAAATACCATGACCAATCACTGGTCATGTCATTGGTTTTGCGTGTCCTAAAATATTTCGTACATGCTCAAGGTCCTAGTAAATCAGGCCCACAATTGGCTATTCCGTCAGCAGTGTATTGCATACGTGAGTTTGTATTATGAGCTGTTGTAGATGAGTTCCCTCTTCGCACTTGTGTTTGCAGTCTAAGTTTCTCTGGATACTACTGTGCTAAATGACAGCAAAAAAAAACGGTGACTTTCTGTCATAAAACCTGTGGTATGAGGTAATAAAGCCTGGCTGTATTTGAATGATTTTGTACGTTGCAAAACGGTACAGAAGTTACCTTCAATAGTACAATGTCTCTGTCTTTGAGGGCTTGCTCCATGGCTTTGATCACACTTGATAGGGATTCGATATCGTCGGTCAGGTCCTCAGCCGTCCTCTTCGCCAAATCCCCCCTGTCCTTCGCCACTTTTCTCAGCGCGCTAATCCGAGCCTCCTCCTCCTTCTGCAGAAACTGGCGAAGCTCGTCAAACTCCGCCCTGATCTGGCTCTCCGTGCACTCTGATTTGCTCTGGGCGAGGGCACATTTGTCAATCAAACATATACAATGCATAAACACGTCTGTATACACAATGAATGAATTACAAACACGGTCACGTGTCTTTGCCACAATGGATACACTTTTATCACAGTATCAGTTCTTATATTCCAGCACAATTGTCTCAAGTAATGTTTGTTTTTTTCATTTTTTATTTTATCCTGCTCACCTTGATGTTTTTTGCTGTTCTTTCACAGGTCTGCTTTGCTTTCTCCAGGGCCCTCAGATTCCTATCCAAGGACCTCAGGTCTACTCTGATTTTCTCCTGTAAACAAAATATGTGTGTGTGTGTGTGTGTGTGTGTGTGTGTGTGTGTGTGTGTGTGTGTGTGTGTGTGTGTGTGTGTGGTGTGTGGTGTATGTGTGTGCGCGCACGTGTGTGATGTGGTGTGATGTGTGTGTGTGTGTGTGTGTGTGTGTGTGTGTGTGTGTGTGTGTGTGTGTGTGTGTGTGTGGTGTGTGGTGTATGTGTGTGCGCGCACGTGTGTGATGTGGTGTGATGTGTGTGTGTGTGTGTGTGTGTGTGTGTGTGTGTGTGTTGTGTGCATGAGGCATGAGTGTGTGTGTTTTGCTTAATGTTTTATTTTCTGTACATTAGGCTGATTTTTGAATGGTAAGGTGCTATACCACTATTATTATTATTATTATTATTATTATTATTATTATTATTATTATTATTATTATTATTATTACTATTGTTGTTGTTGTTATTATTATTATTATTATTATTATTATTATTATTATTATTATTATTATTATTATTATTATTATTAATAATAATAATAATAATAACCGCTTCCTTACCTTAAATGTCTGAGCTGCTTCCTGGACGGGCCGGAGTGCGTGATTTTCGTGTT
The DNA here is from genome assembly GCA_029718625.1 of Synaphobranchus kaupii. Classification (NCBI taxonomy): domain Eukaryota; kingdom Metazoa; phylum Chordata; class Actinopteri; order Anguilliformes; family Synaphobranchidae; genus Synaphobranchus; species Synaphobranchus kaupii. The sequence continues at coordinate 126,810,084 of CM056377.1, forward strand.
TCTCTGAGGTCTGACAGACGGTGCAGATGGGCTCCTCGTCGTCCATGCAGAAGAGCTTGTGTCTCTCCCTGTGCAGACTGCAGAGCTCTTCGGGCCGGGCCGAGGGTCTCTCCCTCCTCCTCTCGGTGAGCTCTTCGGGCCGGGCCGAGGGTCTCTCCCTCCTCCTCTCTGTGAGCTCCTCGGGCCGGGCCGAGGGTCTCTCCCACCTCCTCTCGGTGAAGGTCTCGCAGACATTCTTCAGGGCCAGATTTCGCGGGGGGAGGTGATCTGATCCCCTCTGGCAGCAGATGGGGCATTTGTTGTTGCCCCGTCTCCTGCACTCCTGCAGGCAGGATCTACAGATGCTGTGGCTGCAGTTGAGGAGCAGGGGATCTTCAAAGATCTTGTAGCACACAGGACAGGTGAGGTCTTCTTCCAGGTACGCAGCCATTCTTCCTCCCAGGTGAAAAAGTATACTTTAGTGTTATAAAAATATAATGTAAGTATACAAAAGCTATTACAAGTTTTTGTACTTAATTTGAAGTATGTTTAAGGTGTACTTTTAAAAAGTGCACTTCAAAATAGTTGTCATTAAGTAGAACTTTAATGTACTAAAAATAAGTGTACTAATGCTGCAACACTTGTAGTGGTATTTAGGTATACTTATAAAACGTGTACTATTATCAAGTCATAATTAGCACACTATTAGTAAGCTTTATTAAAGTGTACTTTTATTTCGCTTCATTAAATACACTTACAAAAAGTGCACTTTATTGTAAGTATATTTCAAGTTGTACAGTAGTGTACTTCAAAAAAGTATACACTAACAGTTAAACACTCCACAGTGCACCCAAAGCAAATAAAATACGATGACAGTCTATCGGGGTTAATTTGAGTGTTTATACCATCATTTTTGAAGTCAAATTATCGTTGAATCCTTTAATTTGTGCTGACCTATATTCTCTGTGGAAGTACACATTCACACACACACGCGTGGCACGGCGGCCAAAAAACACACACACGGCCAATTTTACATGCCTTTACATGACCAATCAATATATGACCAAGCCACAAATTAATAGAATAGAATATAAAAATAATAACTGCCTACCTCTCTCCATCTCTCTCTCACAACAAGGCAGTCGGACCAGTGTAGCGTACAATTCTTCCCAGCGTATTACTTTTTCCCACTTCCAGGTCCGTTGCTTGACTGTACATCTCGCTAGCTACTAGCACCTAGCACTGAACTGATCATTTTAAATGTATTTGTTCAATTAGCCTGTAAATAAACATTATTAGCGATTTATACATTTGCATTAGGTAGCAGGAATGCTAGCTACTGACCACGGATGGGTTCAAAAAGATAGCTTGTCTTTTCATAAACATGCAGAACGAAAGTGTTATCTGATTGGACATTGCTCAACTTCCCGCTCGTAGTCGAGCAGGGATTGGTTATTTGTCCGGTTCGAGTGACGGACCTAGAAGTATGCAGAAAAAATTATACGCTGTAGCAAAGGTCTCTGGCTGTGGCTGTAGCCTACGCTACACCGGCCCAAAACAGTAGTAAATCAGACCGGCCCTTCTGCCATTTGCCAGAACTGCCAGATGGCCAGTCCGGGCCTGGGTTCAGCTAAGGACCGAGGAAAGGACACGAGGAAATGATGCAAGGAGTGCAAATAAGTGATTGGACTGAACCCAATGCGTTTCGTTTTACAGAATTGCATATCTTAACAAGGGGAGCGGCGCTCCCCGCGTTCAACGATAATTTGAGTATAGTAAAAAAAATGCATTTTATTTCTAACCTGGTAAGTTATACTAATATGAAGCTTGATTTATAAATTTGTTTCCCAAACACTGTGAGTGTCAGAAGAGCAGTGTTTTATTGTATTAGTGTTTTAAGAATTGAGGGCTAGCTAATAAAATTTTGTGAAAGGTTTTGACATGTAAGGTTTCTCCGGTACAGTAGGTGGCGGTATGCACCTTAAAGTTGGTCTTTTATCTGCCATGAAACCTAAAGAAGAAGCATAAAAAGGAAGTCATTCAGAAAGTCAGTTTTTTAGAAGGGAAGAAGTAATTATTATTATTTTGTTTGGTTAATTTATTTTATATATTATTATTTTCTCTTTTTTTTGGTTTGTTTGTTTTTTGTGATTATTGGTTTATCGGTTTTGTTTTATTTGAGACCAGAAGATGGCGGTAATACAACGAATACGGATCTAAACCGCCTATAAAACACAAGAAGAAGAAGTGAGTTTTTTTTTTTAGAAAGTCTGTGGCTGCGTCCCAATACGCACTTGCGTTCAAATGCGGGTGCCCGCGAGAACCTCCAGGGGCTTAATGTGTCCCATTTCTTATTTTGTGTTTCGCAAGGGTACTCTCGAGCGCCGCCATGAGCCCTTGATGCACCCCTCTAGCAAGTCCGCATCAGACCACACTTTTCAGAGGGGTATTACCCAAAATCCCCTGCGAAATTTCTGTTTGTAACCAATCACAGAGGACTTGAAGTTGTTGGCAAGTTTTTCCGGAGAAGCGAAGAGTGATGGAGAAGAAAATATTCAAGTGTACGTAACGTTACCTTAAACTTATTTAATTTAGTCATTTTGCACAATGAAATAAAACTAATAATCTTCACCTTTTTTTTTCACCCATAACTTTATTGAACAACAGGAATTTTGACCGAGCTTTTTCATGCAGTGTGTCCCAATTCTTTCCTTTTAAACCCATGCACCCTCGTGCACTTGCACACCTTGAGTGTACACCCTCTGACGTCACCAAAGTGCGGTCCTGAAGGGCCAATTGGGACGCAGCCTGTTTCTCCTTATGGAGTGTGTGGGATTTCAACAATATTCATCGCCATCCTTGTCTTTATACTTTTAATAATGCAATCTCTGTAAGTACATTAGTTTTAAACCTTTATATCTTCATATGTTGAGCGTTATTTGGATGTTGTGAGAGAATTGACATACTCTTATTAGAGTGTTAGGGTGTTATTTACCTTGTTGTAATCAGAGTTCTTTGTTTCTGGCCAACTCGTGGGCTGCGCTTTCTGCTGGCTCAAGATAGTTATACGCCAAAAATAATCCTGGCCACTCCTCATCTTAAGACGAACACGCCCAGTTCACTTGTTACGGGCACACCATCACTTGGTATTTAACGGACGTGAGCGCTAGGGGCTATAATGAACCCTACGCCGGGTGTAAGATAGCAAAGACACTTGTGTTTGGGTTAATGCCACTTAGCGCCGGTTGTAAGATAGGGCCCTTGGACTGTACAGAATGATACCAGAAAACGGTTTCAAAATGCATGTGAAATGTGACATATTGGACGCTTATATAATGCATAATACCGTACTTGCAGTATAACTGGATTCAACAAGTTCATTTTCACTATATGTAATATGACAGCATTATACGTAAAGTGCATATCTGTGCAATGCATGAATTGTCATAGAACTATTTTAAATACACTTATAGATTGCTTTCAACCTAACCATAATACATTTAAAGTTTGTTTCCAACACACTGGTGACATAATAAAGTTGTACTGTAAGTGTCTTTCAAATACCTACAAATCATACTATTTATTAGTGTACTAACGTTCACTAAAAGTAGTCCCATTTTAACATACAGACTGCTCTTGAAGTACACTTAAGTACAACATAAGTTCTACTTTTGAACAACTTTAGTGCACTTAGTATACTTAAAGCACTGCCAATTTAGCACAAAATACATAAGTGCTAAAAGTACACTTTTAAAAAGTGTACTTCAAGTATAGTCTCAAACACACCGTAATACTTTTAAAGTTTGTTTCAAATGCACTAGTGACATAAGTAAATTGTACTGAAGTGTATTTAAGATACCAACAAATCATACTTTTTGTTAGTACACTAAAATATACTTAGTATCCTAAAAATAGTCCCATTTTAACATACACACTGCACTTGAAGTACACTTAAGTACGACTTAAGTTCTACTTTTTAACAACTTTAGTGCACTTAGTATACTTAAAGCGCTGCCAGTTTAGCACAAAGTACATAATTAGTACAAAAACTACTAAAAGTGCACTTTGAAAAACTGTATTTCAAGTATAATCTTTTTTTCACCTGGGCTTCCCTGATGTCGTTCTCGGTAATGACTCCTGGTCTCCACGTATAGTCCAGCTGCTGCTAATGTGGATTCCCTGTGAATTTTTTAATGTATTTTTATTATCTTCACTTCCGTTGCTCTCAAAATGTGCGGCTGTGTTGTATGTTGAGGTCAGTACAATAGTCACTGCGTTTTACTTTGTCTGTGTTCAACTTACAGGATGATCTGACACACCTTCAGTCTTTCTTCCTGTTTTGATCACTTGTTTTCATGTGAGGCATTGCTGAAACTCAACCAGGTATTTAATCAGCAGACGGGTATGTGCAGGTAACTCCCTTACATTTTTTTACCATTTCTTATTTATATACTTTATGCCTAAAGATAAGCTAATAAATAAAACTAAACTTAATATAGCCTTTCCAAACTTACTGAACTTAATATAGCCTTGTGGCAGAGAACACAGCAGAGTACGTTACTGTTTGTGGCATTTTGTCATATTCCATCAAATTCAGTGGGTTGTTCTGCTACCACTTTACCTGCCCCCAGAATGTTCACCTGGCTGCTTGACTACATTTCTATCATGTCGCACAGCAAGTTCCTTCAGTACCTCAAACCTGCCCCAAAGCCAGGCTTCTTGTGCATGTTTCCCATGTGGGAAAACAGTGTGACCACTCCAGTCCCCATAAATTAATTGTACTAAGTTCTGACCTGTCAACTGTGGATCCCTGACTAAGGCAAATGCCTGGCGAAATGCTGGTGTCATTTTGAGCCAATGTGTAAATCAGTCAAAAATATTAAAAAGTGTGCATTTAAGAGCATTTAAGTTCAAAATTCATCTTTCGACTAATAATAGAATATTTCAGCTTTGGCTAATTGCTATTTAGCCCTCTTATTTTTTCTCATTGGCAATAATTTAATTTTATCTCAGGTTTTACCCAGATATATATAGGGCTACATGCTCTTTAGCCAATCTCTTTAGCCTGATGCTCCTGTGAGGTTTTTTAAGGTTTCTGCTTTGAGATGTAAACTGTGATATTCTCTAATATTTCAACTGTGTTTCTCTACTTTCGAGACACAGGGAAAGTGGGTGGGAGCTTTTAAGAATAGGGAGGTGGGGCTTTTAAGAAATGGACATCAGCTTCTTGCCTTTTAGAGGAAGGAATCTGGTTGTTCAAGTTAAGTTGATCTCACCGGGACTTACTGATATAGGAGAGGTTTTGCTGCTTGGCCACACCCACACACAAATATCTCACCAGACTTTAGAGTGGAAGGTGTAGAGTGGAATAAAAGTAAACTATATCAGTGAATTTTTATTATTATTTTCCCAAGCAATACTCTCATGTCAAAAGCATTTTATTTCATTGTACTTTAACTACATTGAAGAATGTATTTTTATGTGTAGTTCTTAATTACATATTGTTTATGATAATTATTATGCTGTATTGCAAATCACTGTACTTCAACAATTACTACTGTCTGTACAACTCAAAACGGTACTTATTACAACTATAATGCAGAATTATCCTGAGGTAATTAGGGATTAGGTAATTATCATGGGAAAATGTACAGTATAAACCAGGGCTGGTCTGTGTGCTGGGTTTTTTTCCAACCAGCTATTTTTGTTTTAGTTTTCTGACAGCTGTAAAATCTACTGTCATAAACAAATCAGTACTGTTACTGGTAGCAGAGTCAAGCACACCTGGGGTTCCAGTAAGGTTCACCCCTGCTCTGTAACACAGCAACAGGAAGTAGAGAGAGTGAAGAACAAAATCCTGGCACAGGCTCAGAATGACAGCATCCAGTCACAGCTTCTGTACAGATATACATTGCGTGAGCTGACATTGGGACTCGGACTCGGACTCAGCATACATCATGAGCAAATCAAAATGTCAAAAAAAACAGCATGACTTATTTGCCCTGTCCTCTGACTTCTCTTTATTCTGAGCTATTTCCTCCACTCTACAGTATAGGCCTGACTTGGAACCACTCGATGGTGCTTCGCCGACTTTCGCCTTATGTTTTTAACGGGCGAAGCGGCGACGCCCAGTGGCCACTTTTTGTGCAAAACAAAAAGAAGTGCAGAACACGTCCATTTGGTCATGGTCGGGAGGCCTCACGCTTGTCTTGTCAAAACGAGTCTACCCAGGGCCAGGTAGGGGAGAGGCGATGATGATGATGATGATGATGATGATGATGAGGAAGATGAGGTGGAGTAGGCTTGAGGTACACTTTAATTCAAAAACCATCCACCTGCAGGCCGCCCATTCAGTGGCAAGTCAATATTCCCACACACAGGAGAATATGTGTGAATTAGTGTGTGTTTGCAACCTAATTTCTTTGAAACATCACATGTATTCCTTGAAAATAAATACAATACAAAATACAATTCAATGTGCATGACTGTGCTTATAAAAAAGTCCATGTTGGTCCATGGTGTTGGAACTTGTCATAAAGGACATTTCTATATAATGGAACATTTATGAGATTGATCTGAAAGTATCGAGGTCAGGAGCAAAGGAAAATTGATTTTTAAAAAGCCCTTTATCTGAGATCAAAGGGACTGTGCAACAGACTCACGAGGGAAGAACAGTCATCGGTTTCACTCAGTGACTGATTTGAACCAATCGTATTATCACCCTGTCAACAGCAAATACTTTTGATTGGTTGACAGAAGTCAGCGATTGGCAGACAATCAATTTTGGAGTTTTTTTTTTTTTTGTGGAAAGCAGGGTGAACTAAGGGGTAACCCCAAACTGCTAATTTTGGGGACAGGGCAGAGGGGGCCCCCAAGCATCTTGGGGTGACTTTTGGAAAGAGAGGAACTGAAGCCCACTACAGAAACCAGAGGGGGGAAGCCGGCGTGGTTGGAATGTTTTTAAGGGCGCACTCAGTTCCCTGATTTTAATTCCGTCCCCAAAGCCGATCCGTCTCTGTAGCAGGGGTCGCGACCCTTGGTGAGCCTCAGCAGATCTTTTTCGTTTCGTTTTTTTAATGTGTTTGTTCCTCCATTCATTCCTGAAGGAGCCGGCCGTGCCAGTGACACCGCCAGCGCCCCGCATCCAAAGTGTGTCTCATTAAGACAAATGAAAGCCGGGGCCTCGTGCAGCGGATGGTGGGCGTCGGGCGGCGGGTGGCGGGCGGCTCGCTGATCCGTGAGCCAGGCGTGTTTCTACGCCCGCAGTAACAGCTCATGCTGTTTTGGCGGGATAAAGGTCACTCGCGCGCTTTTTTTATTTGATTTTTTTAAACGTTGCCTTCCTCTCCATGTAATGTGGTTAATGAACCAGCAAGGAATGCAGACAGCCTTCTTTTTCCAGTGTTATTTAAGCGAAGGAGATCTGCGTCGAATCTGACGTCTCTTTATAGTCTGGTGAGTGACGGTCTGACCTTTTCCTCGAATGTGTCGGAGCACAATCCACAGCTGATTACTGACTCTAAGTGCCATTTGGAGCGTGGGTCACATTGGGCCGTGAAAATCATTTTGACGTGTCATTATGATGGAGATGAACAATTTCTGAGAAAAACCAGTTTTGTTTTCCCTCCCTAACTGCACCTGTTGAGGGCAATCATGCCTCTAACTGCACCTGTTCAGTGCAGTCATGCCTCTCTGGGCTTATTGGGGAACAGAATTTTAAAAATTAACCAATTAAATAATTTATCCATTAGTTATTAATTTATCTACTGTATTTATCTCATTCAAAACCATGCCTAACCCCCCCCCCCCCCACACACACACACAAATCTCCCACCTCCCCTCTCAATCATTTCCTAGCACCTGCATAATATACATGTTCCCTTTAACCTGATTACAATTTCCCGCTAAATCCGACCTATTCCCAGCATTCTGGCCGTTCCTACTTGTCCTTGAAGGTACTTACTGACAGAGCATTTAAGTTCTTGTGTTACACACAATCCCAGTGTGTAACTCATCGAGAGGGGTGACATCACCCTGTGGGGGTCAGACTGCCACCCTATCAGATAACCGCTGTCCTGTTGCTTCCTTACGGGACCATGGAACACCACAGCGCACCAGCATTATGACATCACAATACAGCCGTGATGTAATCAAAGTGGGTCTAGATCCCCTGGGCTAGCTGTGAGTCTGAGTGCCTGACTTCACAATTATGAGAATTCATCTGTTTATTTTTCCCCTAAATGACAAACTCACAATCAGATGACAAGTGGGAAGCAGTTACTTACAGTTATCTAATTATGAAAAGCTACTTGACAAAAGTTTGTCTTATCCAGAGCATCTTGTACAGCATACAATCCATTTGTAGTGGATGTTCTATTAAAGTTACTGTAAGTACCTTACTCAAGGATCAACAGTGGTGCTGCCTGGGAATTGAACCCATAACCTTATTGAACCTATTACAAGCCTTACTCCCTCACCATTATGATGGATATCCACTCTAAGTGGATACAGCATTAAGGAACAGCCATGGTTCAGTCTTTAAAAGCAATACCCCTCTCTTTGAATGACAGCCATTTACCGTAGACACATTCTGTGATCTTAGACTTCCACACTCATTAATTAAATCCCTCCTGACCAAATATATTAGAGGCGTCTTTTCTAAGGGGGAACAAAAGAGTACTCTATAAAAACGGGCTTAGATCAATGGTAGCTTTAAATGACATAAAAGCTAACTCTTCTCAAAATAAACAGCATCCTTTTGGTTTCCCAACCTTTTCCCAACAAATTAAATACGTTTTTTTTTTCTTTTTCACTTTTGACCAGGATGAGTAAAAAAAAGTAAAGTAAGTTTTTCTCCAACAAATGGACCTGGGTATTTCCCAGAGCAGGATTACTGAGTTAGCTGGATAACTGCGCTGAGTAAAACCCAAAGCAGGATTACTGAGTTAGCTGGATAACTGCACTGAGTAAAACCCAAAGCAGGATTACTGAGTTAGCTGGATAACTGCACTGTATAACCTGAGTAAAACCCAGATTTGAATATGGAAGTAAAGTATTCCACTTCTTTTACAGTCCATGTTCCAGATTTGGGAGGGTTCCAGGTTTTACTCAGTGCTGTTATCCAGCTAACTCAGTATTCTTGTCATGGTTAGTGGCTGTCTCCTTTTGTTTCTACCATGGTTTTCCGTTTGGCGTCGTCTAAAGCTCTATCGGATTTTTTCTTCCTCCGTTCCGGTGTTTGGATCTCTCCGGGTCATTATCTTCGACACCTGTGTTTGGTTTCCGTCGGCTATAAATAGAGCTTCACTTCCGCTTTCCGGTGCTTCTAGATTGTTGTGGAGTTATTACTAGATAGCCGGTATTGGTATAGGTAAAAGTCTTTAGCTTCTATGTCTCTGTTTGGTGTTATACAGAGACACAGCTATTGGTATAAATTATAGGATTAGAATTTCTGGTTTTCTGTCCTATCGCCCTCTATTCTTTTCTTTTTGCCTGCAGCCTGTTTATTCTTTGTGCAGCTCCTTAGCCGACTGAGCTGTAGTTACAAGCTTGCTATTTTGTTCGTTTCTTTTCAGTGTTCTCAACCTCTGATATACGCAGATCAATTAGTGCGTGAGGTTCTTTCTTTTTGTTTGTTTCTCGCTGTTTTAGCGAACTATCGCCTCCGTTTGAGGTTGTTTTGTGTTAGCCTTGAGCTGGGGAAGTTTTGCTCCCGCTTTTCAGTTTCCTTTCTTCCCTTGGTGCGGTTTAATTCCGCTTCTGTGGCGTGTCTTTTAGATACGCTTTCTGAATCCTTATCTGTCGCGTTTGGTTCTCTATTTTCTAACCTAAAACCTGACAGAATCTAGAAGCCTCCCAAAACATGGAAGAATCAGTGTCAGATAGGGATTATGAACAAACCAGTCAGGGCGCTACGGGGGGTACTACAGAGCAAACGCTTATCTCCCTGCAGATTCAACAGGGTCAGCTGTGGGAACAGTTGCGTAGCCAGGGGGAGTGCCTCCAACGCTTAACAGAGAGCCTGCACAGACTTTCTGTGGCAAGTAACCCTCCTCCAGTTGCACAAGCACCCACACCTCCCATACCCGCTCCACGTACCATAAAGGAGCCAAAATTACAGTTACCGGATTGCTATGGTGGGGAATCGGGTAAATGCCGGCCATTTTTAACTCAGTGTCTGATATTTTTTCAGGCACAACCCTCTCGTTTCTCCACACCAGAATCCCGGGTAGCATTTATTTTGTCCTTATTAAATGGCCAGGCTCTTGCGTGGGCGGATCCTCTTATTCGAGGTAATGCTCCTGTCATTCGGGATCCAGTGCAACTTATGGAGGAAATGCAACTGGTTTTCGATCACGAGGTTTCAGGGGAGGAGGCGGCAAGGAGACTCACCAGCTTACGTCAAGGCACTAAGACTGTAGCTGAGTTCTCCATTACATTTCGAGCCGGGGAGACGGGATGGTCAGACGGCCCGTTAAAATCCCTCTTTCTTCAAGCATTATCCAGTTCCATCAAAGATGCGTTGGCTATGCTAGAACCACCCCCTACACTAAATAAATTAATAACTTCTGCAATACGTCTCGATAACCGGATTAGAGAACGTGAACGTGAACGTGCGATTAAAGATCAGTCGCCCCGTTTTAAGGTCCGTGTTAAGAGACATTCCGCCTACTGTGCCCACATATCTCTCCGTTGATCAGGAGGAGCCTATGCAGGTGGATGGCTCGTCCCTCCATCAAAGTAGGAGAGCGAGACCGCGGAAGTACTGGTGCCAGCATTGTAAGCGTAGCGGTCATAACCAAGGATCGCTGCTACAAGTTGGTGGGGAACAAGGGGTCTCACTAGGGAGGTCGGGGTCCCCAGTGAGACAAGATTGTATTAACTCCCGGACCCTCATACCTGTCCGACTGTTTTGGGAGGGACGTTCGGCAAACGTTACCGCTTTTATTGATTCAGGGGCTGTGGAGTCTTTTATTGACGCTAAATGGGCTAGGAATTTACAAATCCCTACCAATCCCCTAATAAGTCCTCGCCAAGTTACTGCCCTGGATGGTCGTCCTTTGGGTTCTGGACTCATTAAACAAAAAACAAATCCAATTGAGATGCGCATTCCTCTCCAGGGGCACTCGGAGAGAATAGAATTTTTTTTTATCAACTCTCCGTCGTATCCTTTAGTGCTGGGACATTCATGGTTAGGGCTACATAACCCGCATATCTGTTGAGGTAGTAATAGGAATCCTATTCGTCAGTGGGGTTCCCACTGTTTAGCGCATTGTTACCCTGTTCCAAACGCCACCTTTGATCTGTCCGAACCTAATTCCGAGAGTCATTCTGAGGAGGCAAAATCTTATCTGGATCGAGATACTTCCTCCTACCTCGCGGGGAGTGGTGAGGAGAGTCTCTCTTGGGATCCCTTTGCTGAGGGGCTTCTCACAGAGGAAGACGAACATTCCATCTCCGATTTCGAGTGGGATAGCTCGTCTGACAGATCTTCTGGTACTCCGGAGGTGGTAGGGGCGCTTGAGTTTAATCTACCCGCAGGTGTGCCTATCGAGTATTCTGACATCGCTGAGGTTTTTAGTAAACAGCGTGCTGCCAAATTACCACCTCACAGACCATACGATTGTGCCATTGAGCTGTACCCTGGCACTATCCCTCCCAGAGGCTCATTGTACGCCTTGTCAGCTCCTGAGAGCGCTGCTATGAGGCAGTCCATTGAGTCCTTAGCCAATGGATTTATCACGCCGTCCACGTCACCCGCCAGTGCGGGGGGTTTTTTTGTTAAAAAGAAAGACAGAGGCCTAAGACCCTGTATAGATTACCGGGGCCTCAATGCTATTACCATTAAGAACAGGTACCCTCTTCCCCTCATGAATTCCGCATTTGAGCGTTTACAGGGGGCGTCGGTTTTTAGTAAACTCGATCTACGTAGCGCATACAATCTCGTGCGCATTCGTGAGGGGGATGAGTGGAAGACCGCTTTTAACACGCATCACGGACACTACGAATACCGGGTGATGCCGTTCGGTCTCACTAGCGCCCCCTCTGTTTTTCAGGCGCTAGTGAACGATGTCTTGAGAGAGATGCTAGAGAGATTTGTCTTCGTTTACTTAGACGATATTTAAATTTTTTCTCCGGATCTTCCCTCTCACATCATACACGTTAGACAGGTGTTGGAGGCACTTCTTAAGGCCCAACTATTTGTTAAGGCTGAAAAGTGTTCTTTCCACTCCAGTTCCATCTCCTTTTTAGGCTTTATTGTTGCTGACGGTAAAGTCCTGATGGATCCAAGGAAGATTTCAACGGTTAAGAATTGGCCCACTCCTACTTCTGTGAAGCAGGTGCAGCGCTTCTTGGGCTTTGCAAATTTTTATAGGAGATTTATCCGCAATTTTAGCTCAGTAGCGGCTCCTATCACAGCCCTCACAAAAAAAAAAGCATTTCCTGCTCAGTTTCAGTGGAACCCCAGGGCGGAGACCGCTTTTACTGAACTAAAAAGGAGGTTCTGCTGCGAGCCCATTCTTGCTACTCCCAATCCCTCCCTTCCCTTTGTGGTGGAGGTCAACGCTTCGGAGCTGGGGGTTGGGGCCATTCTGTCTCAGCATTCTCCGGTGGACCACAAGCTACACCCATGTGCATATTTTTCTCGTAGCCTTACACCTGCCGAGAGAAACTACGACATCGGTGATCTTGAACTGTTGGCGGTCAAATTGGCGCTGGAGGAGTGGCGTCATTGGTTGCAGGGAGCTGAGCACCCTTTTACAGTCTGGACTGACCATAAGAATCTGCAGTTTATCCAACAGGCCAAAACGCGCAATTCGCGACAAGCCCGTTGGGCCTTGTTTTTTACCAGATTCAATTGTATCCTTACCTATCGCCCCGGGTCAAAAAATACTAAACCTGATGCGTTATCACGCATTTATGACCGGTCGGATAAGGAGTCACGTCCCAAATCTGTGCTCCCTAGTTCTCATATTGTGGCTCCTGTTATGTGGGCCATTGAGGCGGCTGTGCAGAAGGCTCTGCGTTCCGATCCCGGTCCAGGGGGGGGGTCCGCCCCACTGCTTGTTTGTTCCCTCTCGATTGAGGTCTCGTGTCCTTCAGTGGGGTCACACTTCCCAGTTAGTGGCCCATCCGGGTGTGCACCGGACAAAGGAGTTTGTCTCGCGTCGGTTTTGGTGGCCAAAGCTCGAGAGTGATGTGCGGGAGTTTGTCGCGACATGTGCTATTTGCGCCCGTAATAAGGGTTCACGGCTTTCCCCTTCGGGTCTCTTGCGCCCCCTGTCCATTCCCAGGCGCCCCTGGAGTCACATCGCCCTCGACTTCGTTACAGGCCTGCCACCTTCGCATGGGAATACGGTCATCTTAGTTATAGTTGACCGTTTTTCCAAAGCAGCTCATTTTGTCGCTCTGCCTAAACTGCCATCGGCACCTGAGACGGTCCAGCTAATGATAGACCATGTGTTTAGGGTGCACGGCCTACCTCTGGACGTGGTGTCGGATCGCGGCCCCCAATTCACCGCTAGATTCTGGCGTTCATTTTGTGCTCTGTTGGGGGCATATGTCAGTCTTTCTTCCGGCTTTCACCCGGAGACTAACGGTCAGACAGAGCGCACCAATCAGAGTATGGAGAGTACTCTCCGGTGTCTGGCCGCATCCAATCCTAGCTCCTGGAGTCGCTTTCTCGCCTGGGCCGAATACGCGCATAATACCCTGCGCAACGCGTCCACGGGAATCTCTCCTTTTGAGGCTCAGCTGGGATACCTACCTCCCTTATTTTCTGAGCTGGAGAGAGATGCGGAGGTAGCCTCCGCCGGCTTCTTCGTACGTAGGTGTCGAGCGGTCTGGAAGCGCGTACGCGCATCGTTACTGCACGCTTCGGCTAAACAGAAGGTGGTGGCTGACAGGCACCGCCGTCTGGCTCCCTCCTACCGGGTGGGGCAACGGGTGTGGCTTTCCACACGGGACCTGCCATTGCGAGTTGAGTCCCGCAAACTCGCGCCTCGATTCGTGGGCCCCTTTAAGATCGTGCGGAAACTCAACCCGGTCACGGTACGTCTTCAGCTACCATCTTCCATGCGCATCCACCCTACCTTTCATGTCTCGCGTTTGAAACCGGTGCTCGTGAGCGCTCTCGCTCCGGCTGACAAGCCGCCTCCTCCCCCTCGATTCTTGGAGGGAGGTACGGTGTACACCGTTCGGCGCATTTTGGCCGAGAGACGTGTGGGCAGAGGGTACCAGTTCCTGGTGGACTGGGAGGGTTATGGTCCCGAGGAGCGTTGTTGGGTTTCGTCCAAGAAAATTTTGGACCCCGCTCTCATTAGGGACTTCCGAGACAGCAAAGCTTAGGGATCGTCTGGAACCGTCCCTTAGTTGGGGGGTACTGTCATAGTTAGTGGCTGTCTCCTTTTGTTTCTACCATGGTTTTCCGTTTGGCGTCGTCTGAAGCTCTATCGGATTTTTTCTTCCTCCGTTCCGGTGTTTGGATCTCTCCGGGTCATTATCTTCGACACCTGTGTTTGGTTTCCGTCGGCTATAAATAGAGCTTCACTTCTGCTTTCCGGTGCTTCTAGATTGTTGTGGAGTTATTACTAGATAGCCGGTATTGGTGTAACCGTATAGAAAGAGAGAAGCTTACTTTTACTCAGAAGTCCAAGGTGAGATTTGAACCCCGCTCCTCTCACTCGTAAGCGAACGCGTTACCAATCAGCTAAAGACGACATCGCCGATAGCTAAGGATAACGTCGTTATTTTGACCCTGAGGGTTGCGTCATCAGAGAGTGTTGTCACGGTAACCTGCTACAAGGCCTTCGCTTTACTGCACCTCACTGTGCTTTACTAGCGAACTAGCCGAGCTACACCCGCTACACTCACCCCCCTTTGACTTTCCCCTCCATTTGAAACTCCGCAGCAACCACTTTTTTTATTCGATTCCGATCCGGGTCACGGCACCAATGTAACCGTATAGAAAGAGAGAAGCTTACTTTTACTCAGAAGTCCAAGGTGAGATTTGAACCCCGCTCCTCTCACTCGCAAGCGAACGCGTTACCAATCAGCTAAAG
Source organism: Synaphobranchus kaupii (assembly GCA_029718625.1). NCBI lineage: Eukaryota > Metazoa > Chordata > Actinopteri > Anguilliformes > Synaphobranchidae > Synaphobranchus > Synaphobranchus kaupii. The sequence goes on from CM056377.1 coordinate 126,825,125, forward strand.
ACGACATCGCCGATAGCTAAGGATAACGTCGTTACTTTGATCCTGAGGGTTGCGTCGCCAGAGAGTGTTGTCACGGTAACCTGCTACAAGGCCTTCGCTTTTACTGCACCTCACTGTGCTTACTAGCGAACTAGCCGAGCTACACCCGCTACACTCACCCCCCTTTGACTTCCCCTCCATTTGAAACTCCGCAGCAACCACTTTTTTTATTCGATTCCGATCCGGGTCAACAGGCATCAATGTAACCGTATAGAAAGAGAGAAGCTTACTTTTACTCAGAAGTCCAAGGTGAGATTTGAACCCCGCTCCTCTCACTCGTAAGCGAACGCGTTACCAATCAGCTAAAGACGACATCGCCGATAGCTAAGGATAACGTCGTTATTTTGACCCTGAGGGTTGCGTCATCAGAGAGTGTTGTCACGGTAACCTGCTACAAGGCCTTCGCTTTACTGCACCTCACTGTGCTTTACTAGCGAACTAGCCGAGCTACACCCGCTACACTCACCCCCCTTTGACTTTCCCCTCCATTTGAAACTCCGCAGCAACCACTTTTTTTATTCGATTCCGATCCGGGTCACGGCACCAATGTAACCGTATAGAAAGAGAGAAGCTTACTTTTACTCAGAAGTCCAAGGTGAGATTTGAACCCCGCTCCTCTCACTCGCAAGCGAACGCGTTACCAATCAGCTAAAGACGACATCGCCGATAGCTAAGGATAACGTCGTTACTTTGATCCTGAGGGTTGCGTCGCCAGAGAGTGTTGTCACGGTAACCTGCTACAAGGCCTTCGCTTTTACTGCACCTCACTGTGCTTACTAGCGAACTAGCCGAGCTACACCCGCTACATTGGTATAGGTAAAAGTCTTTAGCTTCTGTATCTCTGTTTGGTGTTATACAGAGACACAGCTATTTGTATAAGTTATAGGATTAGAATTTCTGGTTTTCTGTCCTATCGCCCTCTATTCTTTTCTTTTTGCCTGCAGCCTGTTTATTCTTTGTGCAGCTCCTTAGCCGACTGAGCTGTAGTTACAGGCTTGCTATTTTGTTTGTTTCTTTTCAGTGTTCTCAACCTCTGATATACGCAGATCAATTAGTGCGTGAGGTTCTTTCTTTTTGTTTGTTTCTCGTTGTTTTAGCGAACTATCGCCTCCGTTTGAGGTTGTTTTGTGTTAGCCTTGAGCTGGGGAAGTTTTGCTCCCGCTTTTCAGTTTCCTTTCTTCCCTTGGTGCGGTTTAATTCCGCTTCTGTGGCGTGTCTTTTAGATACGCTTTCTGAATCCTTATCTGTCGCGTTTGGTTCTCTATTTTCTAACCTAAAACCTGACAATTCTTGCTTTGTGAAAAAAATGTAAGAAACAAATTGACTCCCTAAGATAAGCCGATTATTAATCATGGGAAATCAGACACCACTTTCAGGTGGAGCTGGGAAACAGCGCTACTCTGTCCAACTTTGACCAGCGTTTAATCAACGGCAGAGACGGCTTTGGTGGAGAGTTTCCTTCTGCTTATTCAGACACTCTATTAATTTGAACAGATTTGGTAATTACTCCCATTCTGCTATTGATTTCCACAGAGCCACAGAGCTGTTTTAATGCCTCTGTGCCTGAACTAACCCCGCCCCCAGCTCAACACATCGTACTGACTCTGTGCTGATGTTCGCTTTACATAATTAATTGCTCTGGGAACACAAAGTGAAATTTACTACAGCAGACATGACTGCCTTTTTTTTTCTTTTTTTTTTAAGTTTAGCTTCCTTAGACACCCATTTGCCCCCTCCCTGGAATAAATATCTTCCTCTGAAGTCACACACACACACACACACACACACACACACACACACACACACACACACACACACACACACACATGCACACACACACACACACACACACACACACACACACACACACACACACACAAATCAGTCAAAAAATCTAATCTGTCATGTTCAACTGGCTCAGAAATAAAATAGAGATACTCAGTCCAAAAACCTCCAAAACAAGGCGAACTGTCACATGAGGGAATTTGTGCTTCAGAATGAAGATTCCCAGGTATACCTGATAAGATGCCTGTAATGTAATGTTATTGGTATCTAAACAAAAAATAAATTAATAATAATTAATAACAGAAAAGTGATGTTTTGGAAAGGGGCCCCATCAGATTTCTCCTTATTTTTAATTATATCCTCCAAAGACCTGGAATTTAAATTCTGTCCCCTGTAAGGGACATGAGTATCTCATCTACATTATAAGAACCATATATTCTACTATACTGAAATCTACACTACAAGGGACAATCAGTAAAAATAAAATAATAATTTTCACTGAACATGTTTTGTCATCCAAGACACTTTTATTATGTACAATAAAAAAAGAAAAAAACTTTTATTGTGCTGGGACTCAAAAGCAGAAACTTTTGATTGTTTGACAGAAGCCTTTGTGATTGGCAGGCAATTATATTAAAGCTCTAGGTAATTAACTTGGGCACATTTGTCAAACGATCATTTTACATCAGGGGACATTGTCAAAGCTTTTACAATCGTAATCGTTTTCTGACATATTTTACCCGCAATTATATTTATATAAAAGAGAGAGAATTGGATTGAGGTCAGGAAGAAAATGAGGAAAATGAGATATTGTTCTTAGTCTCTGATCCAGAGAGAAGCCATAGCTGGTGAATGGGGTCATTAGGTCCTGACTTGATGTGGTCATTAAGGTCTGCCTTGCACTTCCCGCAAATAATTAAGTCTTGTTAACCCTACTAACCTGTCCAATTTCACAGTGCTGAGCGCGTAATTCCTCCGTGGAAATGTCTGAAGGCTGGCCAACGGGCTGTAGCTCGCTGGTTGATGCGTCACTAGGAAATGGGCCTTGGATTGGAACTAGCAACCCCAGCTATGATCCTGGAAAAGAATGCGATTGGAAATGTCGGCCGGGTAGACTATATTATCCACCACACAAGAGTGAAATGTACAGTAGGTCCATCTACTGCTTTTACACGCATTCTACAAATGAGACTCATTTGGAGCAGCAGTCATGTTGGAACCCTATTTCCCAGAATTCCTGCAGGGGGCACGGCCCAGCCAATGTGTGCAGGGATTCCCAAAGGCAGGCATATCATTGGCCAGCCCCGAAATTAAACCTTCTCCTAACCTGGGTCAAGTTGAGGTAATGGACACTTTTGATTAGCTTTTATACCTGTGTGTGTGTGTGTGTGTGTGTGTGTGTGTGTGTGTGTGTATACTATACGTACTCAGGATTTGTACTTTCATAAACTATAAAAAACAGAAAATTGACCCTGTGCTACATGTGGACCATTTTATCAGCACCAGTCACATATGCCTTTTAAGACTGACATGGTCTGGGCCCTGTTCCACAAAGCAGGATTACTGAGTTAGCTGGATAACTGCACTGAGAGCCTGGGACCTGCATCACACAGCAGGATTGCTGAGTTAGCTGGATAACTGGACTGAGTAAAACCCGGAACAGCTCTTTTTACTTCAGTACATGTTCCAGATTTGGGAGGGTTCCGGGCTTTACCTGGGTTATCCAGCTGATACAGGTCCCAGGCTCTCAGTGCGGTTATCCAGCTAACTCAGTAATCCTGCTTTGTGATACAAGCCCCAGGCTCTCAGTGCAGTTATCCAGCTAACTCAGTAATCCTGCCTTGTGAAACAGGCCCCAGGGCCCAGTTGTTCAAAAAGTTTAATCTGGATCGGAATGATCCGGATTTGGAAATCCCATGTTTTGCTATCCAGGATCAAGTAATCCATTCGAAGCAACATTGGATTGGATCACCCTGATCCAGATACAGACTTTTCAAGACCTACTTTACCAAATCTGGATTACCACTGCTCTAAATGGGACTACATATCACAATGTAGGCTCCTAGCTATGTAAAGAACAGGTAGAATAGCCAACGTGGGGTCATTAAGTGTTTTTATTTGAAGAGACAGAAAACGGCACAATAAAACAATACAAACATCTCCTTCCATTTTCAATTTCTTTTAAACAGTCAGACCCCTCATCTGACCCACAACAAATAAATACAGTAAATACAAACAAATATACATTATTCACAAATACATTGTGGATATTTTGAACATGGGTTTTAAATCAATATTAAATCCCTCTCAGAATGAGGGACTGACTGGACGTGCAATAAGGGATGCAAATTGTTAGAAACTATTGACTGGTTCATCTCTGATGATTGTGTCATTGTAATTAATATACAGTGATAAATGACAGTTAAAATTAAATATATGTTTGTTTGATATTGACAGCTGTTTGGGGGATTATTTTATGGGGACAAAATCTTTTTTTTTTTTACTTTACTGTAATAGGTAGCCTAATGTCTACTTTATCACTGCAACAGTTAAACAACTCAAGTGCAAAATATAAATAAATGTATATATACTACATGATACAAATGTTGTATTATTTGACCAATTTTTAAGTTTTATTACATTTTGTTCTTGAAATCCACCCTAAATCCACCCTTCTTCTGGGATCAGGATAATCCAAATTTTTTGGATCAAAGGTATCCCAATCTTAATAAAAAGTTCAACAACACATACTGAAAGTTTAATCCAGATCAAAACCAAAACTGGATTACGTGATCTAATCCTTTTTTTCTTTTGAACAACCCATTTTCAAGATTCGATCCAATCCGATAACCAAAATCCGATCAGATTACTTCTGAACAACTGGGCCCAGGCTCTCAGTGCAGTTATCCAGCTAACTCAGTAATCCTGCTTTGTGATACAAGCCCCCGACTCTCAGTGCAGTTATCCATCTAACTCAGTAATCCTGCTTTGTGAAACAGGCCCCAGTACTGCTGGTTGTTTTTGGTCCATTACGTTGTAGTTGTCCTTTTACATAGCCATCTGGGAATCTGTAAAAAGTCCAGAACAGCGCAACCCCCCTCCCTAAAACTGGGAACCCGGGTCAAAGACAGATGGGCTCGAGATCAATGTTCTCACATAGAAGAGCCCCACCAGCCGTGAAGCATAACCACCGGGGCAATGTCCAGATGGTGTGCCCAGTGGCCCCTCTCTCTCTCTCTCTTTCTCCCTCTCTCACTCTCACTCTCTCCTTTAATCTTTACTTTTCCCACTTCTGCTTTTCTTCTTTACCTCTTTACTTCCTCCTTTCTATCCCTTGCTTTTTCTCTCTCCTTTTTGTTACTTTTTCCTCTCCATTCTTCATAACCTCACTCTTTCTTCTCTCTCTCTCCCAACCTTACCAACCAAACCAACACCATCACCCAACAGTATCCACATCACCAATTTCACACCCCAGCCATGACCAACCCCAACAACACCATCACCCAACAGTACCCACATTACCAATATCACACCCCAGCCATGACCAACCCCAACAACACCATCACCCAACAGTACCCACATCACCAATATCACACCCCAGCCATGACCAACCCCAACAACACCATCACCCAACAGTACCCACATTACCAATATCACACCCCAGCCATGATCAACCCCAACAACACTATCACCCAACAGTACCCACATCACCAATATCACACCCCAGCCATGACCAACTCCAACAACACCATCACCCAACAGTACCCACATCACCAAGATCACACCCCAGCCATGACCAACCCCAACAACACCATCACCCAACGGTACCCACATCACCAATATCACACCCCAGCCATGACTAACCCCAACAACACCATCACCCAACAGTACCCACATCACCAATATCACACCCCAGCCATGACCAACCCCAACACCACCATCACCCAACAGTACCCACATCACCAATTTCACACCCCAGCCATGACCAACCCCAACAACACTATCACCCAACAGTACCCACATCACCAATTTCACACCCCAGCCATGACCAACCCCAACAACACTATCACCCAACAGTACCCACATCACCAAGATCACTCCCCAGCCATGACCAACCCCAACAACACTATCACCCAACAGTACCCACATCACCAATTTCACACCCCAGCCATGACCAACCCCAACAACACTATCACCCAACGGTACCCACATCACCAAGATCACACCCTAACCATGACCAACCCCAACAACACCATCACCCAACAGTACCCACATCACCAATATCACACCCCAGCCATGACCAACCCCAACAACACCATCACCCAACAGTACCCACATCACCAATTTCACACCCCAGCCATGACCAACCCCAACAACACCAACAAAGACCACCTACCACCCCCCACCAAAAACCACAAATACCACCACCAAAAAGAAACAGAGAAAGACAGAAAGAAACAAAAACAGAAAATGAAACCATGACTGTGCAGAAGAGCAGCCCACTTTTAATCACATCAAACAGAGAAGGGCAGGAATGCTTCGTTCTGAATCCTTTGCTAAGAGGGTGCTGTAAAAATTGATTACGAGTTAAAGGCAATTAAAATAATGGAGAGAGAGTGAAAGAGAGAAAGAAAAAAAAAAGAAAACCTGGAGACTCTGCCAAAGTGTTCTTGGCACGGCGGGAATTCAGCACAAAGACGGCGAGCGAGGCTGATTTAACGGCCCGGGAGTGTCTTAGAGGAACGCTCCCCTAATATGTCTTCTTTCTACGAGATGCATTATATGGAGGGGAAAAGCAGTGCTAGGGCCAGAAGGCTTCAGCTAAAAGGAAACTAACTAAAAAAAGGCTTAGTAAGTATTTAAGAAAATAGCTTCCCTGAGAATTAAAAGCCTAAGTAATATGGCATAAACAAGCTAAGCATTTCAATTCTCTATTACCTGCAGTTTAGGACTCACTGTTGGGAGCTTGCTAATAATAATATGATTATTATTATTAATAATAATAATAGTAATTAATTAATAATCATCATCATCATCATAATCATAATCATAATCATAATAATAAACACAGCCATTCAATTGAAGTGTTTTTTCCAAAAATCACACAGCCCACTTTTACCAATTCTGAGAAAATCAACATCCCTAAGAATAATAGAGTAAAAGTAAAACTGCAAATATCTAACCATTTATCAGAAAAATGATACTCACCTAGAGAAATATGGTTTATCGGGTTTGTAAAAACACTCTTCAATTCAGAACTGCATTACACTGCAGCCCTTAGTCCAGGGGCGCACAACAAGGGCCGATCCGTTTCAGGATTTTGTGCCAACTTCTGCTCTTAACTATTTAATTAGCTCAATCATATCTTGATCTGATATTTGCATAAACACCAGCTATAGCCATAGACTGCAAGTGTATCCTAAAGATTTTACTGTGCTCAAGTGTAGGAGGGAACCAGCATAGTTTATAGATCTGTCAGAAAACTGGCAAAAAAGTTGGAGCAAAAACCAGCACACAGATCAGCCCTGTGACTGTG
>CM056377.1:126837484-126890118 GCA_029718625.1 Synaphobranchus kaupii
TATAAATGTATAAATATATGAATGTGATCAAGCTCCATGTCTAGCTTTGGAAAGAAAATGCCTGCCAAACTTATGATTAATTGGAAATAAGATTGATCAAATTTGATTTGTTCTCAGAAATTGTCTGTGTGTCACAGCTTGCATCCCCACAATTTATTGTTTTGTTTTTAATGATAATGACTATAATATTGTTTAATGTAACGTACAAAGAATATGTTAAGCTGATCAAGCAAATGTGGAGCCGGTGATGCCTCGCGCAGCGGCGATCACATTTTTTATGTTTGCGAATATGAATATAGCGCCTTCTGACTGAGTCATTAAGTCAGGCTGCTGTGATCAGACGTTTGTGAGCTGTCGACGTTGTCTTATTCGTACACGGTCATGTGTTTCCTTTGAGGAATAAAGCTGTTCAGCAATGCTTTATGTGCCATTCTCTGGTTTCAAAGATACGCACCGTTTATTTATTTATTTTTGTACAAATATGTACTTTAACACATGAAAAAGCCAACCCAAATGTGACCCAAGCCTTTTGGAATATTATGGAATATTCTGAAAATATATTGGGATAAAATTAATTATCAAGATTGATGCAACACTTCAAAACATTTGTGAGAATATCAAACGTACTACTGCTTTCAGATATTACAACGTATTACACTGATGTGAACTATATTTATCATTATATTAAAAAGAAAATACAAATATATTTCCAATATTTTGTATTATATTTCATTTCCATAATGCAGTGTAGGGAAGGACTGCAGTCCCCCTGTCTGTGTGTAGTGCGTCTTTCTTGGGTGTCAGCGACAAAATGGATGTCCGAAGATGTAATATTTAATTACCTGCTGGATGATGGAGACTTGGGGTGCGTCCCAATATTCTTCACTCCACACCTCCCTTCCTCCACTCCCCCACTACCACTCCTCTCCTCCCTTCCTCCACTCCCCCACTACCACTCCTCTCCTCCCTTCCTCCACTCCCCCACTACCACTCCTCTCCTACCTTCCTCCACTCCCCCACTACCACTCCACACCTCCCTTCCTCCACTCCCCCACTACCACTCCTCTCCTCCCTTCCTCCACTCCCCCACTACCATTCCACACCTCCCTTCCTCCACTCCCCCACTACCACTCCACACGTCCCTTCCTCCACTCCCCCACTACCACTCCACACCTCCCTTCTCCACTCCCCCACTACCACTCCTCTCCTCCCTTCCTCCACTCCCCCACTACCACTCCTCTCCTCCCTTCCTCCACTCCCCCAGTACCACTCCACACCTCCCTTCCTCCACTCCCCCACTACCACTCCACACCTCCTTTCCTCCACTCCCCCACTACCACTCCTCTCCTCCCTTCCTCCACTCCCCCACTACCACTCCACACCTCCCTTCCTCCACTCCCCCACTACCAGTGGCGGACTCAGGCTGTTTGAAGGGCAGAGGCGAAAAAAGAAAAAAAGGACACCTACTGCACGACATGGGGCCCCATCAGCGCCCAAAAAGCATCGCTATGATGCGTTATGTGTGCTGAAATAGTCTTCGTCCTTGATTAACATTATGTAGGAAATCCAGAAAGGGCACCCTTTGGGACACTGTTAAGTAGTGGCAGCATAGAGGGCAGTTTATCACGGCACTGTTTACCTTTGGAAGGGCATCCATAGGGATTGTCAAGTTTAGACAATTGGAAGGGCACCAATAGGGCACTGCATCACATTTTATCCACTAATAGAGCACTCATTAAGACATGTTATTGTATTTTCTTGCTATGTTTTCCTATGTGAAGGGCAGCCAATAGGGCACATACTCTCGTTTTCGCCACTTAAGAGGGCACTTAAGCGTGACGTTTTCAACCGGGGGGGGGGGGGGGGGGGGGGGTTGCCCCCCCCCCTGCCCCCCCCCCCCCTGAGTCCGCCAGTGCCCACTACCACTCCTCTCCTCCTTTCCTCCACTCCCGCACTACCACTCCTCTCCTACCCGGAAGTATGCAAAACTGCCTGAACATTTTCAGTACAAGTATTTGCATGTACAGTATACAATGTACCTGACATTGTGGTTTGCGTCGAGACATTAATTAATATTTAACCATTAACACGTAATTAAGATGTAATCAGCAACATTAGATTAAAACACAAAGATCCGTTTCCGGGGCAAAGAGGAGAGGAGGTGGTAGTGGAGCAAAAGAGGGTGCATTTTTCGACTATTGGGACGCACCCTCAGCCCTGTGTTAATAAGGGCAAGGTGCATGTAGGTCAGTCTCAGCCCCGCCCACCATAAATCTGGCCAATGGAAGGGAAGCAATGTCACACAGCAATGCCTCGTTGATTTAAGGCGCTTCTCGCCCTTGGCCTGAAAGTAGGCCACAGTTTGTTTGTGTACTGCTGGTTGTTGTTACGTGGGGCTGAACAAAAGATCATCTTTTTTTTTTTCCCTGTCTCACTTCAGTTTATGTTTTCAGTGCTTAATAAAAATAAATAAATAAATAAATAACTGACCTCATCAGCCTGAGAGTCTCATTTTGCTCCCCAGTCTTCAGGAACGATGATGTGTGTATGTACTGGCCGCCATTATTTATAATTAATTTATGCGACCAATTTATTTAGTTACGCAATTAGTCATTTTCTTTTTTGAGAAATATTCTATTTCTCCCTAGAACAACAGAAATGAGGTTAAATCCCTCCTCTGTGGCCATGTAGTTGTGTGGTTATACCCCTGTGGTCCTGAGGGGGTTTTTAAACATCCACTTTGACCTCACTGCCTAGGTTGCCAGACCCAACAACAAGCACCAATCAAACCACTGGCTGCCAGTCTGCCAGTGTTCTGCACTGTGACATCACAGCAGAACCATTAATCAGCTGTTTACATGCTATTATCATTCCATCTGCATCGCCACTGCCTGGCCCCAGCTGTCAGCTCACGGACCGCTGTACTAGCGTTTCGCCAAATGGTGGCGCACTGGCAGCTTTGCCGATGATGGGCTGGACCTTGTGCATTCGGTCATACGTTGGTGTCCTCTCTTTAAAAAAAATACAGATAATAAGGGAAAAAATAGGAAACAAAGGCATTCGCAGTCAGGAGCTTATTACTGGCTTTAGTATTTTGTTGCTTTGCTCTGAACGCCCTGCATACTTTTTTTTATATATCATCCTCTTCAGGGAACCTGGATAGGCAGAGAAGCGATTCAGGTTAAGTGCCTGTGCTTAAAGGGAACAGCGCCCATGCTTCGCCAGGAGTAAAAACTGCAACCTCTCTTTTTGCATGTCCATTTTCTCATTTGTGCCTGACACTCAGCCAGTTCTCAGGTACAATTTAACTCCAGAGATAAAATATAATTTATTATTATTATTATTATTATTATTCAGCTTTTAAAAAAATCTTAATATTCTCCAAACAGTGGGTATTATTTGTAACTTGCTCCATGAAGCTATTTTTATTGTTGTTATTATATTCTGTTTTTATTATTATCACTTGGAAAGTAAATTAAACATTTCTCCCCCGATGAGGTTAAACTGGGCTCCAATGTGAGACCTCTTAAAGGCCATTAAAAACAAAGCGCTTGTGTCCTGTTCCCCTGGCCCTTCGGTTATGGTAGGCTTCTCCGGAGTTTATAATGAGTCTGGCGCTTCCCCGTTAGAAGCCAGTGCTGTGGCTGCGGGCTGAAAAAAACCATCAGAGATTGAGGCGGTTAACAAAGGTGATCGATTGCTTAACCCAGTGAAGGGCAGGTTTTTTTTTGGAATGTTTTTTTTTTTTTCAAAATTCTAGAACAGCATAGCAGTAGTGATTGTTACATCATCATTAGAATGTTCAGTTAAGAACATTCTTATCACATATTTCTGATCTTACACCTTAAGGGTTAATACCAGCCATGTGTATGCAGCACCCCAGACCACTAGGTGGAGCCAAAATGAATGAGAAACCACAGATCAGTTGTCCATAAATATCAAGGTTGTGAGAGCATCCAGTGCCTTTCATTAGTTTGTTCCTAATAAACCCCACACCCTGAGCCGTCCAGAGGAGGATGGGCTCCCCCAAACCCACACCCTGCGCCCCCCAACCCACAGCCTGAGCCGGCCAGAGGAGGATGGGCTCTCCCGCTTGAGTCTGGTTCCTCCCAAGGTTTCTCCCAATTCGCCCACCGACGCTTGATAAGTTTTTCCTTGTCAGTGGTGCTTGTATTGTGGGAGTCTCATCAGTAGACTCATCAGTACCACAGAGGAAAGTGTAGGAAAGGAAAGCGTAGTTGCAGTGAAGCGTGTTAATGTTCTGCAGGGTGGGGGTGTCCTCCTCCGTCTCTGTGTCGCTCAGCTCAATGACACTGAGGTCTGCCAAACTGCCAAACCAGTTGAAAGCACTGGGCGTGGTACCAGCGGCTCACTCAGCTGCTGTCTCCAGAGTCGCTGCCAAGCACACCGCCGACCCCCCACCCCCACCACCACGCGTGCACACACACACACACACACACACACACATCGCCAACCCCCGCACACCCCCACGCGTGCACACACACACATCGCCAACCCCCGCACACCCCCACGCGTGCACACACACACACACATACACACACACACACATCGCCAACCCCCGCACACCCCCACGCGTATACACACACTCACACACACACACACCACTTTGTTTCTCCTGCAGCAGGGTTCAAATGTCGCAAACTCTGTTTCAGGAGAAACACAGCTTAAGGTCCCCATTCTTACTGACTATACTCTTATCCAACTCTCTCTCTCTCTCTCTCTCTCTCTCTTTCTCTCTATCTCTCTCTCTCCTTTTCTCACTCACTCAAGCGTACTCACACATGTACAAACACATACACACAATTACATGCACATATCACATAGACGCATACTAGCGCACACAAACATGCACACGTTTAAAAAAGACGGAAAAAAGGAGAGAGACAGAAGCAGAGAGCGAGGGATAATCATTCATTGAATTAATTAACTAAATTAAGTTAACTTTTAAGAAGGCTATCATCTATCAGCTTTATTGAATTGGGCTGCAATTCTACACCTTGTCCTTAAAGGAGGTCTTTCATCTGTATAAAGCGCTTCAGAGTCCGTGTGGACTCCAGGAGGAGCTATGGGAATGACGGCAGGTTCTGGAATTAGGCGTGAAATGAGTGAGAGAGATTAGGGAGGGAGAGTGAAGGATAGGGGAGAGGGAGTGATAATTGGAGAGAGAGAAGGTTGGATAGGAGAGAGGAAGAGAGAACGAGAGGCAGAGAGAGAGACAGAGAGAGATTGATTGATTGATTGATTGATTGAGATTGAAAAAATACTTTATTAAACAAAAAGTCCTTCCACTGTTCAATCACACAGGAATTATTAAGACAAACACATAATCCAAAAGTTTAACCTTACATTAAAGAGAACAAAAACAAAACACGCAAAAACCCAAAAACAAAACAAAAAAGAAAATCCAGAGGAGAGAGAGGGAGAGAGGGGGGGGGGGGGGGGGGGGCGGGGGACTGGATGGGGGTTCGGGGGGGGCAGAGGGAGGAAACAGACGCTCGGTCTCTTCAGAAGCAGATTGAGGTGGAAGTAAATCGTTAGACGCCATTGGACGAAGCGACAGCTGACAGCAGCAATAACACGCCCGCGGAGGCCATCAAAGACACGGAGAGAGTCTGTGTCCAAACGGGCCGTCTGCGCAGACCGCACACTTAAACCAGCGCTCAAACTCCACGCACGCAGACCGCACACTTAAACCAGCGCTCAAACTCCACGCACGCAGACCGCACACTTAAACCCAGCGCTCAAACTCCACGCACGCAGACCGCACACTTAAACCAGCGCTCAAACTCCACGCACGCAGACCGCAACACTTAAACCAGCGCTCAAACTCCACGCACGCAGACCGCACACTCTTAAACCAGCGCTCAAACTCCACGCACGCAGACCGCACACTTAAACCAGCGCTCAAACTCCACGCACGCAGACCGCACACTTAAACCAGCGCTCAAACTCCACGCACGCAGACCGCACACTTTAAAACCAGCGCTCAAACTCCACGCACGCAGACCGCACACTAAACCAGCGCTCAAACTCCACGCACGCAGACCGCACACTTAAACCAGCGCTCAAACTCCACGCACGCAGACCGCACACTAAAACCAGCGCTCAAACTCCACGCACGCAGACCGCACACTTAAACCAGCGCTCAAACTCCACGCACGCAGACGACGTCCATGTCCAACACCAGGCTTTCCCCACAAATCTCATCATTTCAATATTTTCTGAATGTCAGTGAATAAACAAATATGAATCTGAAACTCCAAAGGAGTGATTGATTCGCTCGGCTGCACTGCAAAAGAAACGAGTGTAACTGATTGAAATGGCCGATTTCCTTCTCTTTTTTATTTTTATTTCTCATTTATTCTACCAGATGAGTCCCCTTGAGATAATATCCATCTCTTTTTCAAGGGAGCCCTGGCAAAGAGAAGCAACAAGCAGTCAGATTAAAACATAAAATAAAGGCAGATGGGTTTAAATTCACTGTGATGACTCCACAAGATTCAGCACCGAGTGTAGTGACAGATACCAGTCTCTGCCCTGAGGGAAACAGTCACAGCCGTGATAAGAAAGAAAAGCATTAAAAAATGGTAAATTCATCTGGCAAGAGGCATGCCGAGAGCAGACGTTTCACATCCACATTCCAAAATGCCTAAAAAATCCTCATATTGATCGTGGAAACTTGCTCTGTCCTCTCAGTGATAGTAAAACATGATAGTGAAACTTGCTCTGTCCTCTCAGTGATAGTAAAACATGCTCTGTTCTCTCAATGATAGTGACACTTTTTCTGTCCTCTCAGTGATAGTAAAACATGATAGTGAAACTTGCTCTGTCCTCTCAATGATAGTGAACATGCTCTGTTCTCTCAATGATAGTGAAACTTGCTCTGTCCTCTCAATGATAGTGAAACTTGCTCTGTCCTCTCAATGATAGTGAAACTTGATCTGTCCTCTCAATGATAGTGAAACTTGCACTGTCCTCTCAATGATAGTAAAACATGCTCCGTTCTCTCTATGATAGTGAAACTGGCCTCTGTCCTCTCAATGATAGTAAAACATGCTCTGTTCTCTCAATGATAGTGAAACTGCTCTGTCCTCTCAATGATAGTGAAACTTGCTCTGTCCTCTCAATGATAGTGAAACTTGCACTGTCCTCTCAATGATAATAAAACATGCTCCGTTCTCTCAATGATAGTGAAACTGGCTCTGTCCTCTCAATGATAGTAAAACATGCTCTGTTCTCTCAATGATAGTGAAACTGGCTCTGTCCTCTCAATGATAGTAAAACATGCTCTGTTCTCTCAATGACAGTGAAACTGGCTCTGTCCTCTTAATGGTAGTACAACCTGCTCTCCTCTGTCACTGATGAAAATGCCACAGGGCTTCTGGAAAGTGCTGGCAGAACCCTTAGAAACACCTGAGGGGTGTAGGAGAGGTGGAGAGGGTATATGAGACATGGAGAGGGTGTAAGAGGGGGGTACAGGGTGTAGGACAGGAGGAGTACAAGACAGTGAAATACAAGTAAAATCAATTGCATTTAATTCAGTGCACCTGAAGCCCAGATTACACTCCAATGAATCAGAGAGGCAAATTAAATAAACAAATTCAGCCAAATTTTGTTTCATACTCAGTGAAATTACAGAAATAATAAATAAATAAGTGAATAACTACCTAACTAACTAGCTAACTAACGAACTAAATAAATAAATAGTATTTCGTGCTGTCCCCTGGTGTGTGTGAGCCTTGCTGCCTACCGAGAGAGGTAAATTCACCGGCTGGACATGCGGCATTGAGTGAAGGAAGGAGAAGCCGGAGTGCACGGGAGAGAGTGCGCGAGGGATGCGCCGTTGATTGATGTTACCGGTGAAAGATACGGCCGTATCGCATTTCTCCCCTGACGCGCGGCGCAGTTCCGTTAGCGGCCTCTCTCCCTCTACAGCCAAACCGGACTAAGAGTGCTGCATCGCCGCGGTGACTTACACTCGATCGGCTTCTCACGTTTCCAGATAAATAAATGAAATGAGACTTTTTTTTAAAAACCCTCTGTAAAAAACAATGAGTCGTCTCTCTCTCTCTCTCCCTCTCTCTCTTTTTCCTAGTGCATCACTCTCTCTCTCTCTCTCCCTCTCTCTCTTTTTCCTAGTGCATCACTCCTTTATAGAGGATGATCACAATCTTTAGACCTGAGCATCACTGTGACTCAACCAGCCAATCACATGGTCATATTCTTTGTTAAGCTGCAATGGATGAATAATGGGTTTTTTTTATTTGTTTTTTTTTAATCGTCAATAGACTGAGGGGTGAATCTATTTAACGGTGCTATTTTTATGCACCTCACCACTTCACATCTACTGTACTGAAGTCCTCAGTTTACTGGAAAGTGCACAACCTTTGCAAATGAGTCGATAAGGAGTTGTTTGACCACACAAAGTGTGAATAAGCTTAACGAGTAAGTTAAGAAGCGTTTCAATAAATCCCTCTCTCTCTAGCTGAGCGAATGTGTCGTGAGTGCTCTGGCACAAAATGGCTGCCGCATATCGGCCAAATGGGGGCTACCCCATCAGTTCTGGCTGAGGTTAATTTCCGCTCTTCACTGTAAAACGTTTATTGGAGTTTTAAGTAAAGATTAAAGATACATTTTTTCAGACAACCCCTTTCTGAAGTTACTTTCACCTGCCATACCTGTTCTTCCTACAGGTATACTTTACAGTGCGACACACCCCTACTCGGCACAAGGGGTGTATGGTTAGCTCTGTCACCCTCCTCTTTCCCCCCTCTCTCTACCTTTATTTTCATGTGTCCTCTAAATAATAACCAAATAATTATTCACTTTTCCCTCCGGAAATCAATTCCAACCTAATCCAGCAACTTGACCAATGTGTTAGGTGTTGGTGGGGGAAGGGACCCAAACGCAGGCAGGAGGTTCGCAAAAACCGAAGTTTAATAAAGGGCAAGGCAGCAATCCGTGGTAAACAGGCAGGGTCAAAAACCGGGGAGACAGGGCAACGGTACAAAGCACAGTCCAAAGAGTGGTCAAGGAACAGGCAGGGGTCAAACCGAGAAGGCACAGCAAAGGTACAAAAGCAGGATCCAAAACCAGGGTCGCGAGAACACAGGCAGGGGTCAAAACCGGTAAGGCAGAGGAGGAACAAAAGAAAACAAAACAGAAATAAAACAACAGGTAACGGCCGAGGGAAACAAAAAGACTAGAAAACAGATACTCGGAATATACAGAACAACTCGGGCAGAATCTCGGGAAAAACCAGGCAACACAGAAGCAAAAATATTTAGTACAAGGAACTTGTGAAGAAACACTGAAATGACAAGGTATATATACACAGAGGGAGACAGACATAATGGGAATCAGGGTGTGTAGAAGCAGGGAGGGGAGATTGCTCACAGGTGAGAACAGTGAGGGTTAACAGGGACCAATAAAACAATGACAGGGGAAACGTAAGACACGGACTGGATACACATAGACACAATGATAACAAACGGCCTGGAGTTAGCAGGTAAACAAGTGCACAGCTCAGAGGGGAGGGAAAAGAAATCAGGAAAATAATAACAAATAAAGAATAAACAGACAGAATTACAGGATCCTAACACAATGTTCAGTGAGCTAATTCACTGCATGAAACGCTATTCCTTTCCCAAAAATAACACACACACTGATGTCTGTAAATGAGTGATTTAATCTTCTGATTATCCCTGAACTTGGCATCCAGGAATCAATATGGCCACATCTCCATTCCCTGCTTCTGCAGACACATCACATATCACAGAGTCACAGGGTCCAGGCCAATGTACGCCTGAGGCCTCGGGCTAACAGCCATTACAGCAGATGTTTGCCAGTTACGCTTGGGAACGAGTTCGGTGAGTTTCCAGTTAATTGAGTGGTAAGTGCTGAACAAAAAAGTAAAATCTTTAAAAAAATAATAACAATTTGCTGAACTCTTAAAGAATGTTCGGCACATATTTCTATAATGATGATACAAAACCAAATGTTTTAACACCTTTACACCTCTTTTTGTAGGACCAACAGTGTGTCATGGAGTTAGAAGATGATGAAAGTGTGAACGAACGCAACACAAATGTAATATTTTACTTCACTTCCTCCCTCATCTTTGTGTCCTTCTCTGCCACCTTTTCATTGTCTTCCTTTGTGAAAAATAGACAAAAATAATAAACTGACACTTTTCAGGGTTATCTCAGATTCGACTGAACATGTGTCTCTACACGTATGACCTGAACATGTGTCTCTACACGTATGACCTGAACATGTGTCTCTACACTTACGACCTGAACATGTGTCTCTACACGTATGACATAAACATGTGTCTCTACACGCATGACATAAACATGTCTCTACACGTATGACCTGAACATGTGTCTCTACACGTATGACCTGAACATGTGTCTCTACACGTATGACCTGAACATGTGTCTCTACACGTATGACCTGAACATGTGCCTCTACACGTATGACCTGAACATGTGTCTCTACACTTACGACCTGAACATATGTCTCTACACGTATGACCTGAACATGTGTCTCTACACTTACGACCTGAACATGTGTCTCTACACGTATGACATGAACATGTGTCTCTACATGTATGACCTGAACATGTCTTTCTACATGTATGACCTTAACATCTGTTTCTACATGTATGACATGAACATGTGTCTCTACATGTATGACCTGAACATGTGTCTCTCTCCACATGTATAACATAAACATGTGTTTCTACACGTATGACACGAACATGTGTCTTTATATGTATGACCTGAACATGTGTCTCGACATGTATGACCTGAACATGTGTCTCTACACGTATGACCCTCCACTGATAGAGTCCACCCCATTCTGAATAACTAAACGATTAGAGACTGATTTAGACTGAAAAACTGAGTAAGTTCTGTTCAGGGAGGGGATGGACACACTTCCTGGGGTCAGCATGGCGACACGTGCGCTGGGCCGGTGTGTATCGCACGGACTCAGAAAGCTCTCCCCTCCTCACCTTTCCTGATCTTCCCAGCCCCACGTCACTCCGAAACAAGGCAGAAATGACAATTCAGACGTACTAACACCATGGCTCAGACAGACTATAAGTGTTGATCCAGGATCAGCTTTAGCCTTTTTAGCTCATAGATAATGTTAAGATAGAGAAAGGTGAAAACTGATCCTCAGTAAACACTGCTCTTTGATTCTTTATGAATATAGTTCCCAGCGTGACTCTGCTCTTTCACACTTTATGAATATAGTCCCAGCGTGACTCTGCTTGGCATCGATTGGATTTGATCTGTTTATTTCCCAGTTGCCTGTGACAGACGGCTACTTGGTCACGTTTTAAAAATGACCATCCTTGGTAATGATTCACTTACAAATCCATATGAACTTATTAGGAAACTTTTTTTTTTGTTTTGTTTTTTTTAATCCCATTAATAAGGTGCATTTTACTCATCAATGGACAGATTCAAAGTGTCAGAATCTCTGTGATTATGTTTGTGTGTGTGTGTGTGTGTGCGTGTGGCTGTGAGTCAATCTGGGTTTTACAGCACCTCATGAACTGCACATTTTTCATATAAAACAAGCATATAAAATAATTTATGGATGAAAGAACAGAAAGATATAGAGTGTGTCCAGTGTGTTTTCTGTCTGCTCCCTCTATAGCTGTGAACGATTCCATCCTAAATCAGGCCAGGCCATCCACAGTCACATCCATTCCCCGTTTAAAAGCCTCATTCACTCTACCGAACAGTGAAAATGTCTGGCCTCTGGTGTGCCAATACAAACTGTTTTTACCTATATACACACACACACACACACACGCACACACAAACACAAATCAGTTAAACAGAATAGACTCTAAGATTTCTTCACTCTACCAAAGGTGTTTCAAACTCAAAGAATGCAGTGTCTGCAGGTTCTACAGTTTCCTTCCAATCAGAAGCCAATTTAGGCCTTGGAAAAAGGGTGTGTGGACTCTTTGGCCAATCAATGTTTTCAATTAATCACTTAGGTGCTGAGACGAACCAAACAAACCAGGGAGCACTGTGTTCCTCCGTTACTGAAATCTGACACCACTAATTTTAAACAGTGTATGCACCTAGCTTCTAACCTCTTGCTATTTAAAGCAGGACCATCTGTTATGACCCCGGAAATGGACTGGACCCAAATGCACGACTCGAACACAGGAATGCCAAAACATTTTATTGCTTGATCAGGGTAGTCCTGAGCAAGGGGAGAAAGGCAAAAGGTGGTTAACGTTCCAATCCATAACTGGATTAGCAAGACAGACAGAGCGCGTAGCTCTAATAAATTATGCTTCGACCAATACTCCTGAAGCATAGGGAGAACATAGAATACAGACAGTCCGGGTATGAGTGGGAGCAGGAGAGGCCTGGGAAGGAGATGGAAACGGACAACCAGTTTGGTGGAGCAGGGGATGAGCGGGAGCGGGGAGCAGGGCGGAGCGGAGTGGCAGAAGAGGTGCAGGACAGTGGAGCGGAGTCCGGGCAGGACGCAGGCGTTGCAGCAGGGCAGCGGCAGTAGCGGCACAGCAACAGCAGAGCGGCAGCAGCGACAGCAAAGGCAGAAGCGACAGCACATCAACAGCAACCGCAGCATTGGCAGTAGGCGGGCACCGCCGCAGAGTGGAGGAACAGGAGCCCAGGCTGCATGCACACACGTCAGGTGGAAGGCAGGGAAATCGCAGCACAGGCAGGGATAACAAACAACTGCAGGCTGGCAGACTGAAGCAGACAAAGTTAGTATAGCGAGGCAGGAATAATTGAACAGCGGGAAATGCCGTTCCAGACAGGAGCAGACTTTGACTTTAGACGGACAGGTAAGGCGGATAATGCCGGTACCGAACAAGACTTAGATTTACTGACTAGACTGGATAGGACTCAAGACAAGACCAGAGGTTTCAGACAACGAGCATTAACGAACTGGCACAGGACAGAGAACACCGGGTGACTAAATACAAACATTAATTGGTATCAATTAGGTGCCGCGTGCGAATGTATGCGAGAGTGATTAACAGAGGGGAGAGTGTGGAATGCATGCGAAACGGGGGAAATGGGATAGGCTGAGAGAAGTGAAGTGAAACAGAGTGACACAAAGGGGAAACCACGCCCAACCTGCAGCAAGGGGGGGAAACGGACTATGGAGAGACGAACACGAGACAGGGGGAAAGGGAAAACAAGGGAAACAATAGGACGGGAGTGAGAACATCACACCATCTGCCATGAAAAGAATTTATATCCCTCTGTTTTACTGGACTGCTAATGGATTAATACAATTATTATAAGACATGTTTTTTTTTCTTCTTTTTTTCGTTTGGACATTCTGTGATCACGAAGAGAGAGAGAGAGAGACCTTCACTTGCACTGACTACTCTACTCTACTCGACTCCTTTTGTGTGACAATACGTCTATCACACTATTGCTTCCTTTTTGCCTTACAGTTCTGTCTTTCTTTACTGAAGTTTGTCTAACTTCTCACCTGTTGTATTTTTCTAAAAGACTGTGCTGAATAAATAAATGTAAATTATACACACAAGCACACAGTGACTATTTTACACCCTACAGGCCACACACAGTACTACAGGAAAGCCAGTGATTATTTTACACCCTACAGGCCACACAGAGTACTACAGGAGAGCCAGTGACTATTTTACACCCTACAGGCCACACACAGTACTACAGGAAAGCCAGTGATTATTTTACACCCTACAGGCCACACAGAGTACTACAGGAGAGCCAGTGACTATTTTACACCCTACAGGCCACACACAGTACTACAGGAGAGCCAGTGACTATTTTACACCCTACAGGCCACACACAGTACTACATGAGAGCCAGTGACTATTTTACACCCTACATGCCACAAACAGTACTACAGGAGAGCCAGTGACTATTTACACCCTACAGGCAACACACAGTACTACAGGACAGCCAGTGAACCAATTAATTTCAGTGGTGTTTGGTACTCTATTGTACTGAAATGCCTGTAAGCAGCTATAATGGGATTTACAGGCCAATATCACTACTATTGGCACCTTTGAAAATTATATATTTAAAAAAAAATATTGCTTCTGTCAAGCCTATAAACAAGATGGTGCTTCGTTGGGAGAAGATGTGGGTTGTTTAACAGGAAAAGACATCAGTACTATACAGCCATCTGTGCTGCTTGGTGGATATGTAGAGATATGGATAGTACAGCTCTAGGAGTAGCCATCAGGAGTAGATGCAGTCGCTCCTTGGAAACTGTCAATTTCCAGGAGGACTAAAGGTGTGGCGCAGGCCCGGCCGAGCGGGGGGGCATGGGGGCCACATGCAGAAGTGCTGCGACTCGGACCGAATTTACGGACCGAGAGAGGAAATAATTAAGAGGCCTAAACACAGAGGCAAGGGGGGAAAAAGAGGAAAATTAAGCAAAACGTAAAGTTCCCATGATTACCACCTCCCCCTGACGCTAACCCTCTCCGGATTGGGCTTCTCTCCTCTTGGGGGGGGGGGGGGGGGGGCACCCCTGATTAACTCTGATAGGAAAGCAGGTTTAGGTCCAGGGGGGTATGATTAACTCTGATAGGAAAGCAGTGACTATTTTACACCCTACAGGCCACACACAGTACTACAGGAGAGCCGGGGCGGCTCTCTCTCTCTCTCTTTTACTTATTTTTCTTTCTCCTTCTTTTTATCTCTTTCTCTCTCTCTTCCTCTACAGTTATATGAAATATTGACACCTGTGCACATGCAATGCACTGACAAAAATCTCTCAGCAATGTGACAAAAAGCAGAAATTGAATGTGACAGCTGACAGACCGCAGGTGTCCTCTCGACTCAATCTCCAAAGATTCAGCTCCGCAGTACAGGCGCAAAAAGCGCTTGTGACACTTCCAGAAGAAAATAAAGAGCTTAAAGGACCCTTCTCCTGCTGCTAGCATCTGGCTCGGGAAATCTGACTGATAGTCGACGTGCAACCTGCGCGATGTAACTCCATGGCATGACGTAGTCGTACTGACAACAACAACTGACTGAACCCATGAGCCCCTCACGCTAATATGACGTAGGGAGAGTCATTTCATTACGTACTTACAGTCTCACACGTTTAGAAACAGAAACTAAAAGGCAGGATACCGTGGGAACGAAGGAAAACATACAGTATGGTGTGTTTTTTGGGTTGGACAGAATGTGATTTGTGATATGAACCGTGCACATTTCTACCGCTGGAAGAAACAAAAATAAAAAGGGGTCGGTGAAACACACTCTCTCGGGATCTCCGCGGCCAGGTTCAGACAGGGCGGGAGACCCCCTGGAGGTGTGGTTTGGGGGGTGGGGGGGGTGCAGTTTACCAACATGGAGGAACAGATACTGAACCAAAAAAAGAAAACACAGAAACACTGATGAATAGTCACTTATTAGGACATAAGTCTGCAACCCAGGTCCCAGAGAGCCAGAAAAGTCTGATCCCTTTTGCTTCCAATTTAAAATCAGCCGCCAATCCAGACTTAATAACCCAGGGTAGGGGAGGTTAACTCTGTAATCAAATGCTTTAATTGAACAATTAAGTTGCTCACTAACAGGAAAACCCAGCACAGCCTGTTGCTCTCCCGGGCTGAGTACACACCAGAGCCCTTCCATACTATTCAGTATGCTTGTGAGTACACAGGATGAGAAAGTTGTTTAAATGGGCAGAATTTTCTCTAAATGTAGTGTGCTTAAAATCGTATTTCCAGGGGTTTCGCTGAATACATACGGGAGCATACTTTTCAGGAAGTAAACAAGCATTCCAGGTTGCATACAAAACAGTAAACGATAAACAGTATACACACAGTCTGCTAGCACACAGTACTCAGGACACAGTAGATAGTGCTGAAGACCAGGGGGTGGGGTTATGGTTGGGGGGCATTGTCATCTTGAAAGGCGTTCCTCTCTGCAGGAAAAAAAAAAAATGCTTTAACATGAGGTGAAGATGATCACTCATCACCAGTAAGGAACAACTGACAGGAACCTTGACTTCTCGGGGAAGAATCCAAACAAGCCATGGCAGGAAAATGCACCTCACGCCATTATGGAACCAGCAGAACCCTTCACTGTGGAAAGTTGAGTGAAACCACGCTATAGCTAAGCTCCACCCATTATTGGTATATTATGAGGCCTTATTCTCCCATCACTAGTAGTCGTAGGGGGTTTGGGAATGCTTAACCCTTTAAAGTGTAAGATCACATATATGCGATTAGAATGTTCTTAACTGAACATTCTAATGCTGATGTAACAATCACTACTGGTGATGGAGTTCTAGAACACAGACTTATAATTTTGAAAAAACCTTCCAAAAAAAACATACTCTTCAAAGGGTTAATGGTTGCTGGTTTGAATCCAGGCCTGTAAAATACCCAAGGGTACAGCGCTTTGCCTCCACTTCTCTGGCAACATTGCTGCAGTACGAATGGATTACCTTACACATAAGATGGAGTGGGTTTAGGACAGGTGCGGCCGCCATGAAAATAAATAAAGTAATGCAAGACGGCGACTGAGAGTAATTCTGCACAAACGGCTGACTGGGTTATCCCGGGCTACAAATCAAGGCAGACACATGCAGACAATCGAGATAGAGTTTTTCAGCTGTTTCAGGGGCTATGCCAAAAGTTCTTTAAGGAGTCCATACAGGAAAATGGCCATTGAATCGACAGGAAGAAAACGAGAGGGGGGGGGGGGGGGGGTCGGTTGGTTGGCTGATGATGATATTCATATTCTATGAATGCTCAAATGTATTCCCAGAAATGCTGTAGGAACACTGAGTGATATGTTCACATCATTATGCATCTGTACGTCCGTATGGTAGTTCTTTCCTTGAAATATGAGCCATCTCACTGATCTTGGGGAGAATGTGAATCACTCAAAGCAGAACTTCCTTACCGGGAGACCGCGGGGTGAGTATGCCTTGGCACTTAAGCATTTTTACAGCTGTATTCTTCTTTATGGAAAGACAAGAATGAATGCACCCATAAATTGTAAAAACTACATGTTGAATCTCTAAATTCACTCTTTTATACCATTGTAATAATGTCTTAGTAATATTAATACACCAGTAACGTTTTCACAAGCTGAAAGCAGTGACAGTCTCTTGTCTGACAGTACATGAACGTGTTATTAGGACATAACCAAACCATTGCGGCATGTAAATAAGCTTCCGGAGGCGACTCCATGGAACAGTGGACTCTTCAGAAGACTCTCAGGTCCCTATAGCATCTATGACCCATCGGACCACAAGCGTCTTGGGTTATCGGTACAGTACGACTCGCAAGCAGCGACACTGCTCAACAACTCACTGCGTTACATTACATTACAGGCATTTTGCACATGCTCATATCCAAAGGGGCTTACATTGCTTTTTAGCATTGTTTCCATGTTCTTTCTGCTATGAAGAGATTTGGGTTTTAAGTACCTTGCTCAAGGGTAAAATGGTGGCGTTCTACCTGGCAATCAAACCAGAAACCTGACACCTTTAGTTCCCCCAATCGTTACACTACACTGCCGCCCAACTCTTCCGCCGTCATATGAACTTTCCAGTAGCGCACCACTGTAGTGCTGAGTTACAAAAACGCTTGCAGACCGACAGCTGTTTGCTGGCTGGGAATATTTACGCCCGCTTCAGTAGGCACAAGCACACTTAGGGCCTGATTTACTAAGACCTTTTTAAGCCTTTTAGCACAAAACTAATAACGCAACCACTGATTGGTGCAAAACAAATAACATGGCCAATCATTGGCTAAAGGTTCTTAGTAAATCAAACCCTTAGTGTGCCATACCAAACCTGGGGACAGGCCCTGGTATTTATTTTTTAACTGTGGAACTAAAAATATAATTCCGCTTAAATGGCGGAAATAGTCTAAATTAGTGTGCATTGCAAACAACACAATGAAACCATTTCCACAGTTGTTATTGTGCTATGGATTGTGCAAACACCTTTGTCCTAGGAAACTTAATGTTGCCTATACCCAGGGTAGTGACAACAAATATGGGAAACCCCTGGGCATTTGAGGGGTGACAAGTGCATGTCTCCCACAGAAATGGCTCATGAAAGAATTAGAATTAGAAAGAATTACACAAATAACGTCCCGGTATGCATAGGGTTATGTATAAAAATGCTGGACACACCTGGTTGATAGATATTTATGGCTAGTATGGCTATAGAGGAGACCAAGGTTTCTTTGAAAGAGGGGTGATTTTTGGGGGTGCAAGTGGTCAGGTGGCAAAAGTTCTGAGCAAAAATATCAAAGGCGGGGTTAGCATGTAACTGTAAGGGAATTACTTCATCAGGAGTATGCAGTCACCTGGGCTGTGTTCGGAATCGCTCCCTATTCACTATATAGTGCACTATTTAGGGTGTCGGCCATTTTGTAGGGTGTCCAAAATTCAAAATGTAAATTTGACACCCCTAAATAGTCCACTCAATATCCCCCACAATGTACCACAAAATGTAGGGTACAAACGATGTACACTACATGACCGGAGACATTTTTTTGTCAAGATGGCGACGGCTGAGCCTGCGCCGGCCTACAAATGTAAATATAAATGCAAGTTTCATCTTGTAGCCTATATTAAATCAGTTTAATCGGCTTTATAACCGAAATATAAATAAACGCGGTAGCTAGATTAAATACATACATTACATACATTAAAGTGTTAACTATTTTTTTAATTTAACAATTATTACTGTTCAATGAAAAATGCAACTTAATTACCTAGCTAGCTAGCTACCTTGCTACCTAAACCTATATACGTACAACAAGACAACAAAACCCTTGTTCAAAATAAAAAATAACACTTTTTTACCGTTTCTTGCATGCTTTCTCACCAAGCCGGTGACCGCTGTCACGCAAGCGTCGCGCGTTGCTAAGTAACCTATTCAGACTATGTAGTGTCCGAAATCGCCTCCTTCTTTTCCACCAGTGAATCCCTATCTAGTGCCCTATGTAGATTCCCTAAGTAGTGTATAGGGAGGGAGTGAATAGGGAGCGATTCCGAACACAGCCACAAACAGTGTCTGTACCGTCCCTGTGTGATGTATGCATGCGTATGCACTTGCATTTTATGATGAGCATCAGGCATGCGCAGTGTGAACGTGACGTATGCTCAGGTGTGCATGGGGCGCGCTGTTTGCGGGATGGTGTTTTATTGACGTGCTGTTGTTTATATTTCGTTACTATCTTCGGTGTTAGTGTTATAGTGTGAATGTCGTTTGTGAAGTAGTGCAAATGAGATGAGCCCCATTGTGTTTTGTTGGCTCGTATGTGTGTGAGGTGGCAGGCCCACTAACCACACTTTGGGCAGGAGATGTCCGTTTTCTTTTGAATTTGGTGCGCGCTATATTTTGGTCTCTGTTTTTCACTGACAGATTCTCACTTACGACCGATGGACTGACAGTCTTTATATAACTTTGGCGTTCTGGGAATAATTGCATTTTTATCTTCACAAAGAGACGACTGGAGATACGTGCGTGAGTCAATGCAATTGTTCTTATTTCGTTTTGCCTTATGTTGGGCAGGGAAACTTTCTGATATAGCCTACCTAAAAAAATCATGTATAGCCTACCATCTACCTGCATGTGAACTTTATTTATGAATTAATTCATTCGTCACTTTGTTTAGCCTAGTTTGTGTGTTCAAATTCAAATGGATGATATTCAGTTTCCCAATTTATAGCTAAACAGGATTACCTCCATAAAAGTAAATTGCATAAATTCCAATAAACTGAATGTGATTGTGAAGTAGCCTGCAGCAATTCCCTGCGTGTAATGACGGTGACTTTCAGACTGATTTACTTTTAGGTTATTTATGAGAGACTCGTAGCAATTCCAGATATTTATTATGAGAGTCTGCGAATGAATGTAAAATCTAAATGAACAATTAAGTCAGCTATTTTGATGTGTATGTCACAAACCAAGCACTGTAGGCTATTTATAACCAGAACAGGATGTAACAAAGATACATTCAGATTAATTAAAACAATGGCGGTAACCCGTTATCCCTTGCCCAATGAATCCTTCAATGAAGAAAAAAAAAAAGTTTTCTTTATCAATGAAGCTGTTTCCAATCAAATTTATTACTGCCCTCTAGCGTACAATGTGAGCCTAATCTACAGTGAATGGCCTTGCACTTTCCGCTCGTGCAACCTGAGGTTTGCGATGGACTCTCGTGGAGACTGATGGTGACACAAGAGGGGATAATAAATTGGAAAAAGAATAATGCGAAGACTGCGTAAAAGCGTGGATAGACATTGGAATTAACTTAAGCCAGCATGTAGTTAACAACCATAATTAAACGTATTAGCATCATACTGCAGAATAGGCACAGGTGAAGGTTGTACAAGGCTAATAGTGCTACTAGTTATTAATAATAATAATAATAATAATAATAATAATAATAATAATAATCATCATCATAATCATCATAATCATCATCGCATGCAGGGATGCTCTCTATCGTGATAGCTGCTGATATTCTGATGTTCACGTTTCCCACTTAGATCTATAGCTTGGTTCGCCAGTTCCTATTGAACTCTATGGAAAAATAAGTCAGGAGAAGAAACCCTTCAAGTTATCCATCCATATCTACTGTATTTCTGGCAGCAGAGTGATGGTTTAAGGCTTGTTTGATACGACAGACCCTTGATGACTTAGAGCCATTTAGTCAAACGTGTGTTCCATACTGTTCCAGTGTAATTTAAAGCTAAATCTAGTCCCACCCCCCAATTCCCACAGAGATCCATTCAAATGCAGAGAGGTTATAGTTTCGCTTGTAGGAGCACCAGAAAATAAGATATCGAGATTCTTTTGATATTGTCGGGTCACAGGCATCAGGAAGTCATGGCATGCAAAGGATATGCGACCAAATATTAAAAATGATTACTTTATTCTACATTATGTTAAACTGTTCAATATTTTTTGATGCCCAAAAATGGGGGGGGGGGGGGGGCTATGTACAAAAGGTTCTATAATTTATAAACGGTTCATCCGATATGGATGAAAAAACCCTCAAATTAAAGCTGGCAGTCTGCACTTCAACCTCATTGTCATTCTATCCTTTCAAACTCAGAGTGCTAGAGTACAGAACCAAAATAACAACGAGACAACTGATAATTTTGCAGTGGTCTCTTAATTTTTTCCAGAGCTGTATATGCGACTGTGCCGAGGGAGTGTGGAGAGCGCAGTCCAGAAGGGGAGTGTTATTATATATATGCGACTGTGCCGGGGGAGTGTGTAGAGCGCAGGCGCCGTGCTGCGAGGTAGGGTTGAAAACGAGCAGCGATGCAGCTGAAACGCGGGTGCCTAGCTAAATGTGACTGATCAGATCATCACATCTTCAACCGCGGAATCGCATCAGGAGGAGGACAAGAGAGAAGGAAGAGACGAGAAGGAAACATCGCTGCATCGAATTCCTCTGGATTTCTCCCCCCCCTATCCACCCTGTGTCGATGAATTCATGACCTGGGAACCGACATTCTCTCGACCGATGTTTTTCTCCATCTGAGCCGCGGGGATTTATTCCATATCATTTTTTTATTGATATAAATATATTTTTTTAATAAAATAAACAAAAACTAAACGGGTCATCATGCTTTTATTACCATTCCATGATAGAAGACGTTTGACTATATTGTATCCAGGGGCGTTGTGCTTGCAATCCTTTCTATGGATTTTATGTGCCGTGCGCGGAGAGGACCAGCCTTTCAGTGTGGAGGTAAGACGGTGGAGCGATATTCTGACGACAATATTTAATGCTATATGAATAGTAATAATTATACAAAACAAGCAAAAGTATAAGGAAAATATATGTGCCTATGTGAGCTAATTGAGAACCATTTTTCTCCTGAGCGCGAGCAACATCCTGTTTGTCACCATCATCAGCCGGGTTCCAAAATGACACCAAGTCGTGTCCGGTTCTGCACCGCCACAAAAATCCCACAAACTGGGACCAGAAGAGTTCGCGACCACACTCAACCAAACGGCGGAACCGTAGTGCACACTATACCTGCGTTGCGTCCGGTGTAGCATAACCACAATCTGTCACCCTCCAGGCACCGCGAAGATCTGCTTGACCCCAAGGTGTGCTATGGACAGTGGGTTGAAAAGGTTAAGAGTTCGAGCGTTAAGGGTTGCAGTGTAGGGTTGCAGACTTGTCCTCTTTTGGTGCGGGTATGCGTTTCGGTTGTTCCCATTTTAATTTTATGTTTTGTAGGAATTCCTTTCATTTTCTAGTTCGGAATGACGGATTTAACTACAGTAGCCTACGCGGGGTTGCGTCAGTAAAGCGAGTCTGCACAAACTAGCAACTGTAACTGTAATTCATGCAGGCTACGCTACACTATATCGCGTTAGAACTCAGCATCGGGCAATGTCAATCGTTACTACGTTCGGCTACGTTATTGTGCACTGTGTCGCATGAATAGGCTACTTTATAAGCCGTTTCTCGTGCGTCGGTTTTGCAAGTGGCATTGACGATTCGGAATAGAATTAACATTTCAATGTGAACGGCTCTGTGCATCACACTGGATCCCGTGTCCCATTGGCATAAGCTATTTCTATGTGCATGGGACTGCTCGGCTGTTCAGAACGACGAAGAATTCAGCTTGCTCAACCTAGTGTAGCTCTCTTTGGCGTTGACCATAAAGCAGCATTGACCACGACATGTAGGCTAGTCTAGTTAGTGCAGTCGGTCTAAATGGTCAGCCCATGTAGGCTAGTGCAGTCGGTCTAAATGATCAGCCCAATCAGTAGGCTAGCTCAAGAAAACAAATTAAAGACGCAACTGTTGTAGCATAACTTGCTTGCAATCAACGTAGATGTCAAAAGTCATTTTTTGTTCAGTATAAATCAAACTTTATCGGTTGCCAATTGTACGAATTGTTAATCGCTCTATTATGAACTCCATCACCCAGAAATTAAGAATTTGCTAAGGTTAGGCTACGTGAATAAGATAATTGAAAACGCAGTCCTCAGTCGCTAGAGTAGGCTAGCATTTCAGGTTTACGTGCGAAACGTCTTGATAGCGCGTGTCGCGTTTCTGTATGAATTGCATCAAACGAACGATTCACAAAAATAATACTTAAGGTGCGCCCGGGCGGCGTCGGTATGTGCAAACTGTTGCACTGAACGTGCACTTTTCAAAGCTACACGATTGCATTCTTTTTTCTTTTTTTCAAGATTTTTTATTGTGTTTTTTTCTGACTTGTGTATAATTCAAACAGTCTCGCTCAGAGTTGTTGTGTACATTATGAATACCGTTGTTGAGTATATGCGAGCATTTGTATCGCTCAGTTTGTATCGCTCACAATAAGGCACGGAAGAGACTGTCCCATCTCTCTGTTTAGTGGTTGGCAGTGGCCAAACGCCTGCGGTGTATGCAGGTCTAATGTAACGTGCGTTCTGAGGTACATGCAGGTGTGCATTTTGTGGAACATTCATGAAAAAAGAAAGAATAAACAAAACAAACAAGCAGATGAAAAAAAAACAGTGACGGGAGAATTCAAAGGACGAAGCCCCGGTCATCACATCTCCCAGATTTTAGTTATTTCAGGAAGGAAGGAAGCTGCCGGTTTGTGTTCACGGAAGAAGTCTTGAGGCCCAGAGCCAATTGCAGTGTGGCCTATAGGGCGCTGTGTCGCAGGGAGTTGGTGCGTTCAGTCCTTAACCCTTTGAAGAGTGGAATGTTTTCAGTGTTCTAGAACTCCATTGCTTTCATGGACCAGTAGTGGTTGTTACATCAGCATTAGAATATTCAGTTAAGAACATTCCAATCACATATTTGTGATCTTATGCCTTAAAAGATAAACATCTGCTTACATCGGCCTTGTGTGGCAATCGACTTCAGTTACCTCCAGGAAGTGTCCACTGTTGGGGCAGTTAAATTCAGTTGCTTGCAGGAAGACCTCACTGTTGGTAATGGGGGTCCTGAATGTCATAGGCCGCCAATCAAAGCAGAAGAACGCGACTGGGAAATCAAAACATTCTTTCTTCTAAAACGCTGTCTTTTGTGTAGCTTGTGTGTGAACTGTAAACAAACTGTGAACATTTTTCAATCCCACTGGAGTCCAGTTCTTGTAGTCATACGGGACAGTTCAGATGGCTCTTGTGTGAAGAAACGGCTGTCTTTATTCCGTTGCTGTGTGTGTATTGTCTCTTATGTGGATTTATCTGTCAGACTTGTTTCGTCCTGCGCAGCTTGTGTTACTTGTGTGGAGGTGTGGTTTTTGGAAGTGGAGCGGTTTTTATGAAAGACCAGTTCTTCTGTTACTTAGGGAGGGTGAGAGAGGGAGAGAGAGCATGTTCTTGAAGCCAGAGCCTTATCCTGGTTCTTACTCTGTCCCAATTTTTAATTCAATTTTTTTTTTTCAGCCGCTAAGCAACACAGACCCTTTTAAATGATTGCCCTGGCCTGTAGCGCTGTCACGCCTGTTTGACTGGCTGACACTGCGGATAGAGTGGGGGTGTGATCTCTCTCACGCGCAAGGCGCTGAGAAAAGCGCTCGCCACGCGCGACAAACCCAAACCTGCCTGCGTGTGGAACTGTCGCCCAGCCATGCGTTAAAGGGCACGAGCGTGTGTGGGCCCTTCCGTTTCCATTCGCGAAGCTTACCGTACTCGAGCTTGGCCCGGGAATGCCGGGAACTGGTCGTCTGTAACGGCTGTCGGAGTGAGCTAGCGATAAATTAAGAGATATTAGATGGCATGAGACTGGCCTTTTTAAAAAAAAATCCTATTTGTTTATTTATTTATTTATTTATTTATTTTGAATACTTTTGATTTTCCAGTATTAAATGTGTATAGAACTGTTACCTTACAACCAGCACTTTCTAATAAAACTTCTGAACTTCCCTCAGCCCCCCCCCCCCCCCCCCCCAAGGACATCACAGGTCTGGACAGTAGATAAGACGGAGAGGGAGAGATGCTTTACTCAATGTGAGAGGAAGATTGTGAATAAAAGAAGACAGAAGGAGAGATTTGACAGAATGAGAGCAAAAAAGGGAGATAAAGAATTGAAAGAGGCAGACAGAGGGGAGACCCGGTTGAGGGTGAGGTTAGGGGCGGAGTTTCTGAGACGATGTAAAGCCAACTGGTTTGTTCACCTGCAGCAGCTTCAGCTGTAGGGCTGTGGTTCGTCCTTTGCAAGGTAGCTGAATCAGATAATATCCTGCTGCAAACTGGCCACTGTCATCTCTACTCTCAGGCACACACGCACACACACACACACACTATCACACACGCATGGACACACACACAGATGCATGCATACACACACTATCATGCACACATGGGCACACACACACACACTCTCACGCAAGTCCGTACGTACACACAGACACACACACACACACACACACACACACACATCCATCCCAGAGAGTGGCCTGTGGGAATGGTAAAGATTATGACACATGGATATCGGGGTAAAAGGCCAGTGCTTGTAGGTTGGACTGGGGACTGGTGTTGTGCAGCCCTGTTCAGTCCATTTATAAATCATTGGCGTCGTGCGGAAACCTTGCGGTCTCTATTTTTAATATCCCTGCTGTATGCACATGTGGTCTTCTGTGGTTCTGGTCCCCTTAGTTCCGGGGTTCCCTGCAGGAATAATGAAATGGGGGTACTTTTGTGGAACGTCACCATAGAACACTGTGGTTTAGCACCTTTCGAATAGAAACCACAGCGAAGCTCCACCAATCACAAGCTACTTTGGCGACAGAAAAATAGAACGATGGTGATTGGTTGGATATCTTGTTGTCAGTTACCTGCAGGGTTAGGTGACTTCACATCCATCTTATGCCTACATTATTGTCCCTTGGTTCCAGGTTTTGGGTCACGCAGTCCCACAGAAGTTCAGGCCAACTTCTGCTTTTGTGTCAGGGCAGTGCAACTTTGTCATGACGGCACAGTCCCCGCCCCTTCCCCCATTCACAGCTTCTGTAATCTTTCAGTCACTTGTGGTCACTTTCAGGCACCTTCCTGGTGAGGATGCATTTGCTTCTGGTGTGGGGTGCGTTTGCTTCCTGGTGCAGGTGTGTTTGCTTCCTGGTGTGAGTACCTTTGCTTCCTGGTGCGGGTGCGTTTGTTTCCTGGTGTGAGTACCTTTGCTTCCTGGTGCGGGTGCGGGTGCGTTTGCTTCCTGGTGTGAGTACCTTTGCTTCCTGGTGCGGGTGCATTTGCTTCCTGGTGTGAGTACCTTTGCTTCCTGGTGCGGGTGCATTTTCTTCCTGGTGTGAGTACCTTTGCTTCCTGGTGCGGGTGCATTTGCTTCCTGGTGTGAGTACCTTTGCTTCCTGGTGCGGGTGCATTTGCTTCCTGGTGTGAGTACCTTTGCTTCCTGGTGCGGGTGCATTTGCTTCCTGGTGTGAGTACCTTTGCTTCCTGGTGCGGGTGCATTTGCTTCCTGGTGCGGGGTGAGCTTCTTCCTCATTTCTTTTCTTTTGTCTGACATCAGTAATCATCCATGATGGACAAAGCAGGCATTAAGTTCTACGCCAAAAAGCTTCCTAATGCGAGAAAGCTCTTGGCAAAAACATTTTATATGAGAAGAAGAATAATTGGCAAAGGACAAAGGATTTAATCTTTCTTCTTTCTGTTTTTTGTCCATGTCTGAGGCATCGGAAGGATTTAAAAAAATAAAAATAAAATAGAAATTCTACAAGACCTAAGGCAGCAATAGGCTTCCAGACCGTAATCCGCAAGCAGGACTAACTATTGAGTGGTCCATAGAAATGAACCAAAAATAATCTTTTTTAGTCTTTTTTAAAAAATATGACATTTTTTAAACATTTGAACATTTCTTCTACTGTAATTAAATTTACTGCAGGGATGGCACAAAATTGATTGAACTTGGTCAAATGAATTAGGATGAAAAATAAAATCAATTTTAATGTTTTAACTGCAAGATTTAATGGATTAATTTAAATATTAATGGTCTTGTACGGAAAGACCGCCTCTTTGTCGTCGCTGATGACTATGCAAGTGCCTTGAAAGCGACGAGAAGATAAAGTGGTTGAGTCTATCGATCTATCCGCCCATCATTCAATCCGTTATTATGTCTGCCGTTCATCGGATTATTATTTATTTTCAGTGACATCAGGCCGAATCTCCAGGTAGATCGGCTCAGACTTTGGGGATGATGGAGATCGTTTGTTAAATGCTGGGGAGACGGATATACCTTGAAGAAGGCATTGCCCTGTCTGTTCTCAGTACTTCAGTTACAAAAAAGGGCAAAGTTGACAATCAGGTGCTTTATGCATTCATATGCACATGCGGAATACATGTATGCACAGTGTCAGTGTTGAATAGTGTCTGTAGGACTTGGGGCAGTAGAGTGTCAGTGTTGAATAGTGTCTGTAGGACTTGGGGCAGTAGAGTGTCAGTGTTGAATAGTGTCTGTAGGACTTGGGGCAGTAGAGTGTCAGTGTTGAATAGTGTCTGTAGGACTTGGGGCAGTAGAGTGTCAGTGTTGAATAGTGTCTGTCGGACTTGGGGCAGTAGAGTGTCAGTGTTTTTGGGCCTGTGGAGCTGTGCTGTAGATGGGTGATTGCAGAGGCAGATTAAGCTCCTTTATAACTGAGGCTCTGGTAGAGCTGCAGTCCCCCGTACTTCAGCACAGACAAGCCAGGGAATTATTACCATGTTAGAACGCGCACACACACACACACACACGCTCACACACACCCCGCACACACACACATTCACACTCACACACACACACACACCACTTATTCACTCACTCACTCATCTTACTCACACTCACACATACATTCTCTCACACACACAAGCATGCGCACACACACACACAACACACACATTCACACTCACGCACACACGTGTTACTGTATATTCCTGTGTGGTGTACGCGTTGTGCAGTTATAGCATACGTTACCTTTGATGAATTGCAGTGCAGGCATATGGCACAGTTATTTCTCTGTTTTTGGGCAGCGCCTCGTCGTTAAAATTTAATAGCATAATGGAGAGAGGGAGAGACGGAGCGAGAGTGTGTGTGTGTGTGTGTGTGTGTGTGTGTGTG
The DNA here is from genome assembly GCA_029718625.1 of Synaphobranchus kaupii. Classification (NCBI taxonomy): domain Eukaryota; kingdom Metazoa; phylum Chordata; class Actinopteri; order Anguilliformes; family Synaphobranchidae; genus Synaphobranchus; species Synaphobranchus kaupii. The sequence goes on from CM056377.1 coordinate 126,865,572, forward strand.
TGTGTGTGTGTGTGTGCGTGAGAGTGTGTGTGTGGGTTCAGGTTAGGACACCTCCCATCCTCTGCTCCTTCTGCCGGATAATCAGACCCCTTCAGCCGTGATCTGTAACACAGAGCCTGAGAGAGACGGTCTGACCAGAAGCACAGCTGGAAAAGCTTTTCCTCCAACCGCCCCCCCCCCCCCCCCCCCCCCCACGCCCCGACCGTACCCCCAGAGCCCCTCCCCCCACCGCACTTAAGAACGTTTCTGTTTGAAAATGCAGAAAGAGAGTCGTCTTTAACCGGTCCAAGCTGTAGCCGTTAACTCCATCCGGCCCGCGAGGGTAACGGTAGACTTCGGCTGAATTACCGCCGTCGTTCCCCCCCACCCCCCGCCCCCCCCCACGGGATTCCCGCCGTGCCGTTGGCCCTGGGAATGTTTCCAGCGTTCCGGCCAGCCTCCCATCTAACTTCCGCTAAATTAACTGGGCCCAAACCATCCCATCCCCTCCCTCCGTCATCCTCAGAGTGAACCCTTCACTCCCAACTGCCCCTAAATGCACAGACCCTCAGCTTCCCGCTATCCCCGCCGCTGACCCTCTGAGCCAAGCCTTTACTCCCAACTGCCCCTAAATGCACAGACCTCAGCCTCCCCACTATCCCCGCCACTGACCCTCTGAGCCAAGCCTTTACTCCCACAGTGTCCAAAATAAATGAGTTCACCACCCATGACCCTCTGAGTTTAATGTTGTGTCTGCGTCATGCTTAAATGAACAGGCTACAGTGACTCCACCAGTGACTCTCTGAGTTCAATGTTTTGTCTGAGTGACTCTTAAATGAACAGGCTACAGTAACTCCCCCAGTGACTCTCTGAGTTCAATGATTAGTCTCCAACAGTACTATATAAACATGATCCAACAGCCCCCACCGACGTTAGCACTGAGTCCCACAGCCCTCTTTCACATCTTCATTCTTCCAAACGGCACAACCTGGCCTCCGCTGGACCAGAGTCGCTCTGCCATCCTTAAGAGTACTTTTTCTTCTTCTATGGTCTTGTATTTAATGAGTTTTTATTCCCTGCATTCTGTCACGTTCCAGTATTTTAGCCTGACTACCTTTGGAGTGGTTGTTGGGGAATCATGTTTCAAGCTTTTCACACAACCTTTGTATTCATTTTTTTTCCCCTCAGGCTATTTGATTTTCTGTGGGAAATGTCCACTAACCTATCTGTAAATAAGGCTATACAAAATATATTTCTACTTTATTTATTCAGGACTATTTTTCAAGGGAGCTCTGGCTGAGAAAAATTAAAATGGTCAGACAGATGATCTAAGCGTGCGGCTTTCTTGCTTAAAAAGTGGGGCTCTCCTCGCTTTCTGTTCTGTGAATAATAATGAACTAAAGAGAATTATTTATTATTTATTGGTTTATTTGATTGCTTTGCTATTTGCCCCTAACTAGTCCTAAATGAGTCTATTTTAGCGGACTCGCCGTTGACCTTAAGCTTGACAAACTTGCCCCCAAAAACCTGCTCACTCTAGATTCCCAAATTTTATGCTGTTTTCCAAAAGGAAATCCACACAAATGGTTAACTTGGATGGTTGGTCTGGAGCCGTTTAGTGGAGGCCAGTGTTGGATAATACCTGTTATCCCTTTGGAGTCATTTAAAGAGAGAACGTAACACCGAGAGAAGAGCTGGTGTTTGGGGCCCAACTGGGTCATGTTTTACTGGGAATGTGTTTGACGCGCGTCGTCATGGAAACCCGCCGCTCGGGTGAACGAGGGGACGATGGCGCCAGTTCGCCAGCGTCGGCAGTTACGGTGCGGTGGCGGGTTCAGGAGATGACTCATACGCGGGTGCTCGCCGCAGTCAGGCGGCTCTCTCTCCACTGCGAGGCTGGCGCCTAGCGGCCTCGCCAAAGCCAAAGCATTTCAACATGATTCCTGGCGTCCCTTCTGGCAAATTTGCATGAAACCTTTGGCATTGTTGCCACACGTTTGCGGCAAACTCATATTTTCACATGCAAATTAGCTTTGTGGGAACTGCCATTCACTTCTGGCAAAGTTTTGTGTTCACCCCTACTGGCAAACTCTGACAAACGTCTGGCAACATTTTGTGGTAAACAATTTAGTTTGTGGCAAATACACTATATGTTGGCTGCAAGTTTGCAGCAAACTATCCTGTTTTGTAAGGGATTTAAGGACGGACTCTAAAAACTCCACCAAAAATGTTTCTCTCACGTTGACCAGTAATGCCAAACCTCGATAAACCCATTTTATACACAGGGATGATGGACTGTATTTTTAAAGGCATGTATATGAATATGAATATGGGATCCTACTTTATTTATGTTAATGGGTTATAGTAGCATGGTCCACCTGCACAGCTTCCTACATCTCCTGCTTGTTGGAGTGCATAACATGGATATTCAAATCTGGACCTCTAATCCGGCCCTGGTTTTCTTTCTCCCAGATACATAACTGAACAATTAGTGCTCCTGATTGGCTAAGACCATCTTCGCACCCGACTCCCAGTTAAAGGGGAAACCAAGGTTTCTCGGACCTCGACGACCGTGATTTGAATACCAGGAGTGTATGATATGCATATATTTGAGAGGTATTTATTTACTTCATAATAAAATGCACATTGGTGTGTTGTTTTTCCGTATTAGGCCCCAGTTGTAAATATTGTACATCACGCAGAAGGGTGTGAGCTGTGCTCCATTAGCAGAATGTACTGATCTGAAATCAGCATCTCGGCACATGATGTTCTCAGGGCGGTGTAATTTCGCCCCCCCCCCCACCCCCCCCCCCCCCAGGATTGGGCGGGGCAGGGCGGCGTGGGTTTTGGTTCTTGCGGTGAGTGACGTGGTGTCGTCTGTGCATCGAGGCTCCTGCGTGTCGGCTGTGAGTTAGCGGAGGAGAGAGAAGAGGCGACTCTGGCGGCGTGGGCCTAACGGAGTCGTAATTACCGCCACCAGCATGTTCTGCGTACCTCTTCATTTTTTCTTTGTTCTGTCTCAGCTTGTTGGCGTGGCAGCGGCGAAGTCCGCCTTTACCTTTCCATCCTTCACTTCCTCCCATCGCCTCTTCCTCTCTCCTCCTCTTACTCTCTCTATTTCTGAAATCCCTGCCCGGTTTGATGATGAAGCCCAGCTGTCTGCTGACAGGCTTTTAAATCTTTAATGAAAGCGACGACTTTGGCGGCCGAGCCAAGCGGAGATGGGAAGCTAGCTGGGGGAGGTGCACTCTTGGCTTTTTTTTTTTTCTTTTCTTACTTATTTTTATTTTTTTTTAGCTTCAGTCAGCGAGGTCAAATGCGGCAAAGATTAGACCCCGCCACCCCAAATGGGAATGTCAGCGATCCAACGCCATCGCAAAGGCGCCATCGGCTCAATCCCCGTCCCCGTGTGCCCTCAGGTCTATTGGGGGTTGAAGTTTAGCTGTCTTGGGGGAGATTCTCTTCTTGCCCTCTGATCATAGTGGCTGGAAACATTGTCCCTGAGTGTGAAATTAAATGCATTATAATGGAGCAGCAGCAGTAGCGCGCACATACACATACAGACGGGTATATGCACTCACGCACACACACACACGCACACACACACACACACACACACACACACACACACACACACACTACACATACACACACATGCATGCACACATACACACAAAGGCATGTATACACGCACGCATGCAAACTCGCACATGCACACACATGTATTCTCTCTTGCACGCACATGCACAGACACACTCGCTCTCTCTCACACACACACACAGACACACACTCATTTGCAAACAATGAGGATTGCTGAGAAACATTAATACTAGCTCTAAAAATCAGTAACGGTCAGAAAGCTTGGCACGCACACACACACACACACACACACACACACACACACACACGCACGCAGGGGCACACAAACACAGGCGCGCACACATACATGCAGACACACACACACCAATATGTCCTTATACATACACACACACACACACACACACATGCACATGCATACACGCAGGCAGACACACACGCACACACACACACACACACACACACACACACACACACACACACACACACACACACACATGTGTCCTTATCCATTTTCTTCCTTTCTTTTCAAATGAACAATTAACCAGAAAGGCAAATTCAGTGAGATGTGGGGGTGGCAGAGGAGAACTGAGAAAGAAAAGATAAAAGATAATAGATGACATCAAAGAAAAAATAAAGTGGAATAAATAAAGAGGTAAATCAGCGGGGGGGGGGGCAAAATTATTACCAGACACTGACATCACCACTTTGATCTGTGTGTCATTACTGTGAGGTTTCTGCCTCCCAGCTCCTTCAGCCAATCAGATTGTTCTTTACTTTCCTTATCCCACAATCCAGTTTGTCACGGCTGGCACGTGTGGCGTTTGCTTTCCGGATTCCCACGGCAGCGTTGCTGTTGGAAACGAGGAGCCGGGTGTGTTGCCGTGGACACCCCTCCCCTGGGTGAAGGCCCTTGTGCGTTAATGAGGTGCTGTGCTCCCACTCCCCCATAAGGCTAATTAAACGCTTTTCCGCTTGTTAAGCTGTCGCCTGCCTTCTACATCCCCATTTAAGAGGTGTACCAAGTTCATTTATGAATACCTGAAAAAGATTCAAACATCCGTATTCATGTTTTTGCCAATTTGCCGTGCGTGTGCGTGTGCATTCGGCTTTCACCTGAAAAATGCTTTGACATTGGTCACAACCTCTTATTTTGAAAAGTGGTGAGGGATGTATTTACATGCATCTGTGTGTGTGTGCGTGTGTGCATGTGTTTGTGTGTATATGGATGTGTGTGTGCGTGCGTGTGAGCGAACATAACGACTGCTGTGTTAACCTGCATGTCTAATGGCGGCTCTGAGGGGGTGAAACAGTGATGTTTGTCTGTCAGAGTGATACATCCACAGAGCTCACGGGTACACTGTACGACCGCTGCCTCTGCTATGAGCCCGCCCCCTCCCTCCCTCCCTCCCTCCCTCCCACCCACAGAGCTCACGGGTACACTGTACGAACGCCCCCTCTGCTATGAGCCCGCCCCCTTCCTCCCTCCCTCCCTCCCTCCCACCCACAGAGCTCACGGGTACCCTGCAGACACCCAGCCTGCTGTAAGGTCATGTGCTCGTCTGTTCCGGACCTCCCTCGGGAGGTCCCCCCCCCCCCCCATCCTCCACAAACGTGATCAATAAATCTACCACCCGTCACTGACAGCTGTGGTCTGATTGGCCTGCTATGATCTCCTGCTTGTCGAAGTCTGCCGTGGGAGTCTCAAGTGTTTAACACGCATCATCGTGCGCACGCGATTGGAGGCTGCTCCCTTTATTTATTTTTGTTTGGGGGGGGGGCGCCGGATCAGTCGCTGTGTATTTAAGCTGTAAAGATTGCTCTCTCTTTGGTGACTTTTTATTTGGTGTCGGTCTGGTATCTGTTAAGGCTCTGTTCCAGTGTGTGGATGGGCCCCATGGTCTGGTATCTGTTAAGGCACTGTTCCAGTGTGTGGATGGGCCCCATGGTCTGGTATCTGTTAAGGCTCTGTTCCAGTGTGTCAATGGGCCTCATGGTCTGGTATCTGTTAAGGCACTGTTCCAGTGTGTGGATGGGCCCCATAGTCTGGTATCTGTTAAGGCACTGTTCCAGTGTGTGGATGGGCCCCATGGTCTGGTATCTGTTAAGGCACTGTTCCAGTGTGTGGATGGGCCCCATGGTCTGGTATCTGTTAAGGCTCTGTTCCAGTGTGTGGATGGGCCCCATGGTCTGGTATCTGTTAAGGCACTGTTCCAGTGTGTGGATGGACCCCATGGTCTGGTATCTGTTAAGGCTCTGTTCCAGTGTGTGGATGGGCCCCATGGTCTGGTATCTGTTAAGGCTCTGTTCCAGTGTGTGGATGGGTCCCATGGTCTGGTACCTATTACGGCTCTGTTCCAGTGTGTGGATGGACCCCATGGTCTGGTACCTATTACGGCTCTGTTCCAGTGTGTGGATGGACCCCATGGTCCTGGTATCTGTTAAGGCTCTGTTCCAGTGTGTGGATGGGACCCCCATGGTCTGGTATCTGTTAAGGCTCTGTTCCAGTGTGTGGATGGGCCCCCATGGTCTGGTATCTGTTAAGGCTCTGTTCCAGTGTGTGGATGGGTTCTATGGTCTGGTATCTGTTAAGGCTCTGTTCCAGTGTGTGGATGGGCCCCCATGGTCCTGGTATCTGTTAAGGCTCCGTTCCAGTGTGTGGATGGACCCCATGGTCTGGTATCTGTTACGGCTCTGTTCCAGTGTGTGGATGGGCCCCATGGTCTGGTATCTGTTATGTTCCAGTGTGTGGATGGGTTCTATGGTCTGGTATCTGTTAAGGCTCTGTTCCAGTGTGTGGATGGGCCCCGTGGTCTGGTATCTGTTAAGGCTCTGTTCCAGTGTGTGGATGGGCCCCATGGTCTGGTATCTGTTAAGGCTCTGTTCCAGTGTGTGGATGGGCCCCATGGTCTGGTATCTGTTAAGGCACTGTTCCAGTGTGTGGATGGGCCCCATGGTCTGGTATCTGTTAAGGCTCTGTTCCAGTGTGTGGATGGACCCCATGATCTGGTATCTGTTAAGGCTCTGTTCCAGTGTGTGGATGGGCCCCATGGTCTGGTATCTGTTAAGGCTCTGTTCCAGTGTGTGGATGGGCCCCATGGTCTGGTATCTGTTAAGGCACTGTTCCAGTGTGTGGATGGGCCCCATGGTCTGGTATCTGTTAAGGCTCTGTTCCAGTGTGTGGATGGGCCCCATGGTCTGGTATCTGTTAAGGCTCTGTTCCAGTGTGTGGATGGGCCCCATGGTCTGGTATCTGTTAAGGCTCTGTTCCAGTGTGTGGATGGGCCCTAGAGTCTGGTATCTGTTAAGGCTCTGTTCCAGTGTGTGGATGGGCCCCATGGTCTGGTATCTGTTAAGGCTCTGTTCCAGTGTGTGGATGGGCCCCATGGTCTGGTCTCTGTTAAGGCTCTGTTCCAGTGTGTCGATGGGCCCCATGGTCTGGTATCTGTTAAGGCTCTGTTCCAGTGTGTGGATGGGCCCCACGCTCTGGTATCTGTTAAGGCACTGTTCCAGTGTGTGGATGGGCCCCATGGTCTGGTATCTGTTAAGGCTCTGTTCCAGTGTGTGGATGGGCCCCATGGTCTGGTATCTGTTAAGGCTCTGTTCCAGTGTGTGGATGAGCCCCATGGTCTGGTATCTGTTAAGGCACTGTTCCAGTGTGTGGATGGGCCCCATGGTCTGGTATCTGTTAAGGCTTTGTTCCAGTGTGTGGAGGCGTGGATGAGAATGAGAAATATCCGCAGACCAGTTTCTGCGTCGTGTTCTCTTGAATATTTTCAGCCTCCTCGCCAATGCTCTCCTCTGACAGAATCAAATGAGTCCTCCTGTAATGTGCAGTCTTTGCAAGTCATAAACTCAATGAATCAGCCGTCTGCACAGCTCGCTCCTGTCGAGGGAGTGAACTGAGTCATGTAGTATTGATGCAACGATGTACTAGTATGCTAGCAGTAAAATCATCCATGCCTCATAGGCACACGCACGCATACAACACACCTTCTTAACGTGTCTTACGTATGAGAAAAGTATTTAAACTGCTAGTTTTCAAATTATGAAGACCGTGACGCCTTTGTTTTTGGTTTCATGGAACTTTGTGTTTATTTAAATAGTAAGTGTGGATTAATACTGCTCCTCCTGTAGTTTGCTTGGTTATTTGGTGTTGGTGTAATGGTCTGTTTGTGCTCTAATGTAGAAATGTGGTGTAGGTGTACTGGTCTAATTGTGCTGTAATGTAGGCCTACTGAATTATTTGGTGTTGGTGTAATAATAATAATAATAATAATAGACTTTATTTGTATAGCACCTTTCATACATAAAATGCAGCCCAAAGTGCTTCACAACAATAAAAACAAAATACAGAACAAAAGCAATAGAAGAAAAATAGACATAAAAGACAATAGAACATTTACAAGAAAATATAAAAGGAAATAAGATTTTAAAAAAACACTGGTGTGTCTGTACACTAATGTCTCTCTGTACACTGGTGTATTGGTTTTGTTTCTGCTGTAATGGACTAATTTGGGGCAGTCATTTCTGAGATGCTGGAACCACCACGTCTGGCACCAACAATCATACCACAGTCAAAGTCGCTTTGCCCATTCTAATGTTTGGTCGAACAAAAAACTAAACCTCCTCACCATGTCTGCGTGCTTTATATATTGAGTTTGCAGCCACACGATTCGCTGTTTGGAGGAGCAGGTGATTTGTGTTAATGAGCATGTGTACCTAACAAAGTGGCCAGTGAGTGTATGCGGGTTTCACCTTTGGACAATGCTGCCTTTGACATTCACAATATATTAATCAGCAAAGTCATAGAAATATCTTCACAATCCATTTCCCAGGATAATTTATTTTGTTTTGTTTTGTGTGTGGAATCTCTGACCTTGGAGAGAGGTTAGGCTCTTGATTTATGTTCCATTATTGATGTAATGTTCTTGGTAGGGCTGTTTATTAGAGATAATATTTGCACTTTAAAACCTTGTGTTACTGGGCTGAATCGGAGGCGATTAGCACCGTCTGTGTGTTAGCGCTATGCCTGAGAGTGATTCATCTTTCTTTTCTCTCTTTCTTTGAACTTTAATAGTACATCAGGGAATTATTATTTATTGAATTGTTTTTCAATTCAGCACCTTTTCTTTAATATTGCCTGATGTTGAACAGTGAGTATTGGTTCATGGCTGCAGCTGAGACCAGCCACCTGACCAGGGTCAAACTATTATAGTATTTTATCCGTTTAGATGCCAGAAAACGTCATTGCATGTTACTAACCTTTTTAACAGAAGCATCTGTTGTCACCTGTGTTCAGAGATAAATTGTTTACCGTAAGATTGTGCATTTTGTGCTTCATTGTAAATGGTCAGGGACCTGCAGTAGGTTTTTTTTTTTTTCAGGCATGGAAAGAGTTGAGGTATTTGGGAAATGTATTTGACCCAGCATCTGCAGCACACAGGGTTTAAAGTGGCTGACACTTCCTCGCCCCTCACCTGAAGAAAGAAAAAAAAGAGAGCGAGAGAGAGAATAAGACGTAGAGCGCGAGAGAGAGAGAGAGAGAGAGAGAGAGAGAGAGAGAGAGAGTGAGAGAGACAGACAGATGGTATCGCTGTGGCTACACTGCATGCGCCCCTGACCTGCAAGAAGGCATCTATTTGAACGCAGACCCAGATAACATCAGAGTAAAATACCGCAACCTCATTCTTCTACTGTACCTGCAGACCTGAGAAAAGCAGTGAACTCACAGCACTGTGGCTGCAGACCTGAGCTACATGGTAAAATCACAGCACTGTAGCTACATACCACAGCTACATGATAAACTCACAGCACTGTAGCTACATACCACAGCTACATGATAAACTCACAGCACTGTGGCTACAGACCTGAGCTACATGGTAAAATCACAGCACTGTAGCTACATACCACAGCTACATGATAAACTCACAGCACTGTAACTACAGACCTGAGCTACATGGTAAACTCACAGACCTGTAGTTACTGACATTCACCACCCAAGCCCAACCCATTCACCACCCAACCCCAACCCATTCACCACCCAAGCCCTACCCATTCACCACCCAAGCCCAACCCATTCACCACCCAAGCCCAACCCATTCACCACCCAAGCCCAACCCATTCACCACCCAACCCCAACCCATTCACCACCCAAGCCCAACCCATTCATCACCCAACCCCAACCCATTCACCACCCAAGCCCAACCCATTCACCACCCAACCCCAACCCATTCACCACCCAACCCCAACCCATTCACCACCCAAGCCCAACCCATTCACCACCCAAGCCCAACCCATTCACCACCCAACCCCGACCCATTCACCACCCAAGCCCAACCCATTCATCACCCAACCCCAACCCATTCACCACCCAAGCCCAACCCATTCACCACCCAACCCCAACCCATTCACCACCCAACCCCAACCCATTCACCACCCAAGCCCAACCCATTCACCACCCAAGCCCAACCCATTCACCACCCAACCCCGACCCATTCACCACCCAACCCCAACCCATTCACCACCCAAGCCCAACCCATTCACCACCCAAGCCCAACCCATTCACCACCCAACCCCAACCCATTCACCACCCAACCCCAACCCATTCACCACCCAAGCCCAACCCATTCACCACCCAAGCCCAACCCATTCACCACCCAACCCCAACCCATTCACCACCCAAGCCCAACCCATTCACCACCCAACCCCAACCCATTCACCACCCAACCCCAACCCATTCACCACCCAACCCCAACCCATTCTCCACCCAAGCCCAACCCATTCACCACACAAGCACAACCCATTCACCACCCAAGCCCAACCCATTCACCACCCAAGCCCAACCCATTCACCACTGCTGTATTATTTATTATTTATAACTATTATTCTGGTAGCTTCTGAGAAGCTGAAGAATTATAGCTCCTTGGTAAGTTTAAGTTTATTGTATTTGTAGTGAAGCAGCAACAAAACACACTACCAGACATTTATTTATAGCAATTGTTCCCCTCATTATATACTCTCAGGAAACTATGAGGAAACAATTTCATTTCATTTTATCAAAATAACTTGTTATTTCTGCGAAAAGTAATAATAATATAACTTAATTCTTTTCACAGCATCTCTTTTTTTAAACAAAATTATGGAGAGTAGTATCGATAAGAGTATCGATAAGTATTGGTATCGAGAAGCAGTACCGGTACCGATATGAGTATCGATCAAATCTTAACGATACCCATCCCTACTAGCACGGGAAACCACAAAGAAAACCTTTCTTGTATTTATGTGCACATTACTTAGGCAGTAGAAGAGTACATTTAAAACTACACACAAAAACAAAGTTCTAGCCTGTTTCGTGACTCAATAGTTGGAGATTCGAGTGTGTGTGTGTGTGTGTGTGTGTGTGTGTGAGTGTGAGTAAGAGTGTGTCTACCCAGGCTCATTCGTGTGGCAGACAGCAGTGCACTACGCTGTGGATACTGAAGTGCGGTTTTAGGGGAATGGAGGTTGAGTGAGATCAGGTCCAGACTCACTTCCTGTATGTCATGGCCTGACTCACTTCCTGTATGTCATGTGACTTTAGATGTGCATGTTCACAAGCGCTGCTGGATGTGACCGTGGGATTGACTGTGAAGTGTGAGGATGATGATGATGATGATGAAGGTTTTTAAGTTGATAACAGTGATATTGATGATGATGATGATGATGATTAATTTAATGATAATGATGATATTGATGAAGGCAATGATGATGATAATAGTGATGATGTAAATGATTATAATAGTAGTCATGATGTTGATGATGATGGTTTAGATGATGAAGATGATTATGAGACTGATGGGGAAAGAGAGTTTGAGCCGACAGACACGCGGACACAGACAGAATCGGACAGTCCAGTCTGTTTGTGAATTGAATCAGTCTAATTTCTGCTTTGTCCTTGATGGAAGTGTTGACTTCTCACCTCTTCTCCCTCCCCCCCCCACCCCCCCACAGGCCTGGCTCCAGAGGTATGGGTACCTGCCCCCCACTGACCCCCGAATGTCTGTCCTACGCTCCTCCCAGACCATGCAGTCTGCTATTGCTGCTATGCAGCGTCTATACGGCCTCAATATCACAGGGGCACTGGACAAGAACACCATCGAGTGAGTTTCCCCGCATCACACCCGCTCTCACACACTGTACCCATAATGCACTGCATCGAGTGAGTCTCGCCACGTCAAACCCGCTCTCACACTGTACCCATAATGCACTGCATCGAGTGAGTCTTGCCACGTCAAACGCGCTCTCACACTCTGTACCCATAATGCACTGCATCGAGTGAGTCTTTCCTCATCACACCCGCTCACACAATACCCATAATGCATTGCATTGAGTGAGTCTCGCCACGTCAAACCCGCTCTCTCACACTGTACCCATAATGCACTGCATCGAGTGAGTCTCGCCACGTCAAACACGCTCTCACACACTGTACCCATAATGCACTGCATCGAGTGAGTCTCCCCTCATCACACCCCCACTCATGCAGTGTACCCATAATGCATTGGGCCACTCAGCTGAAATTACGCGTCTATAACCAACGGACTGGATTGAATCAGCCTCTGTCCTTAACCTGGGCTCAGAGTGAAATGCAGCTGTGCATTTTCACTTTTTCCCCCCACATTTAAACACAAACTTTTGGCGGTTGTGTCTGACATTTGCGTGCAGGTAAAAGATGAACGTTGATTTTATCCAAACCTTACTCTACCCAGCTTCTCACGCATGCGAAGAGCGATCCTAGATCAAGGGCTTAGTATTCATAAAGCATGTAGGATCAGGTTACCCCTGTCCATATGCTAAACCTCGTCCACTATGAGCGAAAAAAAAAAAAGCTAAACTGGTCTTGGGTCAGATGCTTTATGAATACTGACCCTGATAGACTCCAGAGAGAATCCAGTCAGGTTCCTGCACTGTGATCCAGCCATTTACACATTGTAAACATGAAGGGGAGAGACTGCACAACTCAGCTCCCATCACTCAGCATGAGGCCCCGCCCCCTGCCCCACTCCTCCCACCCTACAGCTCCCATCACTCAGCATGAGGCCCCGCCCCCTGCCCCACTCCTCCCACCCTACAGCTCCCATCACTCAGCATGAGGCCCCGCCCCCTGCCCCACTCCTCCCACCCTACAGCTCCCATCACTCAGCATGAGGCCCCCGCCCCCTGCCCCACTCCTCCCACCCTACAGCTCCCATCACTCAGCATGAGGCCCCGCCCCCTGCCCCACTCCTCCCACCCTACAGCTCCCATCACTCAGCATGAGGCCCCGCCCCCTGCCCCACTCCTCCCACCCTACAGCTCCCATCACTCAGCATGAGGCCCCGCCCCCTGCCCCACTCCTCCCACCCTACAGCTCCCATCACTCAGCATGAGGCCCCCGCCCCCTGCCCCACTCCTCCCACCCTACAGCTCCCATCACTCAGCATGAGGCCCCGCCCCTGTCCCCATGCCTTGCTCCGCCCCCTCTCCACCTGCCTCATCCAGCCAATGTCTTAACTGTTGTTTGTTTTTTTTTCCTGTGCTTTCTGTACGGTGGCGTAGCGAAAACACGCTAAGGTGAGGACACGTGTCTCGTCGCTGTGTCTCTTATTTTCTGACTTATTTCCTTACATTTTTATGCATTAATTTATTTTATATTTGCTGTAACAAAAAATAACAAAACAAAAAAAAGATAGATAAGACGTAATGTGTGAAGCAGAGCAGGGGGTGATGAAGCGTTGCGCAGGGTGTGAGGGTGATTATGAGGAAGCTGATGACTGCGTTGAGTTATGTGTGAAATAAATTACGCTCTGGCTGAACGGGCCTTCTTCAGGCCTCTCATTCAGGACTGCTGGGGAGGGGGACTGTGGAGGAGGACTGTGGAAGAGGAGGTGCTCTCCTCCGGGGCACCTCCCTCTCAGTCCCTGCACACTGAAATTTAGCTTTAATTCAGCCGTTTATGAGTCCACTAGGGACTCATAGTAGGGACTCATAGTCCAGTAGGGACTCATAGTAGGGACTCATAGTCCAGTAGGGACTCATAGTCCAGTAGGGACTCATAGTAGGGACTCATAGTCCAGTAGGGACTCATAGTAGGGACTCATAGTCCAGTAGGGACTCATAGTAGCTGGACATCATGCTTTCCCAGTTCTGGGCTTGGAGAGCTGTAGGGCCTGCTGGCTTTCATCCTCACCTGAAAATAAGAATTCAGTTTAAACCCGTTAATGTGTTATTGCGTAATTAACGGCTTTAGTTAATCTGAGTAACTGCTGCTTTAAGTGGCTGATACCGATGAGAGCCGACAGACCCTGCAGCTGCACATGGCCAAGAAAGCCCAATATTCTTCAACCCTCACCTCCTTTCCTCCACTCGTCTCCTCCACTCGTCTCCTACCCGGAAGTATGCAAAACTGCCTGTACATTTAAAGTACAAGTAGATGCATGCACAGTATACAATGTACCTGACACGGTTTGTGTCGAGACATTCATTCATTTGTAACCATTAATATGTAATTAATATGCATTCAGTAACATTAGATTAGGACAAAAAGTTTCCGGGGGAGAGGAGGCAGTAGTGGAGAAAAGGAGGATGCATTTTTCGAGTATTGGGACACACCCTTGGATTAGGGGCAGGAAGTCCTTTGTTGAACCAGGAAGTAACACAGAATGCGTAACCTCCCTGGTGGCTTGGGCCGTATCCGAATCAGAGCCCTGTCTCCTGCGTACAGTGCACTGTGTCTGAATCAGTGTCCTGTCTACTGCGCCCTGTCTCCTGCGTACAGTGCACTGTGTCTGAATCAGAGCCCTATCTACTGCGCCCTGTCTCCTGCGTACAGTGCACTGTGTCTGAATCAGAGCCCTATCTACAGTGCCCTGTCTCCTGCGTACAGTGCACTGTGTCTGAATCAGAGCCCTATCTACTGCGCCCTGTCTCCTGCGTACAGTGCACTGTGTCTGAATCAGAGCCCTATCTACTGCGCCCTGTCTCCTGCGTACAGTGCACTGTGTCTGAATCAGAGCCCTATCTACTGTGCCCTGTCTCCTGCGTACAGTGTACCATGTCCGAATCAGAGCCCTATCTACTGCGCCCTGTCTCCTGCGTACAGTGCACTGGCAGAAGTGTGCTGTTTAATGTGCACTGTTTAGCAGTCCGCAAAAAATATCTGCCATACTATTTTCCAACCGCACTGTGGAAGTGTCGTAAGCAGGTCAGAAGACGTCCCACCAGTGTTTCCATGTCCGCGGTTTTACAGCTAAATTGGGATACTTTCGAAGTGCAGTCACAGGTAAAAATGAAAAGTCGCAAAGCACGCACTTATTTTAAAAAGTAAAAACATGATGATTTCTATTTAACATATGTTGGTTTCGGTTAAAAATAGCCTATAATTTGGGCTAGTTTTGAGTCACCATTTGGCTGGAAAGTCTTACAAGATCTGGCAACCCTGTGCCCCACTCTTGCGCTGCCATGTCACGTGTTGTTTTTGTTGTATTTGAAGGAAAACGTCAGCGAAGCTGTGCCTCATTTTTTTAAAACAAAGCTCACATCATATTTATATGACCAAAATGTTTGTATACTTCTTGACAAGTGTGCTCCCGAATGTACTCAGCGAGTATAATGTACATGGCCAAGAAAGTCTTGGGGTGCATCCCAATATTCTTCACCCCTCACCTCCTTTCCTGCACTCGGGAAGGAGTGTGTCATCCAGATGTTTGAAGTATACTGCAATTTGAAAAATGTTCGCATACTCTACGACTTTCTTGCCCAATATACTCACCAAGGCTACTCAACAGTGTGGAAGAGTGCTGATTCGGACATGGCTCAGGCCTCGGCTGTTGGAACCACGTTGGAACTTGAACTTAAGATGTCAGACGAGGGATCAGTGTATTTTCACACAGTCTGTCGAAGGGTGAAAGACGGAAGAAAACAAAAGCTGTGAAACACAGAAATAAATCACCTCAGGTTCACCTTAGTTTCTCTCTGGAGTTCAGGTTTCACACAACTCTGAATATATTCATTCCCCCTGTCATCTTGCCTCCTCCGTTCTTGAGATAGTAACTAACCCTCGAGGCTAAAACATCAGCTGAGGCTTCATGTATCCAGCAGTGGATGTAGCTACATGTGTTATCAATCTGACTGCTATGAAGTGATCAAAAGAACTCTTGTTCAAATCTGTGCACCACTGACAGCTTGGCTTAACTCCACCCATTCTTGTGTTCCGGAAGCCTCACTGTAACATCACCGGTTTAGGCCATAGCTTAGACTGGTCTGTTCATTGGAGGATTCACAATGAAAATCACAAGAGATTGAAGGGAGCGTGATTCCAGAACCCCAGGGGAGGTAATGTATTGTGATGTCATCAGCGTGCACCACTGTGGGCTCCAGGGAATGATGTATTGTGATGTCATCGGGGTGTGCAACTCTGTGGTCCCCAGGGAGTGATGCACTGTATTGTGATGTCATTAAGATGCGAGGCTGGGGGGGGACCCGGCTCTGACACCCCTCTCTCTACCCTGCAGTTGGATGAAAAAGCCTCGGTGTGGGGTTCCAGACCAGCTGGGGGGGGGCCTCGAAATTCAACGTACGGAGACGCCGGTACGCCCTCACGGGACAGAGGTGGCAGCACAGGCACATCACATACAGGTGAGGAGGGCGGGGCTTGGTGTCGTCATGACTACATAATCTGGCCAGTGGGGTTGTAGCCGGTAGACTGAAGAGGCTTTGTGTCACCATTTATTTATTTGTTTCTTTGCTTTGGTGGAGTAATGGTTTACCAGCGCAAATAAGCATGGTTGAGGTAGGGGAGACAGTCTCCCTCCCGGCTGTCCCCGATTCTCTCTGCGTGGCGTTTGTGTGTTCTCCCCGAGTTTGTGCGGGTTTCCTCCGGGTACTCGCCATTGTAAATTGCCCTACTGGTTAAATAAAGGTCTATTATGTACAAAAGCCACAGATACTCTATTGTAACCAGATTGTCAGGTGATGCATGCCTCCCATTGTGTTCCACACTCAGGAATGCTCTGGTTTATAACAGGAGCTCAGAGCGCTATAGTACATCTCAAGGTTGTTTGTGAAGAGGTTGTTTAATTGAATGATCTTTTTTTTTTCTCAAAAGCCTGATCCAAAGCAATTTACCATAGCTTACATTTAAGTTGTATGCATAAATGGAAGCGATATGTTAATTATGTGTTATGTAAACAGCTGAAGGTGTTTGAATTAAGCAAAATGCATGGACTGTATATGAAATGTTAAAGGCACAACTGGGAGTTGATGTGAAAGTATTGGATCTGCAGGCTGAGTCTCTATTGTGATGTCATCAGGGTGCGCCACTGTGGGCCCCAGGGGAATGATGTATTGTGCACTAAATGAATGGAGGCGCTGGAAGGTGATGTAGCGCCGCTGTGCTTGTGTCTGTAATAGACAGACCTGTCAGGCAGGGAGGGGGCTGCAGAGCTGCAGAGCTGCAAACAGGCAACATCGCACCGCTAATTACCCATCATTCCATCATTCCTCTCCGTCCCCGCTCGCCGCATAGCCAAAAACAAACAGCGGGGCTGTCTCTCTCTATAAAATATCCTGACAAAACTGTTCTCTCTCTCTTTCTCTCTCTCTCTATCTCGTTCTCACCGTCTCACTCTCTCCCGCTCCCTCCCTCCCTCCTTACCTCTCCGTGGATATATTTAGGTGCTAGCTCAATTGTTTTAGGTAAGCCTTGGTGTTGCTTTTTAACAGTAATATAGGCTAAATGAAAACGGCACAGTCTACAAAAAGCAGGATTACCTTTTACTGGGGCATGGGCCAGCTGTGTTGTATAGTCCATTAACCCCCCGCGGTGTTCTGAATGGCTATAGCGATTGAGGATACTATGGAAATTCCCCGTAAATAAAGAAAAGTTATATCATAAAGGCCAGAAGGCAACGACTTATGCCCCACGTCCCATATGAGTCGTGTCCTAAATCCCTCATGTTTTTAAGGACTAATCATCATGTTTCACTTGCGAATATGTGCAGCCATATTATTATATTATATTATTGATGCTACAGACAAAGACGACATAAATACCAAGCTCATTACCCCCCGAGTCCATCAAGGGCCTGTGCAGAGAGAGAGAGGGAATAAATGTAGAGGAGGAGGAGAGAGAGAGAGGGAGAGAGAGAGAGGGGAGAGAGAGAGAGGGAGAGAGAGAGATGGAGGGAGGAATGGTAGAGAGGGAGAGAGAGAGAGGGAATAAATGTAGAGGAGGAGGAGAGAGAGAGATGGAGAGAGAGAGGGAGAGAAGGAGATGGAGAGAGAGAGAGATGGAGGGAGGAATGATAGAGAGGGGAGAGAGAGAGCATAGAGAGAGGGAGAGATTGAGAGGGTGGGAAGGGTGCAGAAGGAGGAAAGGAAGTATTAATAGAGCCAGACAGACGAAAGGAAAGATGGCCAGGGGAGAATGGACGAGGAGAGAGGCGTTTGTGGCATATCAGCTGCTTTTCGCTGTGATTCAGCTCTTAAGTGATCCATTTAATTCATTGATTGGCTAAAGCCTCCCACACGTCCTTAATTGGCTGCTGATTGATAGGAAACAAGGGAGTTAGGCTACCCAGTTGGACAGCTCCTGGAGTTAAACCTGCAGACACTGCCGCCCTCCAGGACTGGAGTTAAACCAGCAGGCACTGCGGCCCCTCCAGGACTGGAGTTAAACCTGCTGACACAGCGCCCCCTCCAGGCCTGGAGTTAAACCTGCAGACACAGCGCCCCCCTCCAGGACTGGAGTTAAACCTGCAGACACAGCGCCCCCCTCCAGGACTGAGATTGAGATTCCTGCGAAGAGAGGAGGAGAGCGGTGGGGGGGGGGGGGGGGGGGGGGGAGAACAGTTGTTCCTGTAAAATTAAGATTGTGTAATGGAACTGAACGTTGTTTTTAGGGAGGTGAGGAGTGGCGCTGTCCCAAAACTGCCTTGAGCAGATGGGGGGCACAGATGTTCCCCAGGAAAGTCCCACCCCTCTGCCCCCCCTCCCTCCCCCCCCCCCCCCCCCTCTTGCCAGGTGCCGAGGAGGTACCCCCACTCCTCTCTGCCCCTGTCCGCATGTTTACCCCCCGATCCAGATGCTTTATACCTGCTGTGTCTGTAAGGGAAAGGTGCTGTAAAGCAAATGAGAAGTGCTATATAAATGGAATTTATTATTATTAGAATTAGAATTAGAAGAGCTGCACCTTGTTCTCGACACTCGCAATGAGAATGTGTGTGGGACTGAGCAGGGGGTTATTCCACAAAGCAGGATTACGGAGTTAGCTGGATAGCTGCACTGAGTAAATCCCGGAACCCTCCCATAATCGGGAACATGGACTGAAGTAAATAGTGCTGTTCTGGGTTTTACTCAGTGCAGTTATCCAGCTAACTCAGTAATCCTGCTTTGGGTTTTACTCAGTGCAGTTATCCAGCTAACTCAGTAATCCTGCTTCTCTTTCTCAGTGCAGTTATCCAGCTAACTCAGTAATCCTCCCCCGGTCCCATTGGGGGCTTTAAACAGTGTGAGAATAGAAACAGGCTGGTCCTCAGTTTGACTCTGATTAGGAATAGAAGGTGGACACACAGGGTGGTGATGTTGTAGAAAATGTATTTACAATAACGTAGTTACAGTCATATAGTGGCATTATAAAAATCTGGTATCCCGTTATAACTGCAGAAGAAAAACAGCTGGGTGCTGTGGTTTAAAACAGGAGCTTACAGTGCTGTATCACAGCTTGGGGGTGCTTGTGCAGGGGGCATGTCCAAGGACTGAATATCCATTGACTTTGATATTGTAACTGGCCATGCCCCTTCGTGAATATTCATCAGCTGCAACCGTCTGGAAAGGGTAGAGGGAACCTTAGCTTTAAGGAGATGGAGCTGTCCGTCTGGGTAGTGTACAGTATTTATGGAAACATCTGGCCTCAGGTAATAATGGGGCAGGGTGCGCCAGGTGAAAGCAGCTCTTCCTGATGTGAGATTCCTTCATTAAGAAAGACATCATTTCCCTCATCAAACCACCAGACCAGTTATTCGCTCATATGGCCTTTTTTTTAAAAAACAAGTTCAAATCTTACATGGAAACTATGCACCGTTACCGAGGTAACGGCGTTCCTCGCTCCTTTCCTTGTTGATTTAGTGTTAGCGAATCGGATGGACTGCCTGAGAAACTCCTGGAATGGATCAGACTAGACAGAATGAGGGACAATCGCACCTCACATTCGATACAGCGCAAATAATATCACTAATGCTCCTTGCCCCAGTCTTAAATGATGTCACAATGTACATACACCTCAGATTACATCACGTCCTCCTCAGATGACATCACATCCACCTCAAATGACATCGCATCCACCTCAAATGACATTGCATCCACCCTCAATAATTAATGATGAAAATTACTATTGTTTATATGACGTGAAAGGGTATTTAAAATTTAGCAATAGAAAAAAAAATGTGTAAATGAATCCGTAACATGTTAGAATTGTTTCACAAGTTCTAATCATGTCATATGAAATTATTCTGGTCTAAAAATAACCCTTTAAATGCTGAACCACTGGGGAAATGTATCTGTAAAGACCTGTGTACCATACATCGGTGTTTCGAAAACATCAGTATCTGGAGATTCACAAATTGCACAGATTTGTGCTCCAAAATTCCCTCTGCCACACACCCTTCCAGGCGGAATTCCGAAGTGTAAATTCGGAGGGCGACCCTGGTTTTCCTCAGGAAAAATGTGTTGGGAGGGAAGACTGAGCCGAGCTGACCCATTCCGTGCGGGAGGGTCATGTGATGAGGTGGTGCCGTCGTCTCCGAGATTTAATTATCACGTTAATATGATGGAAGACTGACAGCCTTCAGTGATAAAAGTCTCAACGTTATTGAGTGCGGAGGGAGGGGGTGGGGGTGGGGGGGGGGGGGGGCGGTGGTCATTCATTCGAGAAAAAAAAACAGTTGTGGGTGCTGTGACCTCAAAAAAGTCCCGGCCTCTACCAGCTTCCTTGTGTCTGCTGTTCAGTCCCCACCAGCCTGTCCACAGCACAATGCAAACAACGTCTGGGAAAACTACATTATATACATTATATATCTATCCGTTTAATGAACAAGTAGCACCCCCCCCCCCCCCCCCCCCCCCCCCCACACACACACACACACACACACACACACAGACACACACACACACACACACACATACACACACACACACACACACACACACACACACACACACATACACACACACACACATACACACACACACACACACACACACACACGCATACACGCACACACACACACACACACACACACACACGCATACACACCACACGCACACACACACACACACACACACACACCTAAAAGAACCCGGGGGTGGTTGTGCGTGTGTCCGGTGTGTGTGCATGGGGGCGTTAACCTGTGATCGATGACTGCGGTTTGACTGGTTTTAACGTTCAGATTCTGCCGGGCCTTTTTTCCCCCGGTTTGATTAGATCCCTGGTGCTCTGAGTTCAAAGGAGGTGGCGGCGGGCCACGGAGAGCTCGGGCTGTGTCAATGATAGATCACACATCCTGCTCCGGCAGGAAAGAAGACATTTCCATTTCTGCGCATTTCTCCAACGGGGGATGAGAGGCGGGAAAAAAAAGAGGGATGATGATGTTGAAACTGTGGCGGGGGAGGGGAGGGGGGTATTCATACAGCTATGCTCCCCGAGGGGCAAACGTGGATCTAATTTGGGGGGGGACTTTGCAAATAGAGAGAGAGAGAGAGAGAGAGGAAAGCTTAAAGGGATAGTTTGGAATTTTGGACATGATGTCTCAATTACGACTTACCCCATGATGTAGTTGATTGATGGAAACCATTTTCAGCTAATTCCATGCTGTCCTTCTTTTGGACATACACATGTTGCTAATGCTAGCGTAACTCTATGGTAACCGTTAGCATCCACTACCAAATGCACTTAAACTTTCCACAGTGCACCCAAAGTAAATAAAATACGACGAGAGTCTATCCGGGTTATTTTGAGTGTTTATACCATCATTTTTTAAGTCAAACTATCGTTGGATCCTTTACTTTGTGCTGACCTATATTCTC
Source organism: Synaphobranchus kaupii (assembly GCA_029718625.1). Lineage (NCBI taxonomy): Eukaryota > Metazoa > Chordata > Actinopteri > Anguilliformes > Synaphobranchidae > Synaphobranchus > Synaphobranchus kaupii. Next base: position 126,887,247 of record CM056377.1, read on the forward strand.
TGTGGAAGTACGGCGGTGGAGCGAACGTGGCCATTGCAACTTGTTGCTCTTCTTTGTTGTTGTAGTCGACCAGTGCCGGCACTGCATTCGTAGGTAGCGTAAAGTATCGCTCCGCCGCCGTACTTCTCCGTATATTCTACTTCCACAGAGAATATAGGTCAGCACAAAGTAAAGGATTCCACGATAGTTTGACTTAAAAAATGATGGTATAAACACTCAAAGTAACGCCGATAGACTGTCGTCGTATTTTATTTGCTTTGGGTGCACTGTGGAGTGTTTAAGTGCATTCGGTAGTGGATGCTACTGGTTACCATATAGTTGCGCTAGCATTAGCAACGTGTGTATGTCCAAAAGAAGGACAGCATGGAATTAGTTGAAAATGGTTTCCATCAATCAACTACATCATGGGTAAGTCGTAATTGAGACATTATGTCCAAAATTCCGAACTATCCCTTTAACATCCCCATCCTCCAGTACAACATTCTATGAAGGAGTTCTGACTTGTGGAAAAACGTTTGAAGCCACATGTTATTTTATGAACAACGCAGACTGGGAGAGGAGGAAAGAGGACGGAGAGGGAAACTGTTGAGTATGAGAGGTACCGTTCCACATAAATACAGCTGTGGCGGTGTGCAGCAGATTAGATGGGGATGGGAACCAATTGAAGTCCCTCAGAAGATGGGAAATAATGGAGCCATAATGAGCGCGGAGCATCCACCATTACGGCTCCCATTACCGTTCTAGCTCTGCGCTGTCTGGGAGAACAATGTGTCAATCCATCTCTGAGCCCCAGGAGAGAGAGATAGAGAGAGAGATAAAGAGAGAGAGAAGGAGAGGATTAACAGTAGATGGATTGTAAAGGACAGTAGTGCAGTAGACGGATAGCAGAATGCATCTATTGTCATGGAAAAGGAACAATTACATTTTTTAAAATGTGCTTGAAAGACAAAATGGAGTCAGTCAGAGGCCGCTGGAAATCCATAATTACAAAATATATTTTATCCCCAGAAAATATGTCAACACCTGCAACCCTATATTCACAGCAAGCAGACGTTTTTGTTATTGCTGGATGTGGTACAGTTGTGACAGTGTGTTGTACGGTATTTAAAGGTTAGAACAGGAGCATTACTAATTTGTGTAGCAATCACCCTGGACCGTTTTTGCGCACATTTTACATGTTATTCACCTGAACTGATATTTGCTTAAACAGTTAAGGTAAGCGCTGTGCCTTGTTCAATTTCTCTCCCTGGATTTGAACTGGCAACCTTTATGTGGAATCGCAGCGTGAGGTCTAAATGTGTACAAGTGGCACAGCCAAAATAGCAGATGCAGAATGAATAGATCTGTTTGCAAACGATCCTAACAACTTTCCAGTGTCACCACCGTGGCGTTCCGTACAGGAGGAAATATTATACTGTATGCCTTATTGGAGACTGAAAATGTCAATATTTTCCATTTTCACCAGGGTGTATTATATAAAGGTAATTATTTTTGGAAACGCATTTAAAATGTGGCTCAGGTGATAAGTGCCTTGGCTGGCATGCATCTCGGCCTCCTATGACTGTTCCATCACCACTCTGTGACTATCCTATGACTGTTCCCTCACCACTCTGTGACTATCCTATGACTGTTCCATCACCACTCTGTGACTATCCTATGACTGTTCCCTCACCACTCTGTGACTATCCTATGACTGTTCCATCACCCCTCTGTGACTATCCTATGACTGTTCCATCACCACTCTGTGACTATCCTATGACTGTTCCATCACCACTCTGTGACTATCCTATGACTGTTCCCTCACCACTCTGTGACTATCCTATGACTGTTCCCTCACCACTCTGTGACTATCCTATGACTGTTCCATCACCCCTCTGTGACTATCCTATGACTGTTCCCTCACCACTCTGTGACTATCCTATGACTGTTCAATGACCACCCTATAACTGCTCTGTGACTGTTTCATGTCCTCTCTGTGATCATTCATAACCCTTCCATGACCATGTATCCCCCCCCCTCGCAGCATTAAGAACGTCACGCCCAAAGTGGGTTCCACAGAGACCCACGACGCCATCCGCCGCGCCTTCGACGTGTGGCAGAACGTCACGCCGCTCCGCTTCGAGGCCGTCCCCTACAGCGCCCTGGAGAACGGCAGGCGGGACGTCGACATCACCATCATATTCGCCTCGGGTTTCCACGGCGACAGCTCGCCCTTCGACGGGGAGGGCGGCTTCCTGGCGCACGCCTACTTCCCGGGCCCCGGGATCGGCGGGGACACGCACTTCGATTCGGACGAGCCCTGGACCCTGGGGAACCCAAACCACGACGGTAAGCGGCGGGATTATCAAAATCGGCTGCCAGGCAACGGTGCTGATTTGGGCTGGGCTGTGTGTGCTTCAGAGAAATGGCCAAACTGTAGTTTATGTGTAGTTTATAATTCTGGGAATAAGCAGGAGCTCAACAAATTATTTACAGGATGGCCAAGGAGCAGCAGCTCATCGAACGCCGGTCCAATCAATGCAAAATGAAGCCGCTCATCCACATCATTAGGTTTGATGTGACACTACAGATTTTTTTCCCTCCCACTTTTAGGTAAACAAGGCGTTACGACTGCCAAGGGAGATGTGATTTATTTCTCTGGGTTCTCGCAGAGCCCTATTGATTCATAACGCAAGCCCTGGCGATTCATAACGCGCCATTCTCATTACCCAAAATATCACAATTAAACGACTGATTATAATTATGCATCGGCATGGAAACAGATTGAATTATGCATCACTTGTGTAAAATCACAGTGAAATAAAAAGTTTATTTTTATTTTTTTATTGTCATGCAAACAGTGTGTTTTAGCACGGCGCATGGCTTTCCCAAG
>CM056377.1:126890618-126895618 GCA_029718625.1 Synaphobranchus kaupii
CGTTAGCAATTGTAGGCATTTTTACACAGTCCCCCCCATTTTAGGGCACCAAAAATAATTAACATAAATGTAAATAAAGTCATTATATTTAATATTTGGTTGCATATCCTTTGCATGCCATGACTTCCTGATGTCTGTGACCCAACAACATCAAAGTACTGTTGATATCTTATTTTCAGGTACTCTTACAAGGGACACTAAATAACAAAAGCTATAAATATCTGTAAAAAAGCTGTAGGCTATACAAAAAGGCTTTCAGAATTAAAAATTAAATTACATTTCAAATGTTTGTGTTTGTGTGTTTCACGGCTGTCAAAGGCACGTGTGCTGTCTAATTTGGCCTGTTGTTTATACCAACCTATAGAAAGTTGTCTCACTAATTTAAAAGTATCTTTTCCCAAGCCCTTGATGGTAATCTCTACTCAAGCTTAAAAGCTGTCGACAAACTAAATTTTGTGTCAGTTGAAAAAATGGTGTAAAACAACTGGTTCTAAAAACATTACTACAAATGAATGGTAATTTATACTGCTAATACACATGCTATTAACAAGGAATTTTTCTTAATTCACACAGGCTGTGTTCGGAATCGCTCCCTATTCACTATATAGTGCACTATTTAGGGTGTCGGCCATTTTGTAGGGTGTCCAAAATTCAAAATGTCAATTTGACACCCTAAATAGTCCACTCAATATCCCCCACAATGCACCACAAAATGTAGGGTACAAACGATGTACACTACATGACCGGAGACATTTCTTTGTCAAGATGGCGACGGCTGAGTCTGCGCTGGTCTACAAATGTAAATATAAATGCAAGTTTCATCTTGTAGCCGATATTAAATCAGTTTAATCGGCTTTATAACCGAAATATAAATAAACGCGGTCGATTAAATATATTACAAAGTGTTAGCTATTTTTTTTATTTAACAATTATTACTGTTTAATGGAAAATGCAACTTAATTAGCTAGCTAGCTACCTAGTTACCTAATGTAACGCCCCCTTGCAAGGGGACGGCCGACTACGCCACCCCTCAACATATACCAAGAGCGAGGGGAACTCTGAATGGAACAAGAGACAACACCAGTTTATCAAAAGTATTATTATTTTTTATTATTAAAAGAGAATGCTGGTGGTTAGAGAGCAATGAACATCTGTAGTACACATTCACCTCTGTTGAGGCCGTACCATTCACCTTGTGGTGGCAGTAGGGTAGAAGATAGCACATAGAATAGCTGGAGCAAAGTTAAGTGGCACTATACCTTAGAATCGACTATAAGCCGATGCATCACACATGAGTGAGTCCAGACACTGACGATGTTCCTGAAGGGACCTTACGCCCTGCCATCCAACTAAGGATATGTACCACACATCACGTGAGTTTAAATACCCACCACACTCTTAAGAAAACAGCTGAAAGCCAAAATTATACACTGCAATCCACTCTAAACTATAACTCAAGCAGGAGTCCAGATACCCAGGACAATCCTAAGAAGCGGGGCTCACAATAAGAGTGCACAGAGGATGAGCTCCAGCTTTCTCTATTAACACCACCACAACCCACACTCAGTAGATGGTAATTGGCCCCACATGAAGTAAATTAGTGGCCACTAGTAAAAGGCCAAAAGAAACAAAAGAAAAAGAAAAGAAAATTAATTTAACTAGCCAGCCCCTAGCTACAAATTATCAATACCCAGAACAAGGCTTTACCTCACTAGCTGGCCAGCTAGTTTCAATTCAATTCATTCAATTCATTAAACCTATATAATTTAACAGAGCAGCTTTCACATTTATTATTCTAATTATTCTACCATAAAGGAACAGCGGTTAACAACGGGCACACACACAATAACAGGAATCTGTAAAAAAAACACATTGAGTTACTTTTCAATTCAACCACACATATCTATGATATTAAAATAAATAGCAATTTACAACAATACATACTAATTTCCCTGCCAGACAAACCCCAGCTGTAGCCAGACAGATTGGTTGTGGGCTTCGAATCTATACAATAAACACAACAATCAATATGTTTTACCTCCCAGATAAATGTAAATATAAAATGTAAACAGTATTGTAATATACTAGACGCAATGCAAAGTGTAGGCCTACCGTTGCAACGAACAGCAGTAATCACAGCCTTCGATACAAAAAGGTAAGTTTGTGGATCTCGCTTGTCTGCATAATAAACCAAACACATATAAGTTAAAATAAAGCGCCTCTCTCATAAATAGTGCAACATGGATGGTAGTAACACCTGTAGCTCAGCCTACCTCCATAACCATGAAGCGTATACACCGCAGCTAACAGTACACCAGGCATCTAGTGCCGAACTCCGAAATTCATACTTGCTGGCACGTAACTTCGTACATGTAAAATAAATGAATTACGCAAAATAGTTTACAATGTACAACAAACTCATTACATGTATTGCAAAGCCAAGATTATTCATACCTTCAACTCACAAGCGAGGGTTTCCAACAAACATCTGGGACAAAAGCCAGGACCCAAGGCTGTCTCTCTTATGCCTGTCACGAGACGCACTTTATTCAAAATAAACACGTCACCAAGTGCGAACTTAACATCCGGGTACCACCGGCTACACTAACTTACCTATCTACCTACAACGAGACAACAAAACCCTTGTTCAAAATTTAAAAAGAAAACTTTTTTACCGTTTCTTGCATGCTTTCTCACCAAGCCGGTGACCGCTGTCACGCAAGCATTGCGCGTTGCTAAGTAACCTATTCAGACTATGTAGTGTCCGAAATCACCTCCTTCTTTTCCACCAGTGAATCCCTATCTAGTGCCCTATGTAGATTCCCTAAGTCAGGGGTGTCAAGATCCGGTCCTGGAGGGCCGCAGTGTCTGCTGGTTTTTGGTGCGTTTAAGCACAAGTGATTAATTTAAGTCACTAATTGGCTAAGAAGTCCACACACCTTGTTCTCAATGCTTTAACTGGGTGCTGATTGAAAGGAAACCACAAATACCTGTGACACTGCGGCCCTCCAGGACTGGAGTTTGACACCCCTGCCCTAAGTAGTGTATAGGGAGGGAGTGAATAGGGAGCGATTCCGAACACAGCCACATACTTAAGCAATAAGGTACGAGACGCAGTACTATATCGCCAATATAGTCACAGTTAAAGGGTGTTGTTAGGCCCAACGCGAAGCGGAGGGCCGGAAACCCTTTAACTGTGACTATATTGACGATATTGTACGTCGTCGAGTTACCTTATTGCTTTTATAAAACGGTTGCCAGCTATATTGTAAATAATATATAAGGACAAGACACACTTTCAATAAAAAAAATTTAATTAACGTTATTAATTTAATTTCAAAAGCAGAGAAAATAGTCCCCAGTGTAGCTGTTGCCATGCAACACAAAAACAAACAAAGCTAGGAATGGAATGCTAGCTAGCAAACGAACTAATAGCTAGCGTTATGTGCTAATAACATAATAATCACAATAATAATATAGCTAATGTAATAGTTATAACGTTAGCTAAAACAGTTATCTATATATAGCCTATACAGATGAAGTAACGTTAACTTGCTTTCACACAACCAGTCGGTAGGCTATGTTTACAGCTAGCTTACTAAGTTTTAACGTTTTAACCGGTTTCATGAATCAGCTGTAGCTAAGCCTAAACGGTTGCTATCGTTACTAGCATAAAGACGAATCTGGCTCTCCAGTGAGAATGTCACTCCACCGTTAATTTCCTTTCCAGTGGATTTGGTTTCCAGTAGCTTTCGATTTTATGTCCACTCACGGACATGATTTCTCTAGCCTCCAGCACAGCATCAGAAAGTTTTTGCTGCGGACGTGCGGAGTGATATTAATTTAAACGTCCAGGGTAAACAGGTGTATTATTGCATCATAGGGGTACTATATCGCGAATATAGACACAGCTTTGAACGCCTCTCAACCAATCATAATGCGTGGTCAGAATTACCCGTTTTATAAACATTCATACATAATACTGTAAATCCCGCGCAGCTAGACCAATGAGGGAATAGCTCGGAGCGAAGGTTTAAGCGTGATATTTTCCACTGTTGCTGTGGGAAAAGGTAAGAGTTTTGAAATATTACTGTTCTTACAACCGGATGAGACTGCTTCTTTAGATTCGCGGGATCAGCTAATAATTCACCATGTGTCAGAGGCAATAGTACCACTTTGCCTCCCGCTCTAAGTCTGGTCTGCAGGCTGACCCCAGCTTATCCAAAAAGGCAGCCTGTGTATATTATATTGACTGTCAGCCACCAACGCTGATTCTATACTCATGTATCTGACTCCAATTTAATTATTAGTATCTAATTGCAATGTAGAATTTACAGTTGATTTGTTAAAGTACTCTCATACTCTTGAGCCTGTTCTCTGAACTGGATGCGCTGGTTCCACCGGGTGCTACATACGGCCGTTTATGTACACCTCTCATGGCTGACTAGATGCATTTATCTCAGAGGTTGCGGAAGAGGCCACTTCATAAGGTATAGCCTATCCAAAAAGGCTCAGGGACCCGAGAAGATAATATTGGCAACCCCCGTTCTCAACATGTATAAACGTCATGCGGAGATGATCTAACTTAAGACATAGTTCTACGGGCGCAATACTCCGTGATACATTAAGCTTAACTAGTCAATCTCCCTAGATCAGCAGAGGGGGTAACCCAGACTGAGGAAATTAATCAACTCATTACCGTGTTAACAGAGAGAGAATGTCTTTTTCAGAGAAACCACACAAATCAAGTTTAACAGTTTAGTTTACCAGGTAGGTTCTTTACTTTAAAATAATCAATCATGGTTACAAGTTACAACACAACATATTCAAAATAGAGTATAGAGTAAAATACTAAGTCATACCTGGCAATCGCTACACACAAGACACAAAGTGAGATGTGTGGGAGAGTCTGGCTACAGCTTCCCTTAGTCCTTTGTTTCCTGTGCTTATATGCCCAAATTATGTGTTTGATCTGGCTGCGGATGATCGTAAAACCATAA
>CM056377.1:126900618-126906632 GCA_029718625.1 Synaphobranchus kaupii
TATTTTCCTCACTATTTAAATATTTGATTTTCTTTTGTTCATGGTGAAATCAAGCCAAGGTTTCTGTGTGGAAAGTTTGGGAATTTCACAGGACGATGATGCACTTCAGGTGCACTAGGTCTAGGCCCCACCCATCCCAGCTGCTGAGAGTCAACCAATCACATGAGAGCCGTGGCGAGACCATTCATTAGCATTTAATAGGGCTGTGTCTGAATCAGAGCCCTATTTACTCCACCCGATGTACTAACATACTGTGGACTGTTTACTACATACTGTTCAGTATGCAACATGCAGTACGTGAAAAATATCCTCTGTACTATTATCAGCGAAAACCCGGAAATAAGTATATCATCCGGGGATTTTAAGTACATTATATTTAGAGAATATTTTACCTACTTTCAACTGAACTGGACTTTCTCGTCCAGTGTACTCAACAAGCATACTCAATAGTATGGAAGCGTATTGATTCGGACACGGCCACCGTCTCTTCATGCTCTTCCTATATCTCTGTAGGCCCATGGCAACTCCCACGGACAGACAGACAGACAGCTCCACAGACAGTCCGCTACCACAAGCAGGTAAGCTCCCGGGCTGCCTCCCTGCTTAGAATTAGCACGTATGGTACTAATAAGTGACAAATATCTCGATCTATGCTGAGTGAGATGGTGTTTGTTCCTTGGTATTTATAAAAATGAAAGGGGTCTAACATGGCAGCAAACCTGCTGAAGAGAGCAGGGGGCGCTCTTAGTAACGGTTGTCATAGGAACTGGATCGAGTAAGGATTCTCTCCCATTGAACCTTTGCCCAACTGTACGTGGGAACAGTCTTCCAGTAATGTGTAGGACAGATCTGGGAGTTCTGGGAATTCGCCTCACGGTTTCGGCAAACTCCCTTCTCAGCAGATTTGCAAAATCTACCTATCTGTGTTTTCTGATAACACATCCAACCATATATTTGCACACTGGTGGGATAAGGAGCAGTGTCTGCATTCTCAGACGCTGGAGCAGTAAGCAGTAAGGTATGTGTGTGTGTGTGTGTGTGGTGCAGAGGTGGCACCACAGTTCTGAAAGCGGTGGGGCGAATTAAAAAAAGAATAATTACGCAATAGACCCTGATCTATTACCACTGGAATCCACCTACCAGCATTTTAATATGCATATTTACAGTATATTAAAATTGTGACTAAACATATTTGAGTACAAATGATCCATAGATGGCTTATTTGTCTATATAACTTTTATGGCAAAGAATACGTTGGCTATATGAATATCTATACCATAATTGGGCAATAAGTTTCACAGACCCAGAATCAGTACTAAACTTTTGAACACAGTATAGAGTCCAGTGTGCTGTTTGAGGCTTAGCAGTGCAGGGTAAAGCAGTAGTCTTCCAGGTTTGGATATACCAGACCACTGCATGTTTTTCGGCAATCTAACAGTAAAACACCTTATTCAATCAATCACCATGCCTTGTTTAGCTGAATCATGTTATTGTTGTACTTCATCAAATATATCCAGTGATGTACATTCCCAGAGCCTGAAATGAACACCACTTGTATTAAACCAACCATAGGTGAGAGCTCTTCATTCCATGTCCTGAAGGGCTACACAGAGGAGCTCATAGCCTAGTTCAAGTTCAACACCATCTAAACTAACCAGTATCAGCTATATTTATCTATTTACACAATCTCTTAATTTATCTATCTACACTTAATCAATAACTAACTAACCATATCACTCCATCCTGGCATTATGCTCCTCTTTTCATCATTCATGGACTCAGTAGCCAAACATAAGAAATCTAACAATAATACACCTGATTCAACCAATCATCATGAATAGCCTATTACATATTTGCAGTCCCATGATCTAACTTAGCCTACTTGCTAGCTGGATATCAACCCAGTTAGCTAGCATTGCACCAACGTTAGATAATGTTATATACCCTCAGTAGCCTAAAGCCAGCTGTGTGATCTGGGAACTTAAAATACAGTAGTGCTAACGTTAACATGACAGTTACCACTCTGTTCTTATTAGACACGTCTTTACTTAGCCTACTGACATTTTAGCGACATAATTAACAGTAACGTTACAGAACTTACCAAGGACACATCTGGATTACTTCGAAATGTTAGTGCTCCTGACTAGAGCAGAACTTATTTATCTAGCTAACAGCTAGAACTCACCAGTATTGCGACCACAGCAGAAAGAAAAAGTCGGCACGGCGGGCACGCTCGAGAACGAGATAGAATGTTGCCAGATACTCCCCCCCGTCTGTCATTGACTTCTATACATTACTACTGTAAATCTTCCCCTATGAATTTTGTTAAATCCCCTACAGTCTGGCAACTCTGTCCTGTAGCTAGAGGCGTTGTTTTTACTAAATGAACATTCAGTCTCATGCTGCGTTGGCCGTGGTGACTCGTTCTCATCGGGTAATGATTCGCTTGAGATAACAGTAGAATTTCGATAAAGTTTACTAGTTTTATTAAAAAATATATAATGTTCATAATAATAAAAAAAAATAGAGAAAAGGGTGGGGCGATGCCACACCAAGGTCGAAAGTGGTGTGGCAGCTGCCCATTGGCCACACCCTTGCCGGCGGCCCTGGTGTGGTGGCTGATGGGACAGCTGTGTGTGTGAATCTCCTTCTTCTGTGCAGCGAAGAAGCCGGAGCTGAATCCAGCAGACCTTCATCCTCACAGGCGGCCAGAGATGGTGAGTATTTGAGAGCAATCCAGTGTGCGTGCGTGTGGGTGTGTGTGTGTGTGTGTCGGTGTGTGGAAAGAGATATGGACAGACAGACACAGAAACGCAGACAGAAACATAGTAAAAGACTGTATGACGCAAAGACAATCAGCATTCTTTCACATGCCTGACTCTTCCTCTCAATTCTCCTTCTCCCTCTCTCCTGCTCTCTCCACCTCTCTCTTTTCTCTCTCTCTCACACACACACACACACACACAGGCGGAGCGCTATGGTCCACGCCGTCGGCCCTGGGAAGAGATGGACAGACAGACAGACAGACACAGCGGGGAGGCCACAGAGAGACAGACACAGCTGGAGAGAGATGGAAAAATCCATGACCTCGTGACATCACACAGGACAACCGACACAGCTGAAGTGAAGTGAACTGTACTGTACACTCCCCTCTATCACACACACAGCCTTATCAGGAAAGAAAACCCAGCATGTGTATTGAATTATCTATTAAATATGTAATTGTGATATCATGTACTGACAATGGGGCAATTTATTTAAAGTGGATCGGTTAAGTATAGGGAGGAATTTATTTTAATAGATATTTCTGGTGGGCTGTTAATGGCTTAAATTGTCATTAACAATTTTACAGATCATATTGTGCCTGAAAATAAATAAAACCAAAGAAAATAAATAAAAAATCTGATCAGACTTTTCTGTTAATGAATTAAGTAATTTGAGAGAGAGAGTGTATTGTGTGTGTGTGTGTGTGTGTGTGTGTGTGTGTGTGTGTGTGTGTGTGTGTGTGTGTGTGTGTGTGTGTGTGTGTGTGTGTGTGTGTGTGTGTGTGTGTGTGTGTATTTGGTAGATGCATACAAAGATAGATATTGAAAGTTAGAAAAAGCAGGGAGGCAGTATACAGGTAAATTAAGGAGGCGTGAATTCAGAGAGGATAAACGTGTTGATGCTATGGTGATAGAGAGTATATTCATTGAAAATAAATCCCACACTGGGAGAAAGAGGCTTTCGGCGAACATAATAGGTTTGGGGAAGTATAGATTTTTTCTTTTTGGAAATTGAAAGAACTCTGTGAGAGTGTAACTTTAATAGGATGATAACTAAGAGTGATATTTGGTGGATATGGCACAGATGTGATTGGAAGTGGAAAATTCTTGAATGGACTGCATAAAATCCTTAATGGCTCTGTTTTCGGTATATGCAACTACAGCAATTGATGTCCAGTAAAAAGGTACCATTGAGTATTTAACATGTTCTTATTGTGTGTAATAGACTGTAAAGTATGCCCGACAGTTTGGAGGTTTTAGACTTAAGTTTTTTTTTTTTGTGCTTTTAATAATTAATTAATAATAATGTTTTAAGTCTCCTTTATGTCTGTGAGTGAGCCCTGCATTAGTTTGTACATGTTAAGGCTTTACAATTTATCCCGTTTAGAATCGCAATCTGTTTTTCAACAACATTTTCTATATATTCATTTGGCTTTTCTTTTTTATTTAGAATCCCCAATTGCAATTACAGGCCCATGCCATCACTGAAACATCCTCTGTAAATTTGAGGGGGCACATATTAGCAGCCAGTCATCATGCAAAATGAGACATGACAATGGTATTCTGCTGTGTCATACCATTCCCAGTGCCTCAATTTCTATTCAGATTTGTGGGCCTGGAGATGGACATTTCACCAAATATTGCTGTGTTGGTACAGCTCAGGGAGACAAGGGTTTGGGGGTCAGCTCGGGGAGACAAGGGTTTGGGGACAGCTAACGGTAATCAGTGAACATGGCAGAAGCCTGAATGAAATGAGACACTGGTTTGAGAGCAGAGACACAGAAAACATGAAACGTACATAATTAAAGATTAATGCCAAAATCTGGCTCTGGAGACACACAGCATAGTCAAAACAATGAATAGTGAATGCATCAAAACATTCAGAAAAGTTCAGCTGTTTTGATCTATTTCCTCATTTTATTAGCCCCTGCTGCAGCACATTTAATTTTTATGAGTTTTTTGTGCAGATGATAAAACTAACGTACGTCTATGTTATTTGCACAATCTACTTTCCACAGATTAAAAATAACTAACGCCGCACTATAAAAATTCCTACTGCCACATGGTTACCCTCTGTCTGTGGTTCTAATAACCACACTGAATGTAGCACGTGACAGTGTAGGGGGATGACTGTCGATCGCCGTGAAGTGGCAGTTGTCTTAGCAACATGGACGACTGGGGAGGTGTGATGTGACTAACTGTCTAAGTTGTGCGATCAAAGAAGGCTCTACCGCCCTCATGCTGTGGGATGACTGAAATTCAGGTGAGAAAACAGCTTTGTAAAAAAAAAAAAGGTTGACCCAACTTAAAATAAAATATTATTTAAACAGGAAGACACGGTCACCCAGCCAATATATGACAGAGCTTTAATTCTTGTTTTTATACAGCCACTGTCTGAAAACAGAGGAAGAGGGGAGAGAGGTTGTGAGGAGGGACGAAGAGCAGAGACTGATCCATTAGTTGGCCGCGATGGTCTCCTTGATCCATTGATCGAACTCACACACCTTTGTGTACACGCCAGGGTAGTTGGGCTGAGCGCAGGCTACGCCCCATGATACCAGCCCTTGCAGCTCCCCACGACACACCAAAGCACTACCAGAGTCACCCTGAGAGAGAGAGAGAGAGAGAGAGAGGGGGGGGGGGGATGAGACAGTGGGTGGAGAGAGGGAGGAGAGAGGGAGGTGGAATGAGAGAGATTGCAGGGGAAAGAGAGCGAGAGAAAATGAGAGAGAGAATGAGAGAGGGGGAGGGAGGGGTAGAGAGGGAAAGGGGAAGATGGATATTGTAGGTAGCAATATTGTAACTGCAATATACAATCAAAAAGCATCTCAACACTTCAATTACACTTGTTCTCCTACAGTTCTGTTATGTGGGCGTCAAGCTTTTTTTCTCGACATTTTTTGCCAGGTCACTGCAGAAATCAGCTCCACCGTGCTAGGCAAAGTAATAAAGTTACAGCCATTTTTCAAGTGGGTGAATGTGTGCAGGACAGAGGTCCCAGAGACGCTGAGGGTACGTACATTGCAGACATCCCTTCCCCCGTCCATGTACCCAGCGCACACCATGGTTCTGGTGATCATCCCAGGGTAGGAGTTCTCACAGGCCACAGGGTCCACAATGGGCACGTCGAGACACTGCAGGAGTGTGGCTGCGACCGCTGTGATAACACATAACAGGAGAGGGGACACAGTGAGATACAGGTGTGCGGGCATGTTCACCGTGATAACACATAACAGGAGAGGAGACACA
>CM056377.1:126907132-126972132 GCA_029718625.1 Synaphobranchus kaupii
TGCGCCTGTAACTGTTTAAAAAGAGATGAGCCAGGTTGCAACGGAGAGCAGGCCGCTTCACATGCGCCTGTAACTTTGTAAAAAAGAGATGAGCCAGGTTGCAACGGAGAGCAGGCCGCTTCACATGCGCCTGTAACTGTTTAAAAAGAGATGAGCCAGTTTGTAACAGAGCAGGCCGCTTCACATGCGCCTGTGTGCCGGGGTGTAATGGTGCAGCTTCAGCTTGCAGAAGGAATTGTGGTTGCGCAAACAGGACCTCTGGCTGTTTTTCACTGGCTGCACATATTGAATAACTCATTTGAGTCAGCTCAGTGGGGACCCTAGATTCACTGCACATGCGCTTGTCTGTGCGCGCGCGGTTTAATGATGATGTGAGCATGGACTAACGTGCGCAATCGGGTGCTAATACAGTCTGTGTCCTCCACTATCCCATCTTCCTCTGCTCCTCTCTCAGACTCTCTTGTCCCTACAGTTTGTTGGCGCCTGTGGGCTTTTCTCAGGCGACCTATGACCTTTATGATGACTTTGCTTCACCTCCCCAGCCCTGTCTCTTCCTCTGGTAGGAGGGTCTCTGTAATGTTGCCAAGCAACTGCCATGAAGTCCTTCCCCAACCTCCCTCCTCCCCCCCACCCTGTCCCGCCCCGCCCCGCTTCCCCATACCTCGGTATCGGGCTGTCTGTCAAAATGCCTCACAACAAAAACAGCGGCAGCAATCAAAATGGAAAAGCGCAATACAAAATAATAACATGAGCTATAATGTGTGTAAAACAACAGTATGATTTATTGCATTTTGCAAGCGTACTCCTATACGCGTGGAAACCTGCGGTGCGCTGTAATAATCTGCCGGCTCCGTCGCGCTCGCTCCATTCAAACGACGCGTCGCCGAGCGTCTTCCAGAAACTTCCGAGGCCAGCGTCTACGTGTCTGCCCCCCACCGCGACGTAATCTGCTCCGGTCTCATTTGCGTGCCTTTAAGAAGGCGCTCATTTGGGACAGATGGTTCCGCCCGCCGAAGCGCCAGGGTAACCTGCGGCGTCTCGGGCGCCTGAAGTGAGCGCGCGCGGAAAGAGCCGCCCGGGCACAGACGGGCGGGGCGCCGTTTGTTTAGCCGCGAGGCTGTGTGGCAGGCGGTTTTATTCGAACCTAAAGGCGTCGGACCGCGAGGGCAGCCGGTGAGTAGCCTTTAATTACTCTTAATCACTGCTGACGAGAGGTGATGCTCAGTGTTTAAAATGAGACTTTACAGCATTTTCCCTCAAGGCTTTTCAGGGCAAGTTGTACTTACTGTAGTGTAAATGCGCTGAATAAGCATTACGCCAATAAAGCACCCATTCGCAGCACAAAACGGCATCGCTACAGCACGGGTGCTACACAGCAGGCTTCAGTTGCTGAACAGCAGTGTGGTAGAAGCACTACTGCAGAGACCATAGTTTAGGCTCTGAGTATGCAGTGCATTGGAGTCACATTGCCATGACACCGCGATTCCCAGAATCCTCTCGCGTCTCGACAGCATGTTGGCTTGACCGTTCTCTGTCGTCCAGTCACCTCCCTCCCCCTTGCTCCCGATGGCTGAAAGTCCACATTATGACCTGTCTTTCCCTTGGCTCCCTTTGTCTCATTGCCCACCCATGTACCAGAATGTCCCATGTTGTTCGGTCTGTCCGCATGTTTCTCTCTTGTTATGTGTGTGTCTCTGTACATCGGCATGAAATAATATGCTTTGTGTGTTTCGTTTGTAATTGTGGGTGATTTAAGTGTCTGTCTGTCTGACTATCACTCACTCACTCACTGCACGTCTGCCTGATTTCTCCCTGCCTGTGAATGTGCCCATCCCCGACTCCTCCTCTCTTCCAAATGTTTTTTCTCCATTCATTGGACGCTGTGTTGCCAGGTCTGCCTTTGAATAGAGTAAGCCTCCCCCAGCCCTTGCGTCCCGTCTCTCGGTGCGAGTTCGGCGGCGCGGCGTAACCCTCTCTCCCGCTCCCTGTCCCTCAGACACGGTGAGGAAGAGCGTTCCGAGGCCACCCTCAGCTCGCTGCACTCCGACCCGCCCGTGCCACCCGAAAACTCCCAGTTCTCCCTGCGCAAGGACTCCCTGAAGAGCCAGACCTGCCAGGACCTGGGGTCCCGCCACGACTCCGCCCCCGCCGAACCTCCGGAGCCCTCGGAGCGCATGGTACTGGCCCCTTTCACCAGCCTATCACAGTACACTTCCCTTCCACATCTCTCCGTACAAGTACACCAGTCACAGGAGAGTCACATGACCTGCAGAGTATAAGTACAAGCTTAGAGGCCTTTAAGCTGACACTTTTACCCGCCTTCACAGAAGGTGCATTTAACATGGCTAAAACCTCCACTGGAGCGAGAGCTAATTAAAGCTACAAGCAGTCAACAACAGAGAGAATGGAGGGGGTTTGTGTGCTTGCAGGAGCTCGAATACATCCTTATTTTGATATGGCCCGGGTTTGGCGTGCGCGCGTGCCGTTGTAATTAGAGCCAGAATGGCGGCGCGCCTCTGACCCAGTAACATAATTAGATTTGACCTTCCCCTTCATTGCATTCGCTCCCTGAAATGACATCTGTGTTCGCCTGCCAGCATTTTATCAAGGAAGAAGCCCTAATTAAAAGTCCTTTTATTGTTCCTGTTAGGGAGCATAACAACCTGAGCGTGCCATCAGATGCCAGCTTCCACATATAACTCAGGAGATAAATGCTTATTTCAGTCAGCCAGTCATCCGTCTCACTCTAGCCCCGGAACTTTGCCGATGTGCAGGTCATGAGGTCAAAGAGCACAGTCAGAAACTCGGCCAGTTGTGTGCAGCTTTTACTGAAACTTGTGTACATGTCTTTGTTGTACGGAACTCTGTTGGTTCTCTCAGGATAAAAGGTGTGATCTCAAGGTCAGCCGACTGCCGATGGTACTCACTTGAAAATGTCTTCTTGCTTCAGTATTTATAGTTCTGTGTCCTTAATGGTGATCGAGAAATAACACTGTACGTGATGTGTAACGGTCCTCTACGTTTTTGGGTGTAGCAGTGCCCTTAATGCCTCGCTGTGACTGTACCCCAGCCCGAGGACGTCAGCTTCTTCCTCTCCGCGGAAGACGACTGCTTCGTCCCCGCCTCCACGGACGCCGGCCCGGAAGCCCCGCCCGCCCGTGAGTTCCCGGAGGGCTTCGAGCCCGTGCGCTCGGAACACCTGGCCGAAATGAGGGTGCCGAGCTCGCCCATCGTCCGGAACCCCTACATGTCCCCCCTCCTGGCCCCCGACAGCATGCTGAGGGGACTGCCCCCCGTGCACATCGTGGTGAGGACAGGGAGGAGGAGGAGGAGGGGGGCACAATGGAGGAAGGCTTTGCTTTTTTATTCACTGTTTCCACCTTTCTATTCATCCCCTTTCTTTATTTCCCCGTCCTTCTCTCTCTCTCCCCCTCATGTGCTCTCTCTCTCTCTTTCTCTCTCTCTCTCTCTCTCTTCCCCCCTCATGTGCTCTCTCTCTCTTCCCCCCTCATGTACTCTCTCTCTCTCTCTCTCTTCCCCCCTCATGTGCTCTCTCTCTCTCTCTTCCCCCCTCATGTGCTCTCTCTCTCTCTCTTCCCCCCTCATGTGCTCTCTCTCTCTCTCTCTCTCTCTCTTCCCCCCTCATGTGCTCTCTCTCTCTCTCTCCCCCCCTCATGTGCTCTCTCTCTCTCTCTCTTCCCCCCTCATGTGCTCTCTCTCTCCCCCCCTCATGTGCTCTCTCTCTCCCCCCTCATGTGCTCTCTCTCTCCCCCCTCATGTGCTCTCTCTCTCTCCCCCCCTCATGTGCTCTCTCTCTCTCTCTCTCTCTCCCCCCCTCATGTGCTCTCTCTCTCTCTCCCCCCCCTCATGTGCTCTCTCTCTCTCTCTCTCTCTCTCCCCCCCTCATGTGCTCTCTCTCTCTCTCCCCCCCTCATGTGCTCTCTCTCTCTCTCCCCCCCTCATGTGCTCTCTCTCTCTCTCTCTCTCTCTCTCTCCCCCCCTCATGTGCTCTCTCTCTCTCCCCCCCTCATGTGCTCTCTCTCTCTCTCTTCCCCCCTCATGTGCTCTCTCTCTCTCTCTCTCTCTCCCCCCCTCATGTGCTCTCTCTCTCTCTCTCTCTTCCCCCCTCATGTGCTCTCTCTCTCTCTCTCTCTTCCCCCCTCATGTGCTCTCTCTCTCTCTCTCTCTCTCTTCCCCCCTCATGTGCTCTCTCTCTCTCTCTTCCCCCCTCATGTTCTCTCTCTCTCTCTTTCTCTCTCTTTCTCTCTCCCCCTCATGTGCTCTCTCTCTCTCTCTCTCTCTCTCTCTCTGTCTCTCTCTCTCAGGCCTGTGCACTGGACCCAATGCTGGATGATTCCGTGATGTTTGCCAAGAGACTGAGGAACGTTGACCAACCGGTGACGCTGTGCGTGGTGGAGGACCTCCCCCACGGCTTTCTCAGCCTATCGCAGCTCTCCCGGGAGACCCGCGAGGCTGCCAACGTCTGCGTGGAGCGAATCAGGGAAGTCTTCACCCAGCAGGGCCCGCCGGCAGCCACGCGCAAGCACCGCAAGCTGGAGAGGACAAACCAGGGCTCCCTCGCCGCTAGGCCGCTGGCGGGGACCATTCAGGAGGAGGAGCCGTCGCCGGGGGGCGGGGTTAGCACTATGGAAGGGGAGGAGTCACCTGAGGGAGCTGGACAGAACAATTCAGACAGCAGAGAGATCGGAGCTTAGTGGGAAGAGAAGAGAGGAAAAAAGGTGTGAGAGTGACGATGGAGGCAAAAGGAACAAATAAAGAGTAAAGGAACAATAAAGAGAACAGGGAGGCTGGGCAGGGCGGGCGGGGCGGGGCGGGGACTGAGGAGGAAAGCAGTCTCTCACAGGAGGACCACTGTACACTATTAAAGCCCAGCGACAGGCGCCAGCGTGGATCTCTCTCTGCAGGTGCTGCTTGCTGCTTGCAGTGTATAGAGACCACGGGGTCCATTGTAAACCTTAAACATGCACACCTTTATGCAGAAGGCTGTATGCCGCGTGTTAACAATCATAAGTTAAAGCACGTACGGAACTCCAAGAACACACATGCGTGCATGCACAAACACACGCGCGTGCGCACGTACGCACACACTCCTATGCACAGATATTGCCTTTGTTTTTGGGCTATTTGGGCTTGAAGCAAGATTGCAAAAGTGGAGTCAAAACAGACCAACAGACTGTAACTGCACTCAGATTGTCAATAGTGCAATTGCAGTAACTAATGAGGTATAGATAAGGATATGTATGTATATATATATATATATGACACATACATGCATATATTTTTATAGAGCTATTGGAACAAGTTATATTATTGTATAATGTGCTGCCTTATTAACATGAATTCAATAGCTTTCAATTTTAGAGGTTTCCAGGCTTTCTTGCCACTGATTCCATTTGCATTTGGTTCTTTATTTACCATACAGATATCTACAGACATCACTTCTAAGGTTGACTAAAGAATTTAGTAGTGACTGCAGAGATGCAGTTGAATTGCACGGAAAGTTCAAATAATTCCTCATTGCTGGCCTTTGGCTGTAGCCATATTGACTGATATTACACGAGTGTTGCTTTTAGTTTTCTGTTTTTAGATCAAGGAAAGCGTAAAACAGGAGGGAGGAATAGTGAAGAGTTGTGGGTTACCTCTGTCATAAATAGTATTATTTTGCTGCTAACATGTTGAATGTGCTCATAATTTCAATTGAGGCACCGGTTAGCGTGCTAAATAGG
The DNA here is from genome assembly GCA_029718625.1 of Synaphobranchus kaupii. Lineage (NCBI taxonomy): Eukaryota > Metazoa > Chordata > Actinopteri > Anguilliformes > Synaphobranchidae > Synaphobranchus > Synaphobranchus kaupii. The sequence goes on from CM056377.1 coordinate 126,912,880, forward strand.
CAGCAACCACTCATCCCTGTCGCAGTGTTGGTTCATTGTATTGCTGGATGTAGGATGTAGCAGTAGCATGTTTGCTTTACAAATGAGCCACTACTGTGCTACTGCATGCACATAGAACAAAATCAGGTACTGCTGTGCTAATCTCTTTATAAAGGGCAGCAGTGCTTCCGTTTTTAGAACAAAGTAAAGTGGCTGGTAGGCTCCCACAAGGAAAAAGTATTATATAATATCACAGCTAGAGAATGGAGTGCTTTTGAAGTACTTCAAGTCAGTAGATCAGCAAAAGAGAAAAAAATAATAAAACCTTCCCAGTTTTGACATTTTTGACACCTGGAAAAAATCAGGTGTGGTTTGTGTAGGTAACTTCATTACTGCGCTGCTAGCTTTGATCTCCCGACCTCAGTCCGACAGCTCGCTCAGCTCCGTCTCCCCACAGAGGAGTTCAATCACCGCCTATCTCAGGTCCCGCGAGCGTTTCCATGCCGACCCACTTCTGCCGGTCTCCCCGGCTCCCGGAGCTCATCCGCAGAATATTTTGAGCCAATTCCCTCAACGGCGAAACAACCTTCACGGAGCCGGCGATTCGCGCCGTGTGCAACGTTAAGCTTTGGTTCCACTTTCTCCTCTCACACGCGCGTGCTATGCCTTTGCTGTGCCGTACGTTAGCATTGCGGCGCCCTGTGCTGTCCCCTCATCTTTAACGTAGCGCCCCCTTGTGGTAGTGTGAGGAAGAGTGTTCGTGGAGCTTGCCTTGACGTCGCTCCTGTTCACCCAGTACCTTTTTAACCCAAATCCTGGGTGTCTGTGGAACATCTGTGCCACAATTTTTCAACATGACACATCCCAGTATGCATTTGGGGGGAGCACTGTGCTAGTCTGACCTTGTCGGTACCACATGTTGCCATTGCCATGGGATATTTGGGCCAGGAGTATAAGTGGCTGAGAGGGAGAGTGGAATCATCTGGACTGAGGTGTGGAGGCAGCCGGCTCAGCAGGATCAGACCACAGACAGTTCTGTGGATCGGACGCAGGCCTGAAAATTGGCTCTGGCCTGTCTGTCTCGCACGGCGCACTGTCAGGTGTGTTCAACCTTTAGAGGCTCTTAGTTTGTTCATGTCTGTGTGTGTTTATTGTTGACTGGTGTAATGCTGGTTTTGATGTCCACACTTTCCCGGGGTCTGGCTACAGTACTAGCTGTGTTTGTGTGTCTGTCTCTGATATGGTGCTGTCTGTTGAGTTAGTTTGTGCCTGTGTTAGTGAACATTTTGTCTGCATTGCTATTGTGAGTAGCAGTATGCATGTCTCTTTGTGTGTGTGTCTGTATTTGTTTATGTGTGAGATGGAGGGAATAGAGGAGATCGATTAACCAAAATCTTGTTTGAGGTATGAACTGCAATAGGTTGGGGCCCATGAGCAACAGGACACCATGGTCTAGGAAGCTCATGCACTCAGCAAGGCTGCTTGAATCTCACCTGTCAAAAGATGCACCCTCTGGGGCCAGAGTGATCAAGAGCGCCCCCTGGTGTTCTTCTTCTGCACTCCATTCCCATGGTCTTCTTTTCGCTACATGGGGGCCAATTAGCATCACTCCCAATTGTATTGCTTACGGATTGTAAAGAACCCTGAATATTTCTTTCCTAATCTTATAAATATTATTTATCTGTGAAGACCAGGAAGCAAAGTTTGTGTGGCAGGGGTTAGTTAATGCATAAATACAGTGTGCAATCACGAGTCAGACCATCAGCATCCTTCATTGGAAGTATTTTTATATTTTTAAGTAGGCTATTAGTTTGGTATTGACCAAACTTTACTTGTATGATAGTTACTAAACTATTGCTTTTTTTTTCTTTTTCTTTTATAACGGCGACATTCAATTTCAATATTCGCTTTCGCTGGTATGGGAAAATGCTGAAGATTGTTGTAAAGAATTGAATCTAAGAATTGTAAATCAGATGTCCCGTGTCCGAAACCACATAATCTAATTTATATACCATGTAATCGTAGCTTTATATACTTGCTTCTTGTCTCTGGGATGGAGCTCATCGTTGACCGCTACATAGGCTATCATAATTTAACTTACGAGCGTAACGGGCAATGTTTCCACCGAAGCGATGCTGATGTCCCCTACAGCACGCGTTAATATGCATGAATTAAAGTAGGCCTACATAAAATGCAGTTTATCTGATGGGATTTGAAGAAACAACCTAACGTGTAGATGTCTCTGATCTAATACACAATACCATTGGAATTGTATTATGTTAAAAAATCGATGTAGCCTTGCGTCCCGTTGTTCTCAGGAGGTTGGTCGATTTCCTAGACAAGTTCGTCGTTGATCTTTTCAAGCTTCCATCAGATAAGTTGCATCAAATGCCAGAATGTAGTAGTAAGGTTAGCCTAGTTCGTTCTGCCACCGCGTACAGAGAGACAGAAAAGCTGTTTTACGTTATTTTTATGTTAATATTTATCATGTATTTAAAACACCGCAAGTGCAAACCTGTGTAAACATGAATGTATAAAACTCGATAAAGCTCCTGTAAAACATATAAAATGTTTTTACCTGTCTTTGTCCTTTCCTCTTCGTGGCTCTGACTGCAGAATTTAAACACTATATACATATGTATATATAGGCCTAATATTGAAAGATATCAGTTTTATTGCTGTATTTTTCCTTTGTTAATTTTTATTGGAATAAAAAAAATTCTATATCCTGTCCGCTTGCATGTTTTACTTTTTACATGTAGTCTAGGCTATTTGTTTCGTCTCTCAAAGCTCAATGGCTTAGGCTAATGTGTGATAACTAGCCTACACGTTGTTCTCCGGGAACGATAAATAACGTTTTGACACTGCACGAAACTGAAATCCTTGAGCCACTGCCTCACTAAAATGCAGCTTTTTTGTTTTTTGTCAAGTGCACAAAATCACTTCACAATAAATTATATTCACAGATAACTGCAAGGACTGTTATTTGTGGGCATTGCTAGCATTCTCGCAAGTAGCAATAGACATTCGAGAGGTCACAGTAGTAGTAATAGGATCATGATTATTCTGTTTTAATTTGTTGTAGGCTATCTAGCTACATAACCACGGAATAGCTCACTATAGCCATTTGATAGCGAGTACAAATACTACATTACTAGCCTAATAGTTATTTAAAATGTTTTTTTTATCCAAATGTTTATGATTGCGAAAGTATCCCAAAGTTTCAAATTACGTTAAGTGCATAATATGTGTGTACATATGTCGCAATCTTGAATCGAGAGCGCGCATTCCGCTCTTCTGTTGGGCGATTTTGGGTATCGGGGCGCGTATCCTTGTGCGCGCTCACATCTGAACTATTAGGGCCACATAGAAGCGCGCGGCCAGCATCTTACCCCTCCTCACATCCTCGTTTTTACAAACTGTCCTTTCCTCCAAGTCGGGGACAAGGGAGGATACTGAGACCTAAAGGAAAGCGAGACAGGGGGATAAGATGGAGGTGTGCGAGAGAGTTTTCGGGTTGGCCGTGGTGACAAGTGCTTTGTGTGTCGGCTCTGTTCTGGGAAAGTACGTCAAAGGAATCGTCAATACAAAAGAGGTGATGTGTATATTGTCTGTTTGCACAGCGTTGGTTTGAGCATGAACTCTTTTGCTTGTGATCGCTTTCCATTCGTGCCCGTGGTGTGCAATTGTGTGATACCTAAACGTCTCACTGTGCCTGCTAGTTCCTGCAATAGCGCTCTACGCAATTTTATATGCAGTCGTTTAGGTTTATGGTTCATCTGATGTAGCCTACTTGCATAGCCTACGTTCGTGTTTGTTTCATTCTTCATCGGTCTTTGTGCTTTCAGCTGTAGGCTAAACCAGCGTTTTCATCTTATATTATTCTGCGAATTAACATCATTGACGCAGCTTTTTGCTTCAGAAAAATTAACAATACTATATAATCTGCCAATTAACCCACCGCTTTTCCTTGTCAATAGTCACAGGTGAGACGTCATTTTTATTCTGCTGTGTAGGTCATATAGGCTAGCAACAGACATGTTTGTTGTGATTTGTCTATTAGGCGAATGCTTAGTCCAAAACAAGGTGACTGTACACAGACTCATCAGTTACCCGCGGGACTGCTAACGGGCACATTTTCATTCGCTTTTAACGGTATGCTTTTGTATGTTCTTAAGCGCTCGTCAATACACGTGCAGTGAACATGTGAGAGTTTGTTTTCAAATGAGTAAATTAGCTAGTTCAAGTGCGAATCAGTACCATGTGATGCTCATTATATGAATCAATCCTACTTTCGCAGCAAAAGTGTCTTTAAAATGTATCCCAGGTGTAGATGGATTAAAGTAGGGCTACACTGTTCCTAAGATGTTCGCCTCGAATATTTTTGGAACGTCAAATTTTTGTGATAAATGCCACAAACAACAGTGTTACGAGATATGTTATTGTATCCAAATCGCAGCATTACTTAAGCAATGTTGGTAGCCTACAACATCCTGTCTGGCTTAGGTCTACACATTGATATTGTAAGGGTCAAAAAGCCGTTTGTTTGTAAGTCAGTGCAGTGCATGCATTCATGTGTCTCCTGAGTTAACTGCTTTTTTTCTCCCCCACAGCAAAAGCGTTTTTATGGTTGCAGGTATACAGATAGAATTCCTGCACGCAGAAGGACAATCCTCCATCACTCACAGCTAATGCAAACAAGTACCCATTCAGTTTAAAGAAACCTGTTACATTTGGCATCCTGATTCTCATTGGGTCTGGCGTGTGTTGATTAAACATATATTAGGTGTCCTCTTTCAATGCCAGCAGAGGTCATTTGGCCAAATAATGCTCTCATTTACAGTTGCACCGGTTATGCTAAGTGGACAGTGATTGGGTCAGGAGCAGGCCGGACTGTAATGCAAAAATAGATTGGGATCAGGCCGGAAACACTTAAGGGGGGGGGGGGGGGGGGGGTGTACGTTGTGGTGTGCAGGAGTATTTATGTGTTCAGTGTTGTGTGACGCCTCTAATGAATCATTAAAAGGACACACCAGACCCAGGGTGACTGGCTAGTTGATTGGTAATTAATTGTTAATGAGGCTTAGCGAGCGGACATGGAGAAAGAGAGAGGTGTTGCTAGCGCTAGGTATACGGAGTGACCGGACACTGCATCAGTGTAGCTCTTGATTAATGTGGCGCTCTCACCACGCTGCCTGAATGACTCTGCACTACAGTGTATTGGCCAGGGGGGAGGATTAGAGGGGATACAGAGATTAATACTGACACGGCGGATGCCGCGCGCGGTGTCCACAGTTGCTTTTGATTGGTGACGGCGGACAAGCCGCGGGCCTAAAACACTGGGACTGTGACGGAAACAGAGGGGCCTTTTGTCGTTTCTATGGCAGCCGCAGACCGAGGCATGTGGTAGTTGCCATGACGATAAAGAGGTCTTGGGTTTGTTGTGAGGGGTGTTCGTCTGGATGACTGACCCGCGTGTGTGTGTGTGTGTGTGTGTCTGTTTGAAGTATGTATTTCATGGACACTGATTTGCCTCTAATCCACAGGTATAAAGCACTATTGCTATTGCTTATTGCCTCAGGCGTTTGCGTGCTCGAACCCTGGTGTAGTTATCAGGTTCTGTGAAGAAGGCAGTCCCGTATGTGTGGCCGTGAAGATTCACATAAGTTGCATTAAGCACATCTTCATCGCCTTTTGTAATGGAATGTAGGCCAGTGGACATTTGTGAAATAGTGCATTAAAACCATGATATGTCCGCGTATCCCCATTGGCCGGCATGCTGCAGCCTGTTGCATAAGTGCTCTAAAATAAAACATCAGGACGATTCAGTGTTTTAGCCTGCAGTGAGTTGCTTCTTATACTTCACGGGAGGTTTTTTTTTCTTTTCTTTTTTCATCATATTGTTCCTCAGGACCTGGGTTTTCCTCACAAGGTTCTGCTTCCTCACGGATTTCGGGCGACTGGACTTTCGGTTTCGATACCCCAAGGTAATGAGGAGGCCCAACGGTGCTTGCTTGTTTCCGTCCGCATTTCTGCGCCTTGCCTGGTTTTGTGTGCCTCTCCATCCGTCTCCCTCTCTTTTCTCTTTCCTGCGTTGGTTCGGTCGGCCCTTGGCCTCTTGGCTCACTCGGTTTGTTTAGTCGTTTTCTCTCTGTCTCCCTCCCTCTCCTTTCTGCGTCAGGTCTATTGACTGCCTATCTCTGCATTGACTCCATTGACTCGCTCGTTGTCTCTCCCTCGACTGCCTTTGTCTGTGTTTCTATGGCCTTCCTTCCGGCACTGACTCACCGTTTCTGTTTAAGCCTCTTGGCAGGTTCTGTGTTTGTTTCTCTTTTTGCTGTTTGCCAGAGACAGACAGTCTCTTTACATGCCTTTTTTTGTTGTCCGTTCCACATTCTCACAACCAGCTCTTTTTGCACCTGCCTCCTTTCTGTGCGCTAAATTTTATGTTAATATATTAATACTCACTGTCCTTCTCTCCCCCCCCCCCCCCCCCCCCCCCCCATCCTGTCATCTTCCTACCAGTCACGCTGCTGTCAGAACATATTGCTGTATTTTGATGACGGCTCGCAGTGGCCTGCCGTCTACAAGAGACCCGACAAGGTCAGAGGGGCTGCAGTCATGTGTGTGTTAGTGTGTGAGTGTGTGTCTGTGTTAATGTACAATTAGTATATGCGTGTGTCTTTTCCCTCAACGTAAAATAGCATTTGTAAATAGAAGCTTAGGGATGATGCCCACTGTAACACAGGTAGTGCATGCACCACGGAGATGTCACCAGATGGGGGCGGTACTGAGTGTCAAGTTATGCAATGCGTTTGACATTCAGAAGCTTATAACAGTGTATTTCTTGTACTGCAGGACTGTTACCAGAAGGAGGCAGTTTTAAGACCGGAGAATAACCAGGTCATCAACCTCACCACCCGCTACACTTGGTCTGGCTGTGTGGTGAGTATTCTCTCTCTCACACACACTTTGCTGCTGTCTTTGTAGCAGTGTCCGTAGTTGACATTATTCAGCAGTCCACTACTGTTAGTTGCTCAGGATAAGAGCGTCTACCACTACTACTGTAACGTAATGTACCGGGCGTAATGTCATTCTATGGGAAAATACATCCTGTGAAGAGTGTTTTGTTTGAGGCAACCAAGCATTAGAAATAATAATCATAATATGAATGAATAGCTACAATAATAACTTCACACAATTACATGTCCAATATATTTTAAATGACTGTTGCAGCAGCAGTGGATAACCAGATGTGTGTGTGTGTGTGTGTGTGTGTGTGTGTGTGTGTGTGTGTGTGTGTGTGTGTGTGTGTGTGTGTGTGTGTGTGTGTGTGTGTGTGTGTGTGTGTGTGTGTGTGTGTCACTCCCAGGTGGAGGGAGATGGGGTGAACGAGACCCTAAGCTGTGTGGGGGGGCGCAGTTTCCGCTCGGTGAGGGAGAGATGGTGGTACATCGCTCTCAGCAAGTGTGGGGTAAGGACCGGCCAGCCACCGGGTTTACACTCAGCAGCACCACCGTGTGGACCTGGAGTTCTACGAGCACTGATCTAGGACCTGTATCGCCTTTTAGGTCATAATCAATAAGGTTAGGGTTTGAATAGGGGAAACCTGGTCCTAGATCGGTACTCCTACTTTGTGAATACGGGCCCACTGCATGGACATGCACACAGGTAATCATCCACAGACAGGTATGCATGTGCAGTATTAAGCAGAGGGCCTAAATGCTTTTTGTGCCTTGAGCTGTTTGCAGCCTTGGGCCTGAATAGTGAGATTTGTGTTGAGTGAAGTCATCCAAGACTAGACAAATCCCGTACGGTCTGGCTTCCTCTCGGAAAACCTGTTACGCGTAACGGCGCTCCCATTCGTCTCCCGATTGTCAGTCCTGCATAATGCATTTGTGGAGAGACCACACTCTCTTGTGGGCAGCAGTGTTTGTGGATGAGACCTTGGTTTTTAATGGCTTTAATCTCAAAGAGACTGAGGCTCTGTGATGTCTGCCCATCATTGATGGACTAGACCTTTAGAGAACGTCGGACTCCCTTAAGTTGAGAACCGCCCCTAAGGGCAGGATTCCACGGCCGTTGCCAGCTTCAGCAGTTCGATATCCGGCTCCATTGATTTTGTGGCACCTCCCTCTTCACGCTCCACACCCTTCTGATGTAGTGGGAAGAAAGGTTTTCTGTGCCAAAGGGTACTTTCAACAACTCAGGTTATGTAAAACTACAAGATTGCTATGGGTAGGATGGTTAGAATTAGTTAAAGGAGCTATATGTAACATTGACACCGAGCGTTTAAAATGGGTACTGCAATCCAAATTCACAATATTGGAGAGAGTCGAGACACTGAACGAACACGAGCGCAAGACGAGCCGAGCGCAACATTATATTTTGAGACGAGCTTATTCTATTTTGACGAGTCCTACACTGTAAGTTGATCAGCTAATGTATACGTTTGCAATTTGTTTATTATTTATTGTTTGCAAATTATAAACCAGCTCATGTGGATTTTTTATAACTCTGTCAATGTTAGCTAGATGCATGGCTGGCTATGTTTAGGTCACACAGATATAAGCTAACGTTAGTGGTATGTTTAGCAAGTAACTATATACATATACAGTATATATTAAAATCTTTAGCTAGCTAGCTAAATGGAAACGATGTTGAACTTAGCTTAGGTATTCGTAAATCGGCTGTCGGAGTGCCAGAGTACATCTGGTTGTTCATAATGGGCAGTGGGCGGAGTCAACTTGGAGAATAGTGAATCACACAGGCCAAAACAAATACAGACGTTCCGACCCGGAATGGAAATTTCAAAGGAGAACATACTGGCTCTAGCATTGGTGTCGGAGAAGCCAGTATTTCGACTTAACATGTTTCCTTAATCTCTGATGACATATCATGGTCATTTTATGATTTAGTACAGTAAATTTGTTACATATAGCTCCTTTAATGTGGTTGTTATGTTATTGTTAATGCATATTTTTGATGAGTACTCGTGATAGACACGTGGTCACTCATTCATCCATCTTCTCCCTCTCTCTCAAACCCCCTACACCCAACACCTCTTTTCTTTCCCATCCCTTGTTCTGTATCTCTCTATATCTCACTCTCTCTTCCCCTTCCCCTTCTTCCTGTATGTGAATTCTCAATAACTCTCAATCCTCTGGCTCACAGGGGGAAGGGCTACAACTGGAGTACGAGATGAAGTTGACCAATGGGAAGTCTTTCTGGACCCGGCACTTCTCCGCAGACGAGTTTGGTGAGAGAGGCACGCGAGGGTGTCGACTGTTAGGGAGGGAGAGAGTAGAAGCAGAGGGGAGTTAAAGAAGATAAGAAAGAGTTACTGTACTGTGAAAAAGAAAATCTGCCACCTCTCCTGGTGTTATAATCAGCATGTGCTCATTTTATCTCTCTCTCTCTCCCTCTCCCTGTTCCCCTTCTGTCCCTCTCCCTCTTCCCCCTCTGTCTATCTCTCTCACCTCCCTCTCTCTCTGTTCCCCTTCTCTCCCCCCTCCCTCTCCCTCTTCTCCCTCCCTCTCTCTCTCTCTCTCTCTCTCTCTTTCACTCTCTTTCCTTCTCTCCCCCAGGTATCCTGGAGACGGACATCACCTTCCTCATCATCTTCAGCATCGTCTTCATACTGTCCTGCTACTTTGCTTGTGAGTTCCTACCTTTCTCTGCAGTTCTTGGGAAATGTTCACACAGTGTGCTATTAATAACTTGGAACAAAGTTAAGGGAAGTGTCCTTTTGCTGAAAGGAATTATGGGTATCGGTGCAGGGGACAGGGCCCGTTCTGCTCAGCTGTGCCGTCAGCCGGCTAATTTTCTGCCTTCTTCTGTCTCTTTTCCCCTGTCCTCTGTCTGCTCCCCCTCTCCCTCTTTCTCTCACCCTCTCCCTCTGTCTGTCACTCCTCCTCCCCTCTCTCAGACAATCTGAAGGGAAGGCAGCTGCTCCACACCACCTACAAGATGTTCATGACGGCTGCTGGAGTAGAGGGTGAGAGAGCCGAATGTATTATAACACCCATCGATCAACAAGGCGCCGCCCCTGGCGGATGTTTTATAGCGCAGCTCAGAGGTGCAAGACACAGCTTTGGAGAGGGGGTTCTTTCTCCACCTCTCCCGCGATGTGTTGGGGTGCTGCGTTTTTTGTTTTTTTTTGCAACCAGCCATGATACTCCTGTCTTGTCTCCCTCAGTTCTCAGCCTACTGTTCTTCTGCATACACTGGGGGCTCTATGCCAGAGACGGAGTGCCAGGGAAAGGGAGCCTGAAGATTCTGGGTGAGTGGCCCTGGGCGTGGCCTGGGTTTAGTCATTAATAGCGGTGGGGGTAACGGGTACGGGCATTGTGCACGGCCAAGCACGTGCGCGGTTGACCCAGTTTTATGCTCCAGTATGGCGTTACAGATTGAAATAATATAACCTACTTACTCTTCTCTTGTTCTCTCTCTCCCTCTCTCCATCTGTGTCTTTCTCGGTCTGTCGGTGTCTCTCGTTCCTCCGCTCTCTCTCCAGGGAAATTACTCTTCTCTGTCAGTTTCCTGGTCTTCCTGCTGATGCTGATCCTGCTTGCAAAGGGCTTCACAGTCACGAGGTGAGAATTTGGGACAGGGGCACCCGCCGATCAGCGGCGTGAGATCAGCGGATCTCGAGAGCGGGGTGTCGATCGCGCGGTCGGCCGGCCGGCCAGCGCGTCAGCCGGTGTTCAGTTTCTCAGTGCTCTGGTGTCAGTTGTGACGCGGCTGCGCTGTCCAGTCTGTGCTGTCGTGCGCTGTCCAGTCTGTGCTGTCGTGCGCTGTCGGAGCCATCTCTTTCTCTGTGTGACGCAATGTGCTAATACACTGTTTCCTTAGTGCGTGTTACAGCAGTACCACGCTAACGCTAACCCTGTCTCTGCATCAGGGCAAGAATCAGCCATAGTGGCTCCGTCAAGCTGTCAATCTACATGACGGTCTACACCATCACCTATATTATTCTCTTCATATATGAGTCCGAGGTAACGCCCCCAGCATGCAACACAACCCTATGTGTGAGAGCAGTGTCTAGATAGAGAGCACAGAAGCACAGCGCGTAGAATACAAAATTACGATCATCAGAATCAGTGGAATTCCTATTGAATAGCTAAAAGCCACCCATGTTATGCCAACAAAAGCAGTTTGATGTGTAAGATTATTAAGAGCTTGTTGAACAGTGTCAGACAGTGACTCGCAGTATATAAGCACATACAGACGCACCCATGCAGCCCAGACACAGGCTCCACCCTTTTTCTTCTTGCATTGCGGTGTTCCATCACGTGACTCTCTGTCTCCCAGTTCTTCGACCCCCGGCTGGGTCCTCTACGCCTACGACAGTCCAGCCGGCTATGGGCTGATGGGTCTGCAGCTGCTGGCGTACGTGTGGTTCTGTTACGCCGTGCTGGTCTCCCTCAAGCACTATCCCGAGAAGCAGCCCTTCTACATCCCGTTCTTAACCAGATACACCCTGTGGTGAGTGCCTGTGGCCCCCCTTCTCACGGTCAGGTGAAAGCCACAAATGCAAACTCAAATGCAAATGCAAACTCGGGTGCACGTTCAGGCAGCGCATTCTGCATCCCAGTAGTCGCGAGTGTACTATCGGGTGAATGACAGGGTCTCTCCTGCGCATGTTCAGATGAAAGCCTCAAATGCAAACATAGGAATGAACTCAGGTGTTGATCCCCATCTGCATTTTCTCGTCTCTGAGGGTTGGCTTGTGTTCGGAGGAGCCTTAGTGGGATGAGGGGTGTCACAGTTAAACCCTAACTCCGTGCTCAAACCCCAGAGACGCATGACCGCCTACACGCTCGCCGAGTTAAATTTATCTGAAGTAATGAGGGCAAAGTGAGACGCGTCTGGCACCTCTCCTTCTCTCTGACTCTCAGGTTCTTCGCAGTGCCTGTCATGGCTCTCATTGCTAATTTTGGGATCCCGCGTTGGGCCAGAGAAAAGATAGTCAACGGAATCCAGCTGGGCATCCATCTCTATGCCCACCTCGTCTTCCTGGTAAGAACACCCTCTTCGCCTGTCCGCAAACCTGGATGCACGGCAATCCATGTCTGTCTGAGTGGATGACATCTACAGTGCATCCGGAAAGTATTCACAGCGCTTCACTTTTTCCACATTTTGTTCTGTTACAGCCTTATTCCAAAATTGATTAAATTAATTTTTTCCCTCAAAATTCTACACACAACACCCCATAATGACAATGTGAAAAACGTTTTTTTTGAGATTTTTTTAAATAAAAAATAAAAAAATAAAATTTCTCATTTACATAAGTATTCATACCCTTTGCTTTAACGTATTTTTAAAGTATCATATTTCATATTTGGTCGCATATCCTTTACATGCTGTTACTTCCTGAAGTCTGTGACCATCAACATCAAAAAACTGTCGATATCTTATTTTCAGGTACTGTTACAAGCGATACTATAACCTCTCTGCATTTGAATGGATCTCTATGGAAATTGGGGGGTGAGACTAGATTCAGCTGTAAATTACACTGGTACAGTATGGAACACATGGCTGGCTAAATGGCTGTAAGTTATCAAGGGTCTGAGCTATCAAACGAGCCCCAAACCATCACTCTGTTGCCAGATATGGAGTAGATGTGGATGGATCACTTTAAGGGTTGTTTCTCCTGACTTTTTTTCCCCATGGAGTTCTATAGGAAAATGAGTCCGGAGAAATAACCCTTGCAGTGATCCATCCACATCTACTCCATATCTGGCAACAGAGTGATGGTTTGGGGCTCGTTTGATAGCTCAGACCCTTGATAACTTACAGCCATTTAGCCAGCCATGTGTTCCATACTTTCCGGATGCACTGTATGTGACACCCCTCTCTCTATGGTTGATAGCTAAGTGACTCCCCTCTCTCTATGGTTGATATCTATGTGACTCCCTTCTCTCTGTGGTTGATATCTATGTGACACCCCTCTCTCTATGGTTGATATCTATGTGACTCCCTTATCTCTGTGGTTGATATCTATGTGACACCCCTCTCTCTATGGTTGATATCTATGTGACTCCCCTCTCTCTATGGTTGATATCTATGTGACTCCCCTCTCTCTATGGTTGATATCTAGATGACCCCTCTCTTTCTTTGGTTGATATCTTTGACTGCTTTCTTTCTATGTGTGATATCTGTGACTCCCTGCCCTTTGAGGGTGATAGCCCTGTGACATCTCTGTCTCTATGGCTGATATCTATTTTGTTTATATCCAGGCAACACCTCCCTCTGTGGCTGATATTTACAGAATGTGACTCCTCTATGTTCTAGGCTATCACTCGTCCCTCGGCAGCCAACAAAAACTTTCCGTACCATGTCCGGACATCACAGATAGGCATCCTGTTGTCGAGCCCTGATGGGACAGGGGGGGAGAGCTTTCCCCACCACGCCTACGGGAACAGCTCCTTCCTGGGAGACTCGCAGCCCAACTTCACCGAGCTCTTCTCCATACACTCGGTGAGAGAGACGGGTGGAACGAGAGAAGGGAGGGGGGTGTGTGGGGGGTATGGTGGCTCCGCAGAGGTAGGGTGACGGGGATACTAGAGGTTGTAACCCGACACCCTTTGTCTCTTTCTCTCTCTCTCAGGGCGCAGTCAAGTCAGTGGAGGAGACGGTGGCCCGGAAGGGACAAGCCGTGCAGAGGAACAGCGAGCACAAGATCATCACCACGACGGCGGATCTGACGACCATACTGCCCCCGCCCCCTCCCCCTGTGCCCACCCGTGTGTCCTCCAACTCCCCCCCGCCCCCCAGACTCTCCTCCCACTTCACCGAGTACTTCAGCATGCAGGGGGGCGGGGGCGTGGGGACGAAAGCGTGAGAGAGAGAGAGCGAGGGAAAGAAAGGTGGAGGTGGAGGGAAGGGGTCAAGCTGGGGAGAGCAACAGCGAGAAATAGGGGAATGCCAGGAAGTCAAGAGAACAAAGGGTTAGAGAGAAGATGAGGATATAAGGATGAACGGGGTAGAGAATGCACTCTGGAGAAGAGAGGGAAACGAGGGAGGGAGGGATGGAGGGATGTTCTGTCCCATTAGGCCAGGAGGGCCAAGAGCCAGAACTCGAAAGAACTCCGAAGCAATAAATATTTCCTTTAGAGCGGAGAGAGCAGCGGAGGGAATCCACACTGTGGATGTGTAGAGAGCAGAGGTGGGAATCCACACTGTGGATGTGTAGAGAGCAGCGGTGGGAATCCACACTGTGGATGTGTAGAGAGCAGCGGTGGGAATCCACACTGTGGATGTGTAGAGAGCAGCGGTGGGAATCCACACTGTGGATGTGTAGAGAGCAGCGGTGGGAATCCACACTGTGGATGTGTAGAGAGCAGCGGTGGGAATCCACACTGTGGATGTGTAGAGAGCAGCGGAGGGAATCCACACTGTGGATGTGTAGAGTGCAGCGGTGGGAATCCACACTGTGGATGTGTAGAGAGCAGTGGAGGGAATCCACACTGTGGATGTGTAGAGAGCAGTGGAGGGAATCCACACTGTGGATGTGTAGAGCAGCGGTGGGAATCCACACTGTGGATGTGTAGAGAGCAGCGGTGGGAATCCACACTGTGGATGTGTAGAGAGCAGCAGTGGGAATCCACACTGTGGATGTGTAGAGAGCAGCGGTGGGAATCCACACTGTGGATGTGTAGAGAGCAGCGGTGGGAATCCACACTGTGGATGTGTAGAGAGCAGTGGTGGGAATCCACACTGTGGATGTGTAGAGAGCAGCGGTGGGAATCCACACTGCTGATGTATAGAGAGCAGCGGAGGGAATCCACACTGTGGATGTGTAGAGAGCAGCAGTGGGAATCCACCCTGTGGATGTGTAGAGAGCAGAAGAACTATGCGAAAGGAACACATTGACAAGAGTGCCAGGGGTTTGAATGAGTGGTACGAAGACTGACTGCATGAAAACATTATTTTAAGGAAACATTAAATTTTGGTGGAAATATTTCATCATTATAAAGCAATGTGTAAATAGCTGCAATGAATTTCAGAGCGTGTAGGCTAATGACAGTGCCAGGGGTTTCCAATACAAAAATGGAAGTGTTTATTTATTTTTTTTTATTTTTATTTTTTTTAATTGCTTTTGGTTGAATTCGAAATGGTGCTGTGGTTGTTGAAAGTTCTCGTGCCATCCCAAACTTGCGAGATCGAGGCGTCCACTTCCTTCATTTGAAATGACACAAACTAGTCCCATCTCTGCATGTGACAGATTTGGATAAAGCAAGCGAAATGACTCGTAATATATTTTCAGGGTTAATGTAATTCATATTCACGTAGATTGCACCTGAATACGCTGAATCAATATGGGATGTTAATGTGTGAAATGTCAAATATTGTGTGGAACTCTATACAGTTGTTGTAAACATGCATGTCTGTGCCCTTTCCGAAATGGATATATTCAGCCTTTTCTTGTGGCCGTTAAGATAATGCTTGTTCCCTGTGTATCCATTATTTTGTTTCGGGTCAAAATGTCTAATTGAGCTTCACTTCTGGTTTCCATCTTAAGGCACTGCAGTACTTTAGCACAGTGATTCCTGGGACAGTATATGCGTGTAATTTAAATGAATGAGATTACCATACTTGTAGCTATATGTGAATGGAGTGATGGTCTCAAATGCAGGTGCATACACTTAAGGGGGCATTGCAAAGGCACTTAAAAGGATTTCAATGCCACATTGGTTTTATTTTCAAATCCACCTTCCGTCGAGGATACATGACAAAGGGAAAGGATGCATTTTCATGGTCACCCCGTCTTTAATGTGCAAAATGTGCAGTCTATAATATATAACAATAACCTTCGGTACAATACATTCAAAGGAGTTGCAACTGATTTCCCATATTCATCGAATCGTACTGTTGTGCAAGTAAACGTGTGGTTAACCATTCGTTTACAAAGATAACGGTATATCAATTCTGCATGGAGCACTTTAAAGCCCCTTATTGTCTGGCCTTTCTTTGCTATGGCAACACAGGCCAGTGTGACTCATATAATCCCAAGCACTGCATTGGCTAGTTTGGGAATGGGAGAAATATTTGGAAAGGCATTGTATCTGTTAAAATGTATAACGAATGTCAAAAACATGCTCGTGAGGTGTGTGCAAATGGAACATACACTTGTCATTTGCAACTCCCTAACTCAGTCTAGTTTCTGTCTGTAAAAATGAGCAAATATTACTCATGGCTATTATGTAATACTGACAGTGGATGGAGATGTAAACACGATTTGTATATATTGGACATATTTGTAGAGAAAGATATTTGGATATTTAGTATTTAAAAACAAACAAAACAAAAAAAAACGAACAAATCATACTTGAATTTGTGCACAAAGTTATGTTTTAGTTTAGGCTGTCCGTGATTCTGTTGTCATTTATATTTACCTTTCTAACATCGATTCTGTTGTCTTACGGTGTTCAGACTGATTCTGACTGCGTAGAGCAGGGGTGCACAGCTCCGTGCCTGGTTTTCCAGCCAGTTGTTCTTCAACAGCGCCAATGCTGCCGTTTCACGCCTGTACTGGACCACAGTAAAAGGTTTTCACCCAGGATACATTTGAAGTCTCTACCTGCAGCTCATGGCTTTATTAAAAATGTCAGCTCAAATAAATGATTGGGTGAATTAAATGCGGAAATTTTATTTTTCCCTGATTTTTCCCTTTTTCTCCCAATTTGGTAGCCAATTGGACCCTATGCAATTCAATTCCCCCCCATGTAGCAACCGCTAGAGAATCGCTGCTACAACCCCTTTAGCTGGTAGCAGGAAAAAGGGTGCCATGTCCTCTTCAGGGTGCCCCTCCTCAAGCTCGTAACGGTGATTCCAGCTCGCCCAGGGCTGTCTTATGTGTGACGATTCTCTCCGAGTCCCTTCCCCCACCCCGGGAGCAGTGGCCATACTCGGATCTGGCAGGAATGGGGATCGAACCCCCGATCCTCGGGGCGCAACCGCACAGACTGCGCCTTTGTCCGCTGCGCCACCGCAAAGTACCGGAACGGCTCGGGCCTCGTGCACCCCTGGTTTAGAGTGGCTTGTACACCGCGTGACTGACTGGACCGCACGATTGACGCATTGCCTAACAGGTACACTGAGGCTGTGACCGAATATGATCCCTGTTCCCTGCCCCCTGTCTACTATGTGCCCTCTCCCCACACTTTGCAAGCAGTGTGCGAAAGAAATCCTGCAAAACTCTTTCCAAACTAGTGAGGAAGTAATCTGTAATATGCCCCGCTCTTGTACCATAGATATGCATATACACTCTGTCTTGTAGTTTTTACTTCTGTGGATGAGTGCGCTCCTGAAACCCCAACAAATAAGGGTTTCATCCAGGGATTTTAAGTGACCCCATTTGTGAGAAAAAGTCGCCCACTCAAAAGCTTTTTGACGGAGTTGACTCGTATGCGCCCTCAAGGTGAAAGGATCATATTCGGTCACGGCCTGAGTCAGTATCACTTGTGGATGGACAGGTCTCCTGGCCGACGGTCCCACAGACTTGACAAACATAACGTGGAGATGTGGGCATTCTCTGGACAAATACGACAGCACAGAATACAGAGAACAGAGTGGGCGCAGAGCACATTATTATAGCACCGTTTAGAACGAACACCGTTTTTGATCGTGTCAAATGAGCAACTACTTTGAATCACCTGTACAGTAACCTTTGCCAAAATAAAGTAAATTTTATTGTTAAAAAGGGTATGTCCGCTTCCTTGTATTCACAAACATTTTGAGGGTGCGTTATGTGAGATTTCAAAAAATTATGGCTCTGTGGTCTAGTTTAGATCTCCCCTAGCTTTGGAAAAGAGAAGTCTCTGAAATACCTATTTTACAATTAGACTAAGATAAAGGAGGTTTAATGGGAAGGTACATATGACCTCGAGCTTTGATCATGTGCATGATTAATCATGAGGGATTTAGTCCAATCAGAGTAGATGTGCAGTATATTTAAGCTAATCAAGAACTCCAATCAAACAGACTCATACTAGAATCAAGTCCCCTCTGCAGCAATGACCAATGTCACTGGGGCACATTGGATTTATTTTCACACAGGAATCTTCTGGAAAGGTTTAATTCACACACTTTAAATACATAATTTTGGAAATACATTTTAACAAAGGAGAGAGCAGAACAGGGGTGTGTACCGTTCTTTCAATAACAAATGTTATAGGGGCGTGGCTGAAATGTTTGAGTGACGGCAGGGCCTCAGTCCGCTTTGGCTGCTGCCTGCTGCTCCTTCTCCTCCCTGTACCCCTTCAGAAGCTGGTTGAGCAGCGTGAGGTCACTGTCACGTTTGGGGGCGAACAGAGGTGGGAACGGGTTGCCTTTGTACTCCAGGACCGCCATTTCGGCCCGGTCCAAGTTCTGGCGGTTGGGGATCCGGGCCATGCGTGTGTAGCCCTTCTGCTGATTCTCAAATCGAGGTGCCAGGACTTGGAAGAGCTTTGGGACCAGATCTTTCTCCTGTCGGGGAAATGGCACAGTTCACCCTCGATACAGCAGTATAGGGAATTACACTTGCACTTCACGTGGCAGTCAAATAATTCTATAGGTAACCAGAGATACGACACATTACGTAGTGAAACTGAGAAACGCTGCAGGCCCGAGGGTAAACGCTGTATACATACCGTGAGCCAGAAGGTGGCCATTTTCATTGCCTTCTCATCCGTGTCTCCTTGTTTTGCATAGTCAATCAGCTGGGAATATAAACATAACCAAGTTTTACAGGAGGAGACCACCTCATTTCTCACACTTTCTCGCTCAAATTTGCGTCATTTCAATTTGCCTCCTCGTCCAATCCCGTTGAGACATTCGAGAGCACTGACGGGTTGGCGATTCTTCAACACATTTCTATGTTTAGTCAGTTTATCACTTTTCCCCAGGAGCCCACATAGCTAATATCCTTTGTATGTGTAAGTGGTTTACTGTGGCACATTTTATATTAGGATTACTTCCGTTTTGCTGACATTTCCCTGCAAGTACGCTGTCAAAGCCTTTTTCAAGCTTTTTTGGTAAATGTCGCGGTGCACTGTGTGAAAGCTTGCTTCTGGTCCAGAAAGAGTTCTGCCGTGAACTCCTTTTTTTTAAAGCTGATTGGATATCCTCAGGAGGTTGGAGAAACCGTTAAAGGTCTTACGAATCTGAAGTTGGTTTGATTTTGGCAGCTTGAAATACACAATATTCGCTCCACCTTACATCACCGCCGCTAACGTACACTTCCTGTTTATACTCTCTAAACGGTCTCATTTTCACTTTTGGCCACTACTATTACGTATTATTTGAGAAGATGGACACATGTATTGTAAGATTACTTCGAATCCATTTTAAAATGGAGACAATGTGTATGCTCAATTAGTAGTGAATCGTATTCAGGGCATCATTTAAAAGGTTAAATCCCCTTGGGCCACCCATATACCACCTGATTTGATGATGAACACATGCACTGGAAAATAAATTTGAATTTTAAAATGGAGAATAAACTTGTTACATATGGCAATTACTACAGGCATACATACAGGGTATCATTTAAAGCGGGGGTCCTCAGTCTTATCCAGAAAGGGCTGGTGTGGGCACAGGCTTTTGTTTCAACCAAGCAGTAACACACCTGCTTCTACTAATCAAGGTCCTTAGCAAAGACTCTAGTGGTTGATTAGTAGAATCAGGTGTGTAACTAATTGGTTGGAACAAAAGCCTGCACGCACACTGGCCCTTTCTGGATGAGAATATGGGCAACCGATACACCATCTGATATGTGAATTCAAATTATTCTTACAGTATATTTGTTCATAGTCACATATCAGGTGGTATATGGGTGGCCCAAAGTAATTTAATCCTTTATCTGATGCCCTACTTAATACGTATGTGTAACTTCCATATTTCCATATGTAACCAGTTTAGTCTCCATTTTTAAATACAAAATAAAGTCGGGCCAGGCTAAACTCAAATTCATCCCACAATATGCGTTCACCATCACATATCAGGTGGTATATGGGTGACCAAAAGGGATTTAACCCTTAAATGATTCCTTGAATATGTATACAGTGCACTCCAAGTGTTAGGACTAGGGATGGGAATCGTTAGATTTTATTGATACCAATGCCATTATCGATTATGCTCATCAATCCGCTTCTTTATCGATTCCTTAAATATTATTTGCTCCCAGGCTAATAAAAGACTGACTATTACTATTACTATTGGATGGTCATCTAAAATGGATTCAATTAAGTAATATTTATAAAGTATAAAGCATTCGTTTTTCATTCATGTTTCTTAGTCATATCATGGAAAATATTTATCTGCAGCCAGTGATGGCGCCAGGAACTTCTCTCTCCCTGGGCTAAGGGTGGGCTAGGTTAATATACGAGGGTGCTAAGGTTAGCAGCATTTCCCCCAGGATGTCTTTTTTGGGGGGTGATTGTTGTTGTGTCGGTTGGAGGTGCAGATAGGCACCTCAATAAAACTCCTTTCTGTTCTGCCTCTTCACTGCCTGCACAAATGGCAGAGCATCCAATAAAACAGTGAGAATTATATATAATATATTTCTGTATTATATAGTATAATTCTGTCAATTTAAATGGCATTACAAATGTCATTTGGCTTGATCAATGTGACTGCTTAAAAATATCAGACATCAAAGAAAATAAGACACCCCGGAAAATAATGAAAAAGGATTATTTTCACCCGAAATGGATGTAAAAACCCTCAAATTAAAGCTGAAAGTCTGCACTTTAACCTCATAGTCATTGTTCCATTTCAAATCCAAATTCAAATGATTCCTTGAATATGTATACAGTGCACTCCAAGTGTTAGGACTAGGGATGGGAATCGTTAGATTTTATTGATACCAATGCCATTATCGATTATGCTCATCAATCCGCTTCTTTATCGATTCCTTAAATATTATTTGCTCCCAGGCTAATAAAAGACTGACTATTACTATTACTATTGGATGGTCATCTAAAATGGATTCAATTAAGTAATATTTATAAAGTATAAAGCATTCGTTTTTCATTCATGTTTCTTAGTCATATCATGGAAAATATTTATCTGCAGCCAGTGATGGCGCCAGGAACTTCTCTCTCCCTGGGCTAAGGGTGGGCTAGGTTAATATACGAGGGTGCTAAGGTTAGCAGCATTTCCCCCAGGATGTCTTTTTTGGGGGGTGATTGTTGTTGTGTCGGTTGGAGGTGCAGATAGGCACCTCAATAAAACTCCTTTCTGTTCTGCCTCTTCACTGCCTGCACAAATGGCAGAGCATCCAATAAAACAGTGAGAATTATATATAATATATTTCTGTATTATATAGTATAATTCTGTCAATTTAAATGGCATTACAAATGTCATTTGGCTTGATCAATGTGACTGTTTAAAAATATCAGACATCAAAGAAAATAAGACACCCCGGAAAATAATGAAAAAGGATTATTTTCACCCGAAATGGATGTAAAAACCCTCAAATTAAAGCTGAAAGTCTGCACTTTAACCTCATAGTCATTGTTCCATTTCAAATCCAAATTCAAATGATTCCTTGAATATGTATACAGTGCACTCCAAGTGTTAGGACTAGGGATGGGAATCGTTAGATTTTATTGATACCAATGCCATTATCGATTATGCTCATCAATCCGCTTCTTTATCGATTCCTTAAATATTATTTGCTCCCAGGCTAATAAAAGACTGACTATTACTATTACTATTGGATGGTCATCTAAAATGGATTCAATTAAGTAATATTTATAAAGTATAAAGCATTCGTTTTTCATTCATGTTTCTTAGTCATATCATGGAAAATATTTATCTGCAGCCAGTGATGGCGCCAGGAACTTCTCTCTCCCTGGGCTAAGGGTGGGCTAGGTTAATATACGAGGGTGCTAAGGTTAGCAGCATTTCCCCCAGGATGTCTTTTTTGGGGGGTGATTGTTGTTGTGTCGGTTGGAGGTGCAGATAGGCACCTCAATAAAACTCCTTTCTGTTCTGCCTCTTCACTGCCTGCACAAATGGCAGAGCATCCAATAAAACAGTGAGAATTATATATAATATATTTCTGTATTATATAGTATAATTCTGTCAATTTAAATGGCATTACAAATGTCATTTGGCTTGATCAATGTGACTGCTTAAAAATATCAGACATCAAAGAAAATAAGACACCCCGGAAAATAATGAAAAAGGATTATTTTCACCCGAAATGGATGTAAAAACCCTCAAATTAAAGCTGAAAGTCTGCACTTTAACCTCATAGTCATTGTTCCATTTCAAATCCAATGTGCTGGAGAACAGAGCCCTAACAACACAAAATGTGTCACCGTCCTAACACTTTTGGAGTGCACTGTACATAGGTTATTAATTGCCATATGTAAGAAGTTTAGTCTCCATTTTTAAATTTAAAATCAAACCATGTTGGGCCAGACTAAATCCAAAGTTATTTTACAGTTCATCATCACATATAATCACACATTAGGTGTTATAATGGGTGACCCAAGATGAATTAACCGTTTAAATGATGCCCTCAAACGTTATGAAACAATACAGTAATATTGGCATATTACAAAAAAATTATAATAAATCTCCAAAATTAAAATGTATGAAACCTTTGACACTTGGGTATGAGAGTACCTCTGACTCCAGTTGGGTTAGATATTACTGTAGCGTTTTCAAATAATCTCACTGCAAACTTCTTATGTCAACCAATCTACTGAAAAGGTCAAATTTTGAGTAGGAATTACTTGCCAATTTTAGAAGGTTTCAATTTTTTGACACTTGGGGATGAGAGAAGAGGTACTCCTCTCCCTCTGATCCAAGTTGGGTGAAATATTACTGTAGCATTTTCAAATAATCCCGCTTCAAACTTCTTATGTCCACCAATCTAAATCTACTGAAAAAGATGTTATTTTGAATATGAATTTCTTGCCAATTTTAGAAGGTCTCAAACTTTGACACTTGGGTATGCGAGAAGTGGTCCTCCTCCCCCGCTGACCCAAGTTGGGTGAAATATAATATCGTTGGGTTCAAATACTCAAATAATTACTTTTAAATCCCTTTTAAAACTGGCAAGAAATTCCTAGTCAAAATTTGCGACCGATTTAAGGTGGACCGGAAATTTCGAATCGGGAGCCAACTTCAGCGTCGTCAAGTTGCTCACCTTCTCGGCGTAGAACCGGACTTCATCGGCCCGACCTCTGGTAGTCTCTATCCTTTCGTGTCGAACCAGTCCTGTCAGAATGTTCCGAAGCATGTCGATTCGAGATTTAGGGCCGAGACCCATCCGCCTGGCCATTCGGCCATGTGAAATTAAGGTCGACAAGGAGAGCCGCATCTCGTCCGTGAAATTAGCTAGCTACTTAGCTAGCAAGCAAATACGCGTCAAATTCAATGTTGTGAAGTCATTCAGGAAAGTATTCAATGGTATTAACTCAATTTATAATACTACAGAATATGGTAGTTACAACCGAGTTACTATTCCTGTTTACACTTTTCTGTCACATTCGCGTTTGCCTGTTCAGCGGTTTTTACATTCCGTGTGAGCACATTCACGACTTCTAAATGAGAGAAAGGTTCCGTTTCTCCTAATCGTCATTCCCTCTGTTTTCCGTTTGTCATCGTTTCTGCTTTAGGCACATTGCTGCTACCCTGTCTTACCGGTCTCTCTTGTAAAAGAGGTCTTAATCTATGTGATTTTGTTGTAAAAATAAAGGTTCAGAGTTCTGATTGCTTGCTTAAACAATCATATTTAAAATCTAACCAAAATAACGTTGACAATTGACAGTTTTGTCTTCAAATGGTTATTAGGCTAATTATGAAAATGGTGTAAGAATTGGAATTCATGTTTTTTTTTTTTTTTACACTTTTTTTCAATTACAACTGGATTTGATTTTATAATGTCATTACCCACGCTGATATACCAGGTGACCATCTGAATTCCACAGTGGAGATGGACTAGACCGAATCCAATGAATTATGAACGTGACTGACAACTTCTTTTTTGAGTCTGCTATGCCAGTGGTTCCCAAACTCCGTCCTGGGGGATTACTCTACATTCTGGTCCAACCACAATTGCAATCCCACAATTTTAACAAGCTAAATTTTTCTTTATCAGGTGCTTTTCATGTTTAGGGGGATTATCTACCCTCTTAAGCCACATTATGCCAGAAAGGATAACCGTAAGATAGCTCATCCACAGCTCATCCAGCGCGGCAATGCGGGACTCAGTCCGGGGGAGTGCAGCCAGCTACGCACTCTCCTGGCTGATCTCCAGTACCTGTTTTCAGCCACGGATGGTGACGCCTGCACCCAGACCCACGTCGCGCAGCACCGCATTGACACTGACGCAATGGCCAGTTCAGACAGCAGCCACAGCCACAGCAGGAGGAAGGCAAGTCCGGGAGATGGCAGCAGCAGGTGTGAGAGTCCCTGCGCATACAAGGCGGTGCTGGTGCGGAAGACGTCTCCCTCCGGTTCTGCGTGGACTACAGGCAGCTGAATGCAGTGATTGCAAGGTCCCTATACCCCCTTTCTGGCATTGACGATACCCTGGATGGCATAGGGTGCTCTACGATACCCTGGATGGCATAGGGTGCTCTACGATACCCTGAATGGCATAGGGTGCTCTACGATACCCTGGATGGCATAGGGTGCTCTACGATACCCTGGATGGCATAGGGTGCTCTACGATATCCTGGATGGCATAGGGTGCTCTACGATACCCTGGATGGCATAGGGTGCTCTACGATACCCTGGATGGCATAGGGTGCTCTACGATACCCTGGATGCCATAGGGTGCTCTACGATACCCTGGATGGCATAGGGTGCTCTACGATACCCTGGATGGCATAGGGTGCTCTACGATACCCTGGATGGCATAGGGTGCTCTGCGATACCCTGGATGGCATAGGGTGCTCTACGATACCCTGGATGGCATAGGGTGCTCTACGATACCCTGGATGGCATAGGGCGCTCTACGTGGTTCCGCTCACTTCACTCCCACAGCAGCTACAGGCAGGTCCCGCTCGCAGCATAGGCTCGCCCTAAGACAGCTTCTTACCATTGGCAGAGGACTGTGGGAATTTACCGTCATGCCATTTGGACTGACAAACAGCCCAGCGACGTTCAAATGGCTGATTGAAAAGGTCCGACAGGGCATCCTAGCATCGTAGATGACATCTTGGTCCACAGCCCCGCCTTTGACGAGGCAGTAGCCGAGTTCCCTACCTTGCTTCATTGCATCAGCACAGCTAACCTCTGACTTAACCCTGGCAAGTGCCAGCTGTTTCAGAGGGAAACCAGCCTCCTGGGCCATATTGTGGGGAGGGACAGAGTCACCACTGACCCAGCTAAGGTGGACCATGTGGTTCTACTGAAGTTCAAGGAGTCAGAGGGTCAGATGGCCCGTTGGATTGAGCGGTTACAAAACTTCAACTTCACACTCGAGCATCACTAAGGAAAGAAGCATAGAAATGCCTACAACGTCTCTTTCCACCCCATGCGCCAGTGGCGGATAATTCCCATTATTTCATGTATAATACAAATACCCTGTTTGTTGTTCTGGTACAATTAAAAATTCTGAGAAATATATTGTTATCATTGGATACATTTCCCTAGGCTAAAAATATTCTCAGCTGAAAGTATACTGTGTTAGAGTAGATCAATCTTTTTGCCTTTTTCTAGTAAGCTGGTTGTTAAACTTGATCTTGTTCTGAATGCTAATATGAGGACTAATATTATTTTCATTTTTCATTTCACACTTATAGCACTGGTCAATTGAACACCGGGTAGTCTGCATCTGTGCTCTCAAGATAAATTAATGAATACCATTGAGCATCTTATTAAAACCCATAAATAATGGGTTTTAATAAGATAGTGTCATAGACTGCTGAAGTCAAATATAAACACTATAAGAAACCTCTTGGAATCCACTTGGTAGACACTGAGCTGGCAGGCTGGTATATTTTGTTGTAAAAACTTTATCACATCCATGTACATCCGTTGTTAGACTGTACAACATTCTGTTGAGTCGTGTGACTGCTGTGGAGGTAGGGAGCTGGGATCAAACTCAGTGGGTGGCCATGGTGGTGGTGAGCCACTCGTTGAACAGACACACCTAGAGACGGGGGAAAACACAAGCGAATGATTATAATGTGGTGAAAACTATTCAATTTAGCTTCTCTGGTTGTGTGCGTTATTGAACTTAGATACATTAATGAATTAGTTTCAAATGTAGCCATAGTAGGACGTCAGTGGGAGGAAGTCTGGCTATATTAGCAAACACCGTTGCACACCACTGGGCCACCCGAGTCACCCTGGGAGAGAGAGGGAGGAAGGGCGAGCTTAATGTGCTGCTACGCAGTACCGGCACAGAAAAGGCAGTGTGGGTATTAGAGTCCACATAATGGCAGCAGTGTGAGAGTGACGCT
The DNA here is from genome assembly GCA_029718625.1 of Synaphobranchus kaupii. Lineage (NCBI taxonomy): Eukaryota > Metazoa > Chordata > Actinopteri > Anguilliformes > Synaphobranchidae > Synaphobranchus > Synaphobranchus kaupii. The sequence goes on from CM056377.1 coordinate 126,939,279, forward strand.
TCTGTGTAGCCTCTGTAGCAGTAAGGAGAGGAACAGCACACAGCTGTAACCATTAATATAGAACCATAGATTAGTCATACGTCATAGTTTAATGGCACAATTTGTGAGACTGTACACAGGTAAGATGGTGGCCAGTAACCATGGTTCTATATCTATGATCATTAGCTATCTGGCTTCTGAGACTTTATTATGACATCACAGTGGGTTAGAAAGAAAGACATTATGCAAAAAAAATGTCTCCGGTGATGTAGCGTACATCGTTTGTACCCTACGTTTTGTGGTGCATTGTGGGGGATATTGAGTGAACTATTACATTTTGAATTCGGACACCGTACAAAATGGCCAATACCCTAAATAGTGCTCTACATAGTGAATAGGGAGCGATTTTGGACACAGCCATAGGTTCCTATTATAGCTGGCTAGGAACTGTACCCAGGTAAGATGGCTGCCAAATTGTTCCATGTCAGAATAGCAAATTACTATTAAATCACCTGATATGTCACATCTATATCTATGGCCGTAACGCCCCAGTGACTTCAGTAGCTACCTGGCAGGAGTCCTTGCCTCCCTCCAGGTACCCAGCGCAGAACATGGTGGGGGTGATCATGCCAGGGTAGGAGGCCTCGCAGTCCCTGTCCGACAGGATGGGGATGTCCAGGCACTGCAGGCTGTCACCGTCAACAGCTGTGGGGAAGGAGGGAGAGGGGGAAAGAGGGAGGAAAAGTACAGGAAGGGTGGATGTTATCAGTCCTCCTGGTGGACTAAGTATGACCTTGCAGATGAGCCCACATCATGGTCTTGGAGCGACCCAGGATGGACATTGGCTCATTTAACCTTTGACTCCAAGGCCCTACTCACCAGGGTTCATAGTGTTGCCCCATCCGGAGACTCACGTGGAGGGCAGGGCCACAGGCTGCACAAAGCTGTTCAGGGTGGCAGGTTGGCTCAGCTTGATCAGCATGATGTCACTGCCCAGGTCCCAGGAGCTATAGTCGGGGTTGCGATAATATGTTATACAAATCTTTGCAGTTGTAGTGTAATAGTAATTTTTTTTAAAAACTTTACTTATACGGCACTTTTCACGCAGGTTTGTAGCTCAAAGTGCATACAGTGAAAAAAATAAACAAGAAAAAATAGTGAAGTCAAGCATTTTTTTTTTCTGTTGATTACTTTTTTCGTATGCCAATACATTTGCTTTACAATGTCTGTGCACTTGGGTGGTTTTAAATGACTTCTATTGTGTTAATCTAGTCCGATGGTTCTGAATCCAGGCTCTGGGGAGCCACAAGTTCTGCTGGTTTTTGTTTTCACTTTAATCCAATTCAGACCCAATAAATAATGGTGGTGATTTATATGTGCAATCAGCTGCTTAAATAAAAAAGTGCTGAGTAACAACAAAAATCAACTCTCCCTGTGGCTGTCCAAGAACTAGGGTAGAACACTCTATTTATTTAGTCTTTTCGATTATTATTTTATATATCAAAGTTTTGGGAACAAGTGAAATGCTCATAAGCAAATACGTTCTTGAGGAATAAGCTGATTTGACATAGAAAGAATATGCTGGTTTCATGGTTTTTCATGACGTCCTTCATATACACACAAATAGAAAATGCTGTTCCCCATCACAATGTTCGCAGAACTATGAGACTAATATGGACACCACATAATATCTGTAGGAAGATCTTCCCCCTTGTCTTATATCTGACAGCTTTTTGCATGGATCGAAACAGTGGCTCTGTACACAATCTCACCACAGAACACCAGAGAAGTGACTTATTTCTCGTGCCGTCTCTCCAGCACTAGACACAGCATATGTTTGTCCCTTTCCTTCTCGATGAAATGGAAAACCTCTTTCCCCGTCCTCAAACAACCTTTTGGCTTCATTCATATGAGGAGACAGCTGTGGTTTTCTCACAGTTTTTTTGGTGTTTGCTTAGAAAAGCAAATTCATGAGCCAGTCAAAGGCAGTTCAAAATGTTGTTCTGTGGGGACATTCTATTCTAAATATTTTAACTCTGAAAGCCCCAGATCAGTTTCAACAAATGGTACTAGCCAAAATGTAGAATCATATTTAAAGAAGAACTGTTCTGGCCATAGATGAATGAAAATACATGCTATGGTTGTCAGTTTCAGTACAGTGCTGGTCTATTGGCCTATTAGCTAAGAGTATCTTACATTTTTGTGTGAAACTGTTCTCTGCAAATTAGCAGGAACATTCTGGAATACCATATCACACCTATACAGTGCATAGCCAACACAACTTGCATCTCAAGCTTTGTAATGTCTAGCTTTTTACATCTTTGTTTGTAATGTTAAATGCACCTTTTTTAAGTCTCTCTTGCTAATAGCATCTAATAGCATCTAAATTGTAACATTAATACAAGTCAACCTTCAGCCAACCTCTACAGCCAAAATATCATATTGTGGCTATATCTCCACAGAATCAAAAGGAAAAATACACAGCGGCTATGAGATGGATTCCAGCTGTTAAAATTAATGCAATGCCAAGAGATTATATCTCAAGGCTGAAAGCTTAGATTATGTACAAAACCAAACTGGTATTGGTAGAATGGTTTCAAAACCTTTTTTTATACAGAAGACATTTAAAAACACATTACCTTATTCAACCTTAAATTAAATGTCACCATTTGTCAGTCCATTATGTGAAAAACAACTCATTCAGTGTTGAGCTTGTGTATCAGAGCTGTATCCTTGCTAAAAGTATGATTTCACTTTGAACTTATGTTTACTGAAAATTTGAGCTAATTGTACCTATGAATCACAAGTCTCGCAAATGGTGCATTTATATGCACAAATGTAACAAACAGTATTGTCTTCCTAAAATTGTTACAAAAATTGTTATTTTGTTATTAATTAAGTAAAGCATTGGCTTTGACTTGAACATAATGGCTAAATGTTCAATAAATAGAACTAGGTCTCATTAAAGGAACAAAACAGCTTTTCATCCCAAAAGAAAGAGATAAAGAAAAGTGAACTAACAAAATGAAACAAAGAAAAAAAAAAAAAGAGTATAGAATAAATTCGCCCTTTACTATGTTTATTGAGCCAAAGCTGATTATTTTTGGAGGTTGGCTCCTTTGTTTGATGCCATTCTACCTGCGAAAAGACTTTAGTTCATTTTATTTAATTTATTGAAAAATCATAGATCCATATGGAACTATGAGAAAGGGAAAAAGTTGCCTTTGCTTGTATAACACTACGGTAATTATTTATTAACAAATGTCCTTTGCCAAAATCTACCATCGAGCAGCAGTGGCACTTGTTGGGACTTTTGATTGGTTCCTCCATAGCCAATGAGGAAAGGCCGTGCCGTGGTGGAACCAAGCGGATTCCTATAAGAACTGGCGTGGTCCTGAGAGCACTTCATTCAACAGAATCACAAAGCAACCATGAGGTCTCTGGTTTTTATTCTGCTTCTGGGAGCCGCTGGTGAGTTAACAAGATGTATTTTGCAAATTTGTTAAAGTTACTTGATTAAATCAATTAACACGGTACAAAAAATACAAGGATGTAATATTTTTCAAGCTGAATCATTTGATCCATTGCCCATGTAAGTATATTAATACAAGGCATTATGGGGTATTCTTTGTGATTTTGCGTGACTCTTATCTGTGTGTCTATAATAACCCTGCCCTCTACAGTGGCTCTGGATGATGATGATAAGATTGTCGGAGGGTACGAGTGTGAACGCCACTCCCAGCCCTGGCAGGCGTCTCTGAATGTTGGGTACCACTTCTGCGGTGGCTCCCTGGTCAACGAGAACTGGGCGGTGTCCGCCGCTCACTGCTACCAATCGTGAGTCAGACCGACACGTACTTATGCGCTTCAGCAGAATTTACCCAGTGGAGTTCAGCCACAGCTTTACCACCATAATCTTTATAAGTTTAGAAAAGTGCTGTAAAAAGATTCCACCTGCATGTGCTGGGGAATTTTAATATAGGATGTTGAGAGTCCTCACTATACTGTATTTGATAGAATTGTGCACTCATTTTAATTTCTGTCATTCCCAGCCGTATTGAGGTGCGCCTGGGTGAGCACCACATCAGGGTGAATGAGGGCACCGAGCAGTACATCAGTTCTTCCAAGGTCATCCGCAACCCCAACTATAGCTCCTGGGACCTGGACAGTGACATCATGCTGATCAAGCTGAGACAACCTGCCACCCTGAACAGCTTTGTGCAGCCCGTGGCCCTGCCCTCCAGCTGTGCCCCCGCTGGCACCATGTGCAGAGTCTCTGGATGGGGCAACACTATGGACCCTGGTGAGTAGGCCCTTGGGGTCAAAGGTTAAATGAGCCAATGTCCATCCTGGGTCGCTCCAAGACCCTGATGTGGCCTCATCTGCAAGGTCATATTTAGTCCACCAGGAGGACTGATAACATCCACCCTTCCTGTACTTTTCCTCCCTCTTTCCCCCTCTCCCTCCTTCCCCACAGCTGTTGACGGTGACAGCTTGCAGTGCCTGAACATCCCCATCCTGTCGGACAGGGACTGCGAGGCCTCCTACCCTGGCATGATCACCCCCACCATGTTCTGCGCTGGGTACCTGGAGGGAGGCAAGGACTCCTGCCAGGTAGCTACTGGTCACTGGGGCGTCACGGCCATAGACATAAAAACATAGATATCCACATATCATGTGATGTAATAGTAATTTGCTATTCTGAAATGGAACAATTTGGCAGCCATCTTACCTGGGTACAGTTCCTAACCAGCTATAATAGGAACCTATGGGAAAAGTGCCATGCACTGTCTTTCTTTCTAACCCACTGTGATGTCATAATCGGGTCTCAGAAGCCAGATAGCTAATGATCATAGATATAGAACAATGGTTACTGGACACCATCTTACCTGGGTACAGTCTCTGACGTATGACTAATCTATGGTTCTATATCAATGGTTGCAGCTGTGTGCTGTTCCTCTCCTTACTGCTACAGAGGCTACACACAAGCATCACTCTCACACTGCTGCCATTATGTGGACTCTAATACCCACACTGCCTTTTCTGTGCCAGTACTGCGTAGCAGCACATTAAGCTCGCCCTTCCTCCCTCTCTCTCCCAGGGTGACTCGGGTGGCCCAGTGGTGTGCAACGGTGTGCTGCAGGGTGTTGTGTCCTGGGGATACGGCTGTGCAGAGAAGAACCACCCTGGTGTCTACACCAAGGTAAGGCACTGGCAAGCTGTGTTTGTCTGTGTGTTTGTCAACACTCTGCCTACTTCACCGTATTTGCTCATGACCTTACAGTATGTTTTGAGCATAACATGCATGGATCAGACCATGAGCACATTTTGTGCTAGGACATGCATCATTGCTTCTGCTAATATAGTAAGGCTTCCTCTCACTGACATCCTACTATGGCTACTTTTGAAAGGAATTAGCTGATTAATTTATATAAGTTCAATAACGCACGCACACAACTAGAGAAGTTAAATTGAATAGTTTCCACCACAGTATAATCATTCGCTTGTTTTTCCCCTGTCTCTAGGTGTGCCTGTTCAACGATTGGCTCACCACCACCATGGCCACCCTCTGAGTTTGAGCCCAGCTCTGTAACTCCATAGCAGTCACACAACTGAACAGCACGTTGTGCAGTCTAACAGCCATTTGCAATGGATGTATGACAAAATAAAGCATTTACAACAAAATATACCAGTCTGCTGGCTCATTTTCTACCAATTGGAATTCAAGAGGATGCCCAGAGGTTTCTTACAGTTTACACACTGTACATTTGACTTAAGCATTCTGTGACACAATATTGGTGGGGTTTAATAAGACGCTCAATGGTATTCAGGTAAATTATCTTGACAGCAGAGATACAGATGACCAGGTGTTCAATTGACCAGTGGTATTAGTGTGAAATCATACTGGTCCTAATAGCCAATTTAAGGAAAACTGTTGAGCACAACACAAGATCAAGTTTAACAACCACCTTGCTAAAAAAATTTTTAAAAAAATGCAAAAAGATTGATCTATTCTAACACAGTATTCTATAAGCATATAATATTTTTTGCCTAGGGACATTTATTCAAATCATAATATATTAATAATTTCTCAATATATTTCTCAACACTTTTAATTGTATCAGAACATTTGTCAAAATATATTTCCTGATTATTATACAAAAAATCATGGGAATCATACAGTATATACATATAATGTCTACTATTCTAAATATAAGAAAATATTTCTTCATCCTCAAAACAGTCATGTGACATGTTCTAAGGCAGATAATGGACGACCCAACACCATTGTATAGCTATGTAAGGGATAATTACAGTGGGGCTGGGCCCGACGCGGAGGTCATAGATTGCACGAGGCCAGGCCCGCCATAATGCGAGGCGAAAAGGCGTTCAAACTGCATAATGCCCAGCCCCTCGGTCATTATCCCGCTTATACAATGGCTTACCGACAAAAAGCATAACTGTAATTAAAACATGCCTTTCAAAATATGCAATTCTATTCCAATGGAAATGTTACTTAAGCATTCCAGCAAATATCCCAAACCTTATTCCACTGCAACTAGTCCCTCTCCCCGGGATAGATAGCAAGCTAGCTTTATGCTAGATCCGCTGTCACACATGTTGTCTAATATTAAAATTCAGTTTGTTTGGAATCACTGAGACATTTTTATGTTTTTGAAAGAAATTGATACTTTTATTCACCAAGGGAGCATTAAATTGATCAGAACATACAGTCAAGACATTGATAATGTTACAAACTACTATTTCTATTTCATTCTATTTCTATTTTAGCAATTGTCGCCATTTTTACACAGTCCCCCCATTTTAGGGCACCAAAAGTAATTAACATAAATGTAAATAAAGTCAACATATTTAATATTTGGTTGTATATCCTTTGCATACCATGACTCCCTGATGTCTATGACTCAACAACATCAAAAGACTGTTGATATCTTATTTGCAGGTACTCTTACAAGCGATACTATAACCTCTCTGCATTTGAATGGCTCTCTGTGGGATTTGGGGGGTGGGACTATTACTACTATATTAAGCTATAAATGACATGGGATTAGTATGGAACACATGGTTGGCTAAATGGCTGTAGGTCATCAAGGGTCTGAGGTATCAAACAAGCCTCAAACCATCACTCTGCTGCCAGATATGCTGTAGATATGGATGGATCACTTTATGGATGGATCACCACGTGTTGTTTCTCCTGACTCATTTTTCCATAGAGTTCAATAGGAAAATGAGTCAGGAGACTCATGCAGAGAGGTTATATCCCTTGTAAGAGTACCTGAAAATAAGATATCAACAGTCCTTTGATGTTGTTGGGTCACAGACATCAGGAAGTCATGGCATGCAAAGGATATGCAACCAAATAATAAATATATTGACTTTATTCACATTTATGTTAATTACTTTTGGTGCCCTAAAATGGGGGAACTATGTGTAAAAATGACTAAAATTGCTAAAGTAGAAATAGAAATAGTAGTTTTTAACATTATCAATGTCTTGACTGTATTTTTTGATCAATTTAATGATCCCTTGGTGAATAAAAGTATCAATTTCTTTCAAAAACTCAGTGATTCCAAACTTTTGAACACTAGTGTATATTCAAAACAGAGGCTGAACTATAAGTGTAGCAAAGCTATAACTAGACTAGCTATACTCCAACCATACTCTCTGCAGGTGGTCTGTGTTTTGTAGCTGACATTATAGCAAGTCAGATCAGTGATGCACGTTCATTTAGAATGGTGATGGTGGCTACTTCATAGCCGCAAAAATAATGCACACCTCCCAGCCAATCAGAATTGAGTATTCAGCCAAGCCATTTTATAATCCACACTAATTTACTCATCCCCTTACTGCTACAGAGCAGCACAGGTGTCACTCAAACTAATTGATGGGAAATAAGAAGAAAAAAACTTGATGTTTTACAGATGATTTAATTACATTGCAATACATTCCATTAATTAAGAGAACGGACCTGGATAACAACATTCCCAGACCAGGGGTCACATGTATAAAACTGTAAAAAGAATGCGTAAAAGAATGTGTAAAAGAATGTGTAAAAGAACGCTCAGGGTGAAAGTTGGAAATCTGCTTAAAAAAAGTTTTGCATTTTCTACCTCTGCCTTTTGGTCACCGTGTCGCCATATCACACTGACTCCAAACATCGCGTACGTATGGTGTCCAGCGTGTGCAGAGGTACGCAGATTCTCACAGCACGTGCTATTTTACACATCTGAATTTCTGTGTGTAAACTCCCTTTCTGAGGGCATTTTTCTGCTCAGCACTGTTTACACATGTGGCCCCAGGAAGGATACTGTATATGCAACATCACTAAAGCACTAATCCAAGTTAACTACGCTAACCAAGAACCAAAATACAAATCCCGAATGCTTACAGATCATAACATAAATACAATACATATGTCCATAACAAGCTATAAAAAAACAAAAAAGAAACATAAAACCATAAAGATATAGTTTGTAGAAAATGTAGGAATGCTCAGGGATTGTATAATGGGAGGGGAAAGAAGATGTTATTTGAAGGCAAGGGTCTTCAGTCTGTGTTGGAAAATAGCCAATGCTGTCCTGACCACCATGGGAAGGTCATGTCACCAATGGGGAGCCAGCAAACGTAGACACTGTAATGGGGCGTGACATGTGAGGAAGGAGGAGCCAAACGCAGCAAGGGGAATCATTAAGCCCTTAGGCCACTAAAGCGGGATACCCGCAGATAAGGGAGGATATGGCAAGCCAAATGAGGATTTATTCCATATCCTTGATATCCAATTTACGGTTTCCCACTAGTTGCCCGTTTTTCACAACGTGTTCGACATTTTGTCTTACTAGTTCAACAAAACCGTTTTGATATCAAAGATTGGCACCCTACTAGTCATGCATTTTGAGCCACTAGTTGCACTTTTATTCTACACGTTACACCAGAACCTTACTAGTTGCACCACAGTGCCGACTAGTGGCACCACAGCGACAACTAGTCAGCCTTTGAACCCACTAGTGGCCTTTTAAACCTAACGTGCTGCAATTAAAGCAGCACTAGTTAACTAGTGAAGTGGCAACAGTGTAACATGTTAACTAGTTAAGTTGCATAGAGTCCGTATTTTCGCCTAACTAGTTAACTAGTTACATACACTTCTCTTCACTAGTTAACTAGTAAAGCCAACGTGTCCACTAGTTAACTAGTTACGTTTTTAGCACATCCACTAGTAAACTAGTTGCAGCAAAATGCTAATTAGGAGGGCGTACAAGGAAGTTGCTTTTTGTAATATGATTGGATGAAGGTTTCGGCTATAGGCTACAATTGCCAGCAGTTTTGGACATCGAATTCGAGTTTCCATTTGTGTGTTTATTTCGAAGTAGGATATATTTAATTGGGAGAGTGGATAGTTTGTTAGGAGGGGAAGGTTTGACAGAAGCTGAAGCGCAACCATGGCGGACGGTTGTCTTTGATCCCGTGATAACGCTGTAGGCTATTTAATTTGCGATGTCGATGCATGGGATTGCTCTTTCTGGCAAGAATATAGGCTATCGTAATGAACCAATTACTCGATCATCACGTTTTATTTGAATCATGGACGAACTGCTAAAATAACTTATTGTGCATTGTGCAAGGCGTGCTGATCAGGCTAGCCTATACAGACCGGTGACAAATTAAGGGTGGTGCTTTGTGTCATTACTTGGTTAGATGCAAATAGGCTACCACATGCAAACGCACGGTGCTATTTCGGTTTTAAAAGTAGTTCGTAAACATGAAATGGGTAGCCATGGGGAAACATTGAGTAGCCTACATTACATGTAAGATAATATGCTGTGCATTGTGTAAATGATTTGTAAACATAATAAATGCTTTACTTTGGGAGTGCTCTAATCCTCATGTTAGCTGTATAAGGAAAACGCTGTTAATTACTACCATTTTAGAATGAGCCTTGACTGTAGGTGAAAAGGGAATTGTAGGCCTATTTGTTTAATGCATTTTTCTGGAAGTAAAATTTTATCTTTTTGTCCGCAGAGGGCCTTGTCATGTTTTTTTTGCATTCCCTTGAATTCACTTCGTGTGTGATCTTTACCAGTATTAAAGATCACTTATTGTACGTCGCTTTGGATGAAAGCGTCTGCTAAATGAATGTAATGTAATGTAATTTAACATTAGGCTACAGTGTCTGACCACAATATTGGTAGTGTTAACAGTTGCAGTGCTGGAATGCACCTTGTGGTATATAGGCTACTGAACTGATAGAATTCACTTGAGCAAAATGTTGCATCCAGTTAGCTGTTAGTGAATAGGCCTACATCCGTTAGCTTTACATCCTTTTGTGAATGCATCCTTTACTTCTTGTGCTCGTTGCACTTTTTGTATTCGAAACTTTGTAATAAAGAATGATCTATTTTTGATAAACATGACTCTGGTGCTTTACTTCAGGTAAATTGAAAGGTGGCCTGTATGTGCTACACATAGGCTAGTTATTCTGAGTAATCGCCACCTTTATCCTTCGATGAAGTTCCATCATGATGGGAGTGGTCTCTTCCAGGATGACAATGCCCCAATCCACAGGGCACGAGGGGTCACTGAATGGTTTGATGACCGTGAAAATTATGTGAATCATATGCTATGGCCTTCGCAGTCACCATCTCAACCCAAATGAACACCTATGAAATTTTGAAACGACGTTAGGCAGCTAGTGCTCTCCACCACAATCATCAAAACACCAAATGACGTTATTGTGTATCCCGTTTGAAATGTCATTCACTGCCATCAAAAGCATTCTTGCATTTATGCTAGTTGTACTTGTATTTTTAAATTGAATAGCTAGATAGACCGTCTCAGTGTAGCCTATTCCGGTGGGCCGATAGTCATTCCATGAGCCGAACTCACCACATTCCATGAGCCGAACTCAATTAATAAAACTAAAATGTGACGTTTAACACCGCAGAAAATGTTTGAACTCTTAAAAACGAACAGTTATATTATATTCCGGTAGCCTATTTTTATGCGAGTATGATGATTTGGGGGAGAAATAGCCTATCGGAGGATCATTAGCATTAAGATTAACGTGATGTAGACATTTTGGCTACACGGCTCTCATAGTATCAACGCTAAGTCAATTATCTGACATTCATAGATTGAACAGTTAAATGTTTAAGCTTTAAAAAAGAGCTCACACTGAGTTACGATTCAGAATTGACATTTTAAGGCTCTCCAGACCATTTAAAATATTAACCAATCAGAATTGGAAACGCACTTCCTTGCCCCGCCTGCTTCATTTGCATGCAGTCCACTAGTTCACGTGTTCAGCGGAACATTGGGTAACTTGTTTACTAGTGAGCCTGTACGCTGCAACCCACACGTTAACTAGTCATGTCCAAAAGAGCCCACTAGTTCACTAGTTGACATATCCAACTAGGATATGTTTTCCTGACACGTTCACTAGTTCAAGGCTATTTTTCTAACTAGTTCCATTCCATTCTGAACATGTTGTGACTTTTAGCCAACATGTTATGCATTTTTTACACTTGTACGCTGCCATGAACATGTTGTGCCTTGTTCAGTACTAGTTGCACACTGTGCATTACTAGTTAGACCATTACTCAACGTGTTCCAATGCCCATTTTTGATATCAAATTTTTATCTGCACTAGTTACCATTTTCTCCGTACTAGTTGGACAAAAATGCTCACTAGTGAACCAATATGCTCAACTAGTTAACTAGTTAAGTTGCAAATTATGTTACATGTCAACTAGTGCACTTGCATAATAATTTGTAACTTAACTAGTTAACTAGTTGAGCATATTGGTTCACTAGTGAGGTCTTTTTTAAAGCTTAAACATTTAACTGTTCAATCTATGAATGTCAGATGATTGACTTAACGTTGATACTATGAGAGCCGTGTAGCCAAAATGTCTACATCACGTTAATCTTAATGTTAATGATCCTCCGATGGGCTATTTCTCCCCCAAATCATCATAATCGTATAAAAATAGGCTACCGGAATATAATATAACTGTTCGTTTTTAAGAGTTCAAACATTTTCTGCGGTGTTAAACGTCACATTTTAGTTTTATTAATTAGGTGGTGAGTTCGGCTCATGGAATGACTATCGGCCCACCGGAATAGGCTACACTGAGACGGTCTATCTAGCTATTCAATTTAAAAATACAAGTACAACTAGCATAAATGCAAGAATGCTTTTGATGGCAGTGAATGACATTTCAAACGGGATACACAATAACGTCATTTGGTGTTTTGATGATTGTGGTGGAGAGCACTAGCTGCCTAACGTCGTTCCAAAATTTCATAGGTGTTCATTTGGGTTGAGATGGTGACTGCGAAGGCCATGGCATACACTACTCACAAAAAGTTAGGGATATTCGGCTTTCGGGTGAAATTTCAGGATGAACCTAAAATGCACTATAACCTTTACAGGTGAAATTAATTTGACCTTCTCTAAACTTTTGAATGCACATGTCCAACTATTCAATGTTTCAGTACTTTTTGCACAACTTGCTGTTCTCTAACAAGGAGCTGAACGGCAAAATTCACAACAGGTGTTTGATCCATGAATCGACCAATAAATTTCCTGGTTCAATTAGAATTGGTATTTAAACAGTCCTCTTCATCATGCTGTTCACATTTTGACATCATGAGACCAAGACGACACCTAACAATTGATCAACAGTACCTCGCCATTGCGAGGCTTCAAACAGGATGTTCTCAGAGGGAAGTGGCCACTGAGCTTAGAGTGTCACAGTGTGTCATCAGCAGGTTGCAACAGAGATACAGAGAGACTGGAAGAGTCACAGAAAGGCATAGAAGTGGACGTCCTTTGGCCACATCCCACACTGATGACCGCTTCATTGTGAACAGTGCCCTGCGGAACCGGATGATGAATGCCACTCAACTCCAGGCACATTTAAGGGAGGTGAGAGGCACCCAAGTGTCACGTCAGACCATTCGAAACCGTTTACATCAGCGTGGTCTGCGTGCTAGACGACCTGCAAGGGTACCTGACCACACCACCAGGCACAGGCGTCATCGTCTTGCATGGGCCAGGGAGCATTTACGCTGGACGAGGGACCAGTGGGCCTCAGTGCTGTTCTCTGATGAAAGTCGATTCACGTTGAGCAGAAATGATGGCCGCCAACGATGTTGGAGACGTCAAGGAGAGCGCTATGCATCAGCCACTGTTGTCACCAGACGACCCTTTGGTGGTGGCGGTGTTACAGTGTGGGCAGGTGTGTCTAGTCAATACAGAACTGCCCTACACTTTGTGAATGGTACAGTGACAAGCCCATACTACCTGAATAACATCATTAATCCAGTCATTGTGCCCCTGCATGAACAACACAGGCCTAATTTCATCTTCATGGACGACAATACTCCAGCTCATCGAGGTCGCATCATTAGGGAAAGGCTGCCGGAGACTGGGGTACCTCAAATGGAGTGGCCTGCACTTTCTCCAGACCTGAATCCCATAGAAAACCTATGGGATCAGCTGACTCACCGTGTAGAGGCTCGTAACTCTGTACCCCAGAACCTCAATGACCTGAGGGCCGCCCTTCAAGAAGAGTGGGATGCCATGCCTCAGCAGACAATAAGTCGACTTGTGAACAGCATGAGACGTCGTTGTCAAGCTGTAATTGATGCTCAAGGGCACATGACAAGTTATTGACATTGACATTTTTGTTGTGGTATACCCACCACTGTTGTTGGCTTTTGTTTCAATAAATTGTTTGAGATGAGGAAATCACTATTGCATGCTTCTACTTAAATGCCCTACTTTCATGATACGTATAATATCACTGTAGCGTGAACTTACATTTTCCATAAATTTCACCCGAAAGCCAAATATCCCTAACTTTTTGTGAGTAGTGTATGATTCACATAATTTTCACGGTCATCAAACCATTCAGTGACCCCTCGTGCCCTTTGAATTGGGGCATTGTCATCCTGGAAGAGACCACTCCCATCATGATGGAACTTCATCGAAGGATAAAGGTGGTGATTACTCAGAATAACTAGCCTATGTGTAGCACATACAGGCCACCTTTCAATTTACCTGAACTAAAGCACCAGAGTCATGTTTATCAAAAATAGATCATTCTTTATTACAAAGTTTCAAATACAAAAAATGCAACGAACACAAGAGGTAAAGGATGCATTCACAAAAGGATGTAAAGCTAACGGATGTAGGCCTATTCACTAACAGCTAACTGGATGCAACATTTTGCTCAAGTGAATTCTATCAGTTCAGTAGCCTATATAGCCTACCACACAAGGTGCATTCCAGCACTGCAACTGTTAACACTACCAATATTGTGGTCAGACACTGTAGCCTAATGTTTAATTACATTACATTCATTTAGCAGACGCTTTCATCCAAAGCGACGTACAATAAGTGATCTTTAATACTGGTAAAGATCACACACGAAGTGAATTCAAGGGAATGCAAAAAAACATGACAAGGCTCTGCGGACAAAAAGATAAAATTTTACTTCCAGAAAAATGCATTAAACAAATAGGCCTACAATTCCTTTTTCACCTACAGTCAAGGCTCATTCTAAAATGGTAGTAATTAACAGCGTTTTCCTTATACAGCTAACATGAGGATTAGAGCACTCCCAAAGTAAAGCATTTATTATGTTTACAAATCATTTACACAATGCACAGCATATTATCTTACATGTAATGTAGGCTACTCAATGTTTCCCCATGGCTACCCATTTCATGTTTACGAACTACTTTTAAAACCGAAATAGCACCGTGCGTTTGCATGTGGTAGCCTATTTGTATCTAACCAAGTAATGTGGACACAAAGCACCACCCTTAATTTGTCACCGGTCTGTATAGGCTAGCCTGATCAGCACGCCTTGCACAATGCACAATAAGTTATTTTAGCAGTTCGTCCATGATTCAAATAAAACGTGATGATCGAGTAATTGGTTCATTACGATAGCCTATATTCTTGCCAGAAAGAGCAATCCCATGCATCGACATCGCAAATTAAATAGCCTACAGCGTTATCACGGGATCAAAGACAACCGTCCGCCATGGTTGCGCTTCAGCTTCTGTCAAACCTTCCCCTCCTAACAAACTATCCACTCTCCCAATTAAATATATCCTACTTCGAAATAAACACACAAATGGAAACTCGAATTCGATGTCCAAAACTGCTGGCAATTGTAGCCTATAGCCGAAACCTTCATCCAATCATATTACAAAAAGCAACTTCCTTGTACGCCCTCCTAATTAGCATTTTGCTGCAACTAGTTTACTAGTGCAGGGGTTCTCAATCCTGGTCCTGGGGGACCCCTGTGTATGCTGGTTTTCGTTGCAACCGCAGTTGCAATCCCAGAATTTTAACAAGCTGTTAATTTTTCTTAATTAGGTGCTTTTCATGTTTGGAGGAATTATTCGCCCACTTAAGACACATTATGTCAGAAATAGCTATGCATGCCATGTAGAACAAACTCCCCATGTTCACATTGTGCTTATTGTGCTATATTGCAACAATTACATAAGAAAAGGTTACAAAATAATGTATTTTCACTCAAATGAAAGAGTGAAGTGAATCAATAGGCTCCTAATTAGGTTGTTGAACACATGTGTTTAACTCAATTTTTTCTTTAAGCTTAAGACAATGCAGGTTTGGCTCGTTATCATTTGCTTTGTGTTTGAATTCTTCATTATCTACGAAATGGTTAATTTTAGTGGCCGTGTGTCCACACTTTCACCAATTAGGAGCCTATTGATTCAAATCAGTCTTTAAATGGATCTGTTAAATAATTTTCTTATCTTTTTTAAATAATATAGCACAATGTGAACATGGGGTGTTTATTCTACATGGCATCCATAGCTATTTCTGATATAATGTGGCTTAAGAGGGTGAATAATTCCTCCAAACATGACAAGCACCTAATTAAGAAAAATTAACAGCTTGTTAAAATTCTGGGATTGCAACTGCGGTTGCAACGAAAGCCAGCATACACAGGGGTCCCCCAGGACCAGGATTGAGAACCCCTGTACTAGTGGATGTGCTAAAAACGTAACTAGTTAACTAGTGGACACGTTGGCTTTACTAGTTAACTAGTGAAGAGAATGTAACTAGTTAACTAGTTAGGCGAAAATACGGACTCTATGCAACTTAACTAGTTAACATGTTACACTGTTGCCACTTCACTAGTTAACTAGTGCTGCTTTAATTGCAACACGTTAGGCTTAAAAGGCCACTAGTGGGTTCAAAGGCTGACTAGTTGTGGCTGTGGTGCCACTAGTTGGCACTGTGGTGCAACTAGTAAGGTTCTGGTGTAACGTGTAGAATAAAAGTGCAACTAGTGGCTCAAAATGCATGACTAGTAGGTGCCAATCTTTGATATCAAAACGGTTTCGTTGAACTAGTAAGACAAAATGTCGAACACGTTGTGAAAAACGGGCAACTAGTGGGAAACCGTAAACTGGATATCAAGGATATGGAATAAATCCTCATTTGGCTTGCCATAGGAGGAGACAAGACAAGGAACACAAACACCACTACAACCGCTACTAACTAGCTCACTGTCAAACGCCAAGTAGAGCGCAGGGACAGGGATCTGAACAGCCAGAAATAAATACGCGCCCTGTCTCTGTAAGGAGACGAATCAGAACGGGCGAGTAGCGTAAAGACAAACATAAAACACAAACAAACACTGCAAAACAATATGATAGTATGAGGAGGCGAATGGAAAAGATCCAACGTTTCCAGGCTACTCTCAAACTCGCGGTCACACACAAACGTGTCCACAACATCGCCCAATCTTCCATATAGGAAGACATGTACCCAAAAGACGAAAAGAACAGCAGTTCCAAACAAAATCGTCAAACTCCATACAAGGAGAAAGGCACCGAAAGGAACGAGCAGGACAGGCAGCACCGGACATTTACCGGCTAGACCAAAGCGAGATTCATTGAAAATACATGCCCTGCCTCTATATGATGAGGAAAATAACGAGGCGCACAGGAACAGATTTAACGTTCCAGGGCGAGAATAATAGGCTCGCAGTCAAACGCAAACATGTCCAAAACATCGCCCCGAATTGCACCGAAGGGCGAACAGAAACACAGTTCCGAACAAAATCGCTCAAACCTCCATACACGGAGAAATAGCACAAAAGACGAAGGGACAGCTGTACCGAAACGGTCGGCTAACTGACTTACACAAGCACAAACACAAGCCCTGCCTTTAAGTAACGGAAAATGTAGACCAGGAACAGAGATTTAAGATCGTTTCATTTCCATTAATATTTTCGGAATTAAGAGTGCGGAGAACGAAGAGCACATGTATCCACAATTATAATGTTGATTAAAATGTGCGCAATTTTGCGATGCAAGTTAAAAAAATTGTATTACTTGCCTAATAGCCTAATTGAGGAGAACTGGCTACATTTGATGGCATTGAGTAATTGGTGAATTAAACGCTGATGTAGCCTATTGTTAATCTAGGAAACTGATTGAAAAATTATTAAGTCCAATAATCAGTTTAAAGGGACGTTTTCTGCCCCCTAGTGTAGGGTATAGGCTGCTGTTACACTGAACGAGCTGTCGGTTTATTACGAACTGTTTCACTGGATGTCTCTTAGTTTCTGCCGGGAGTTACAGACGTTTGTCAGGACTGAAATGATCATGCTTACTAGCACTAAGCCTACTCACATTTCCATTTGATCATGGTGTAACAGGTTCCGATGTACAGGTCACCCTAACTAGCGAATAGGCTACCCAGTAGCACCCCTAGTGGCGGGGAAGACCTACCAACCAGCTAATTGTGTATTTTTGGGAATCCGGTCGGTTTTTGTGTGGGTTTTTCTATTGTGTTTTTATGATTGTAAAAATAAACTGGATGTTTTTATTATTGAATCCACGTTTCTGCTTGTTCATTTAGTTGGTCGTGCCTATGTGGGTATTGATCGTAATCCCTTGAGTTGTACAAACTATTTATTTGGTCGTAATTCCCAAGGTGGCGTAGTCAGGTGGTGTTATACCAGGTCACAATGGGTTTTATTTTTTATAAAGTTTTGATTTGCTTGTTATTCACTGTTTGGTATGCGTTGTATTGCTTGTTTGATTCCAATAGCTACTAGTTATTCTTGTATTCATAAACAGGATTTGCTTCATGATTTAAAAAAAAAAATATTCTTACTGTTCATGATGTAGGCTAGCCTATGTAGCTGGGCTATCCACAAATTATCATCTTGTGTATTTTGAGCCTTATCTAGAATGGGCCAGTTAATTAGCCCCCATTGTTATGCAATCATTCAGAACATTCAGTTATGGATATTCAAAACACACTCGTAGGCGATGTGTCTTGCTACAATGACAGCCGTCATCTTAGCGATTTTATGTCTTTTAATACCTGCTTTCCATTTGTACTAAAATGCACCCACAAATACCTTTTGCAAACTACCTTTCAAGCTTAAATCACTTTACACTTGCTAAAGTAATCTATTTGCATTACCACCTCGCACTATTTCGCAAAATAACATAGGGAAGCCCAATTTTGCATATTCATCCAGGCTAACCCGAAAAAAACTATAAAGAAACGTGTCTTTCAATTTTACCACACACAATCCTCTTTACACCTGGTTAGTTGATCACCTCAGACAATTGTTTGCGGGTGGTAACAGTTTTACACATGTTTTTGTACATGCGAACCTTTAGTAAATCTACCCTTTAATGTTTAGTTACAGTGCTAGTGCTGAAAGTGAAAGCACAGAATTGGCAGATTATCTATCAGCATAGCAACGTATTACATTTTATACATAGCCTACAGTCGACCTACTGTGTATTTATATATTTTATTTGTATACTCACCAATCCTCACCAGTCTCTCTTGATAAATTGATTGCACAGAATCTTCTTTTAATATCAATAAAGACTCTCTCCACTTGACTGAGAAAGAAATGGTGCCTGAGACAGGAGCATATTGCATATAAGGCTGTTTGCATTAATAACGGGCTCAATCACTCTCATAGCAACTTGCAAAAAGACACCTAATTTGTTAACCTTCCAGAAAGTATAGGCCTGCCTATGCCTTTCTAATGTTTACAGTTACAGTGGTTGTAGGCCAATTACGGTTTCCACCCATCCAGGTGTTCCCTTGAATGACCTTAACTGTTTGTCCAGGAAAATGTATTGCATTTCCCGGAACACCAAATGTCCCAGTTTTTATAAGATCTGTTTTTTTATTTTATTTATTTAAGTTTCCATTATCGCAAAATATATACACAGTGTTGAAATCTGAATAGCCTTACATGGACGGAGTCTCTTGGTTCGTGGGTTTGTGAGTAAAAGTTGGCAACCCTGAGGCTAATGGCTTTTTAGTTTCTGAGCAGCTTTCTCTTTATTCTTTCTTTCCACTTGAATGGTTTTCTTTTACGGCCGGTTTCCTCAGTGCTGTGGTTGTGATGTGCTGGTTGTTTTTCCACATAGGTGGTCGATAGTGATAGAAATGTAAATGATCATAAAAAGGTTTAGCGGAATGCCCACACCCCAATCCAATATTCACCAGTCACAATCTGGAAGAAGAAGAACAAAAAGTCTTTGCACAATTCAATATGAATTTGAAAACAAACTGACATATTCAAAAAACCTGAGCATGATCTCTCCATTCCACAACCTTGGCTATTCCTTTCCGGCGTGTTCTCTTCTCCCAGTCACAGTGTGTCATGGTTTTCTACCCTGTTTCCCCATGCGGTCGTTTTCCTCGGTGGCCACGCGAGGGCGCTGCCCTTTTGGTAAATGCTTGCTCCGCCCTGCTGAGTTGGGGGAGTTTCTGTTAAAGCGTTTACACCTGTTGTAGTCACCGGAGTGATTTATATAAGCCTACCGTTTCCTTCATTCGGGGCTTCGACATTAATTGTTTATTGTTCTTTGTTTGTACTGTGGTGTTGTTGGTTGTGAGTTCTCGTACCGTTTTGGCTACTCGCCTATTTTTTGCGTCTCTGTTTAGAGGCAGGGCTTATTTCTTACTGGCTTGGTAGTTGATTATCTCGTAGAAGTTTGGGACCGTAAAATATTCTCTGCTCTATTTTGCCTTGTTGGTGCTTTTTCTCCGTGTATGGAGTTTTGGGCGATTCTGTTCGGAACAGTAGTTCTGCTCGCCCTTCGGCACATGTCTTCCCATAGGAGGATCAGGCGTTTCCCTTCTACTTAGTTTCTTAGCTCGTAGAAGTATAGAGTAGCAGTTTCTCTGGTCCATTTTTTCGCCTGTTAAGGGTTCTTGCTGAGAGATCTGACGTTTTGCTTCTACTCAATTCCGTGTTACTGTGAGCCAGTAAGTAGCCTTGGTACGTATTTCCCTGTTTGGTCCTTCTCGTGGACTACGTTCTCCTTTGTTGTGAGCCAGGGTTTTTATTTGTATTTGAGAGGCCGTCGTGCTATTAAGTTTGCGTAGGTCTTTTGTTGCAGCCGTCCTATACTCCCTAACTACCTGTGGGACGATTCTCTCCGGGTGTTAGCCTCCTAGTTTATGGAGCTTGGGCTATGTTGTGGACGTGTTTGTATTTGACTGCGTGTTTGCTTAAAATAGCCTTGGAACGTTAAATCTCAGTTCCTGTTCGCCTCGTTACATTTCACCTTATTGAGAGGCTGTCGTGCTATGTTGCGTAGGTCTTTTGTTGCAGCCGTCCTATACTCCCTAACTACCTGCGGGACGATTTTGTTTGGAACTGTTCTGTTTTCGTTCTCCGGGTGTTAGCCTCCTAGTTTATGGAGCTTGGGCTATGTTGTGGACGTGTTTGTATTTGACTGCGTGTTTTCCTATTAAATAGCCATGGAACGTTAAAGGGTAAGTTCGCTATTTTGGACCTTGGACCCTATTTGCGGTCCGTCTTCCATGAACCTGACCCATGAAGTCCATTTTTTCGCTGATCGGTCCAGTATTGAGTTCGGTACAGATTTCCTGTAGGCTCTCACTGGGCTACAATAGAAGTCAACGGGGCAATTAGAAATGTTATGGAAAAACAACGATAAATGTGCTTTTATAGCTCAGTGTGTATTCTTACGGTCTCAGTATGCTCTCCTGTGAAATGTAGGCTATCGCAAACGCAAACCGAACGTTGAAACAACATTTCCAATTGAAACAGAACTATTTCTCCGATCGCACTACCTCGCACTGACTTCGGATAACATTACCTGCGCAACTTCAGCCTCTCTCTCTTCTCTTGCTCTCTTATCATCCATCTCTTGTAGTTCCGTGTCCGTGTATTCTGGCTCAAATCTAGCGAGTAACGTCAGTCAAAATCGAATTCTTCGTCTTCGTAATCATTATAGTCATCCATCATCCAAGTTTTTTTGTGGAAATTGTAGCCTACGTTGCTGCAGGTAAACAAACGCAGACTGCTCACCTAGATAGTTTCGTAAACAGCCGGCACACCTTCCCGCTCCCCTACCCCCGACACATAGTACTCCGCGGGAGCAGCGAAAACAAGCAACAGAGAAATGCTTACTTCCAAGCCATGCCAAGCACGTAAAAATGTTCGGATTGAGATGCATTTCACAGGAGAGCCTACTGAGACCGGTAACAATACACCCTGAGCTTCCCGTCTCATTTATTGTACATGAAAGCACATTTATCGAACATTTCTAATTGCCCCGTTGACTTCTATTGTAGCCCAGTGAGAACCTACAGGAAATCTGTACCGAACTCAATACTGGACCGATCAGCGAAAAAATGGACTTCATGGGTCAGGTTCACGGAAGACGGACCGCAAATAGGGTCCAAGGTCCAAAATAGCGAACTTACCCTTTAAAGCTCAGCTTTTGTTAGATTATTTTATATTGCAGGTTGTGCTTTTTTCATAAAGTGTACTTTTCCGTTTAATCTCCCTAACATGATGTGAAGAATGATGCTGTGTCTTCATCTGCAAATGGATTATTCAGATCATTGGCACACTTGTTAATCAAGGAAAATGATTTAAAAATTATTAAGACCAATAATCAGTTTAAGGAGAAGTTTTCTGCCCCCACAATTTTCAGCTCAGGAGCCGCCACTGGTGAAATGATACTTTGGCTACGCCCGCAAAATAACACCCCTTATTTGGGATCTTAGTAAATCGTCCCTAACTGTACTACTGTGCAAAGGTGCAGTGAAGCTAAAATTTAGTAAAACAAATAGAGAAATAGCTCGAAACTAAAATTACCATTATCATTTTCCTTTTTTTTCCTTTGGTAAATTGTCTCATATCCCTGCTCCTTCTGACTACCATACTCAAAACCTTCAAGCACAAACACCCACATTCTTGTACACTTATGAATATGTACATGGAAGGACACCACAGTGTTTTCCCTCACCTGGGCCACCTACTTAAAATAAAGGTGAAACAGCCTAATACCTCCCCTGGCCTGGAGAGGGTCTTTTAGTAATAATAAGTGGACACATTTAGGAGACAACGTTTTATTGGCTGAATTTTTATCAACAAGCAGGTCCACTGTAGACTTTTTGCCATGAGTCCAGGGCTGGTGGCTTTGGTCGCTCTGGACTAAGGCCTAGTAGATGGAGAGAATCTCATTGATCCAGGGCAACAGGGCACAAACCTTGGTGTAAACAGTAGGGTAGTTGGGCTGAGCACAGCCGTAACCCCAAGATACGATGCCCTGCAGTTCGCCGTTACACGCCAATGGACCGCCAGAGTCACCCTGAGTTTGGGGGAGGGGGGGGGGGGGTCACAAAATAGGACAAGAGAGGAGAAGAACAGTAGAGATGGTCAGATAGAAGTTAAAAAGAAAGGGAAGAGAAGGAGAGTTTTTCAGATACAAAGCGCAGACAACGGCTGAATAATACAGGTTACATTTCTGTTTGAATGTTGAAGCAATTCTATCTTGGAGTAGTACAAACAGTTGCTTTTTCTTGTGCACAAGCAGTTGTGTGTTCATAGATGGCCCATTGCCGGGCAAGGTTATGACCATTCTCCACACACTGCATCAGCACTAACGTCTTACTTATCAAACTTAATTAGTTTGAACTTGAGATGGGTTATATTTTTGACACCACGAAGGTGTGAGGTGAATTTTGGGTGAATTTGAATGATCCCATTTGTGATAATTAGACAAATTATTATTTGGTTTGTCCTTGAAATGTTGGCTTTTAAAGGTTGACTAACTTCATTTTTTACATGCACAATACTTGTTTCCATTGAGCATGGCACACAAAATTTGGAACTGATATTCTAGTCACTTAGTTTCACACTACTAGCTATTGTGTAAACATGTAGTTACAACTTACGATTAGTGCAATCAAACATCTTTCCCATTGACAGCACGTCTGTCTTTATGCGATTTGTGGGTAGTAAAATGGACAGAGTGCAGTATTAAGATATTAGAAGTGAGCACACATTTGCTAATAATGTGCGCTTCCTTATCAGATTCAGAAGCACTGTGTTGTGTTGTTCTTACAGTATTTTCCTCCAGCCTCTCGCTGTGAACGAATACATTGGGTTTAATCAAGTGTTTTATTAGCAGTAGGTCTAAGATGTCCTCTGTACCTGGCAGGCAACCTTCCCCCCCTCGAGGTCGCCGGCGCACAACATGTTTTGGGTGATCTTGCCGGGGTAGGAGGTGTCACAGTCCTGCTGGGACAGGATAGGTATATCCACACACTGGAGGTTGAAGGGGTTAAACACTGCAGGGGAGGCGGAGAGTGAGGGGAGAGAGGAAATCATAAATATTAATATCACAAATAATGATACAGTCTCACTTTTCTCAGCTCATGACTAACTTGGATTCTCATCTTAATAAAACATCCCACGTAAATGAATACATCAAAACATTTGTTCTTACAGCGCATTATACAAGAAAGCCCCATGAGCTGAGAAATGTGTTGACTAATTGACTTATCATAAAACATCTTTATGATAAGTCAATTAGTACAGCAGACCTCTCTCCCTCTTGAAGTGTACAGTATAGCTGTATTTATTAACATAGATTTCTATTACATTATAGATATTACATTATAGGCATTTAGCAGACGCTCTTATCCAGAGCGACTTACACAACTTTTTTTTAGCATTTCTTTTTTTTACATATTATCCATTTATACAGCCGGATATATATACTGAAGCGATTCAGGTTAAGCACCTTGCTCAAGGATACAACGGCAGTGTCCTACCTGGGAATCGAACCTGCAACCTTTCGGTTACAAGGCCAGTTCCTTAACCATTATACTACACTGCCGCCTCTATAGGTTAACTAAGCCTCTACACAGTTTGGCTGCGCTGTACAGCAGAGGCTAGCTCAGCGCAGGCCGGGATAGCACAGTCCACTGCAGAATTCTCACCCTGATCGGTGTAAATGTTACCCCAGCCGGACACCACACACATGTCCCCTGCAACGGGACAGGCCTTCGGCAGGGCGATGGGCTGGACGAACTCGTTGACGGTGACTGGGTGGGCCAGCTTCATCAGCATGATGTCGAAGTCCAGAGTCTGGTAGTCATAGCTCTGGTGCCAGTAGATGGCGTCGACGGACATCAACTGCTCCGTGCCCTCGTGCTTCCAGATGTGGTGGTCGCCCAGGATGGCAATCTGTGCGTAGGGGCTAAGGGGTAGATGAGGGGATTTGGCAGGGAGAAGAAGAGAGAAGAGAGGAAGATGAGAAAAAAATTGAAAAATTGAAATTTCCATTTTTTTTTTCTCCGTTTTGTTGTTGCAGTACTCACTTAATCCAGCAGTGGGCGACGGAGATGATCCACTGGTCGTTGATGAGGGAGCCGCCGCAGTAGTGGTAGCCGATGTTGAGCGAGGCCTGCCAAGGCTGGGAATGGGCCGCGCACTCATAACCGCCGAGGATCTTATCCTCCAGAGGAGCTGTGGCTGATAGGTCGGACAGGAGGAAGGGAGGGGCATGAACACACTTGAATAAATACAAAAGCTGGATTAGACCCATCACTGAATGTACATCAGCATCCTCGCTATAACTTCTGCCCCCCTATATTATTTAGTACTGCTTTCAAAACTGTAGCGTGCAAACAAAATGAATATACACTCATTAGTCCTGAAAAGCAACGGCAGCTATTTCACATTCCCAGTAAGTCTGCTGGCATGAATGTGTCAGAGTATTTGCAGCTTATCATAATTTATGACTAGATATATTATTGAACAACTATGTGCCATGGTGAATTGATTACCAGTTCAGTTTGTGGTCATATCCATTGTGGGTTTATTCAACCTTTCCATCAGTTTATTTATATATCAGTGAATATATATCCCTGTTTAAGAGTGCACTATGTTTGCTTCCTGTATAGATCATATCATACCAACTAGTGTTGTTGCTGTCAGTGTTCTGTTTGTTTGCAGGTGAATGCATTAAGTGTCTGCCTGTGTGTGTATGAATATGAGAATATGCCTTTCAGTCTGTATACTACCTGCAGAACCCAGGAGCGCAAGTACAATCAAGCCAATCATGGTGCCCATACAAATCTTCACCCTGACTGAAGGATTGCTGCTTTGCTCCTCAGTATTTATAGTAGTGTGTTTATCTCAGCCTACCTCACACTGCAAGCGGCCCCTGAGTTAATAAGTTAATGTATTTAAAAAAAAAATTTTTTTACATCTGCTCACATGTTGCTTTTAACCTTGTGAGATGTTTCATACAAAACAAAAAAAAAGATTTTATCAGCCCATTTAAAAGCTGTACGAATCTCAGCCTTGTATCTGACTGCACATTCTCCAAAAATTATAATATGAAATGTGTGGCTTATTGGTATTTCATCTCTTTGGGGTTCACTGAGGATTTGTATATGTGCTCTCTGTTGAATTCCATTGGGCACATTAACCTTAATTATAAATCCATTTCTCAATGTATACTGAATTATAAATCCACTTCTCAACGTTATAGACTAATTATCATGGTGGTTACATAGAATGCTCTTCCTTAGTTCTCTATATTACATTTTATTATCATGGGGGTTTCTTTTTGAGGCATTGGTGTTGTTGGCCTGGTTTCAATATGTATTTCCCCTTATATTTCACCTAAAATTAAGATTAACAGTTATTAACAGTTATTGCTTTAATCACATAAACAGTTCTTTGATTTAAAATGTATTTAAAATGAACAGCAATCACCAAAATGAACTTGTTAAAGTATACTTAAATAAATATGTACTTTTAATATTTATTTTAAGGCAAAGTCAAGTACAAATGTACAAATGTTAATTGAATCCACACCATTCTCTTTGTTAGCCATTATTGAAAGTGGTATTGCACATTCTCTGATATTGCCATGTAGATTACAGTGTAAAATAAACTATAACATACAGTTCAGTACCAATAAGAATTTTTTTTTTTTTTTGCCACCCTACTATCATTACAGATGGTTGTTTTCCACACTTGTTTTTGGCCAACACAACTCTTGGAGTGAATTCAAGGTCAGACAGCATGTGTAGTAATCAAGTGACTTGATCCCGTAGGTCATTTTACTCTTTTATACCATGGCTTGGCTAAATACTCGATTCTGATTGGCTGGAGGGTGGGCATTTATTTCGTTAAAACCGCCCGGCAATGAAGTAGCGCCGGCAACATTTTAATCACCGTTCTAAATTAATACGCCGTCTACGTTATCTGCTGCCAGCGCCATTAGAGTCGACCCTTTTATGAATGGTAACCATGGCAACACCAACAGCTGATTAATAAAGCCGGCAAATAACGCTAAATTCGCCGATTTAAAATGTTTGTATTCGCCAAATATCTTAGTTACAACAACTTTAATCTAGCAAAGAAGTTTTGTGGTTAGAGGTGCAGTATTTATTCAGTTTGGAAATATGAACGTAACATATAGTAGGGCTTTACCTAATGTCATGTAACGCTGACGTGAGCAACGCTGGTTGCGAATACGAACAAGTTACTTCACAAAGCACGTTAATCTGTGTATTAAAAAAACATTTTATCTAATTTCTTAGATATGACAAGTTACAAACAAACTCTGTATCTATAGTAGCCTAGGCTATTTTTTCAGATGTTCCCATCTCATGATGCAGATCGTGAAATGAAATTTCCTTAGCCTGGGCTGTTTAAAATAGGCTGCGTGACCAAAGCATGTTTAATAAGCAAGACGGGGAGAGGGAGGTAAATTGAGTTGCGGTTTCATGCAATTTTCTTAAATAATGTAACTAATGACAAAAATAACCAAAATTGGTGCTAATTTTCTGGTATAAAGTTGAGAAGGAACTATTTGTTTCCTTATAGAATCAATTGTTTTCAGAACTACCAACGAGAGGTTTTTGCATAACTACGGACAAAATAGAACTAGTAACCAGAAATAGAATTAGCAACGAGATGTTTTCTGTTCAAATAGAACTACCAACGAGCAGTTTTACATGACAACGGCAAACAACATGCCAAAATGGCCTCGGAAGGATATTTAAATTTCAGCTGATTAAGTCGATAAATATAAATGTAACTATATTTATATATGGTATGGGTGAATACTCGATTCTGATTGGTCAATGACTGGTCGTTATTCTGTATAACCCGTCAGTCATCCGGGTCACAAGTTTAATCACAGTTCTAAATTAATGCGCTGCTTGCCTGGCCAGCTAGTACTACGCAACCTGTGAATGGCAAACATGACCGGTAAATTCAGAGTCCAAGACGTTCTAGAAAATAAGTGGAATAAATAAAGTGAATTAATAAAGTAAACAAATGTAGCCTACCTACTTTATTTTCCTCAGTGACTAACGTTACTGTAGCCTACGGCAGACGGCTACTTCGCCTCGTAGGTATGCTGCAAATAGTGGGCTAACTTTGGCTACGATAAACTTTTGTCATTGTTTTTAAGATAATGCAAATGCAATACGTGGCGAGGTAACTATAGCCAGCCATAGTTACATTATCACGGAGTTAGCAAAGGGCATGGTGTTTATGTGCAATGCGTAGCCTAATCTTTTTTTTTTTACTGCGAGCCATAAATCCGTCTAAGGTAGAAGTTAACGTTGCCGTAGCAACAGCATACATCTGATTTATAAAAATCGGTAAACAACATTAATCTACAGATTAAAAAAAGTTTGTATTCCGCAGATATCTTAGTTACCTCTACTTCAATCTAGCAAAACATTTTTGTGGTTAGAAGTGCAGTAGCCTACTTATTCAGTTGGAAATACAAATTTATCATAGTAGGAATTTGCATGTAAATTGACGTCGGCAACACGCTGACTGCTTGTGAATGCAAGCTAGGCTACTTCACAAAGCAGGTTAATCTGTAGCCTATAGGCTATATGTAGAAAACTTTTTATCCAGCGAAAATTCTAGGGAAACCAGACTCCGCCCACGACTGACGTACTCACTTGAGTACTCTATACAGAATAACGACCAGTCATTGACCAATCAGAATCGAGTATTCACCCATACCATGGTATAAAATCGTGTAATGCACACCTCGTCGTTGATTATTGCTTACATAATAATTGTTGGTAACCATGGTATAAGCGCAATAATGACAGAGGAGCCGGGCATTACACAGTTTAAATGCCCTTCGCGGCTGCGCGTCGGGCATTTAGTAAGCAATAATGACCGAGGAGCCCGGCATTACACAGTTTAAATGCCCGACGCAGAGGTAGTAAATTGCCCGAGACGCAGCCGAGAAGGGCATTTAAACTGTGTAATGCCCGGCTCCGAGGTCATTATTGTACTTATACCATGGTTACCAACAATTATTATATATAGTTACATTTATATTTATTGATTTTTATCGACTTTATCAGCTGAAATTTAAATAGCGTTCCGAGGCCATTTTGGCATGTAGGCTAGTTTGCCGCTGTCATGCAAAACTGCTCGTTGATAGTTCTATTTGAACAGAAAACATCTCGTTGCTATTCTATTTCTCGTTACTAGTTCTATTTTGTCCGTAGTTATGCAAAAACCTCTCGTTGGTAGTTCTGAAAACAATTGATTCTATAAGGAAGCAAATAGTTCCTTCTCAACTTTATACCAGAAAATTAGCAGAAATTCAGGTTATTTTTGTCATTAGTGCAAATGCTTTGGTCACGCAGTCTATTTTAAACAGCCTAGGCTAAGGAAATTGCATTTCAGATTTGCATTATGACATCTGAAAAAATAGCATACTGTAGATACAGTTTGTTACTGTTAGATGTAACTTGTCATATCTAAGACATTTCGCTCGATAAAATGTTTTTTAATACACAGATTAACGTGCTTTGTGAAGTAACTTGCTCGCATTCGCAACCAGCGTTGCTCACGTTAGTTAGTGTTACATTACATTAGGTAAAGCCCTACTATGTTACCTACTATGTTACGTTCATATTTCCAAACTGAATAAATACTGCACCTCTAACCACAAAACTTCTTTGCTAGATTAAAGTTGTTGTAACTAAGATATGTGGCGAATACAAACATTTTAAATCAGCGAATTTAGCGTTATTTGCCGGCTTTATTAATCAGCTGTTGGTGTTGCTATGGATACCATTAATTAAAGTGTCGACTCTAATGGCGCTGGCAGCAGATAACGTAGACGGCGTATTAATTTAGAACGGTGATTAAAATGTTGCCAGCGCTACTTCATTGCCGGGCGGTTACACAAATTAAATGCCCACCCTCCAGCCAATCAGAATCGAGTATTTATCCAAGCCATGGTATAAAACTTATATTATGGTATGATCAAAGTTACAGCCTACAGAACTGCACTGAAAATCACACTGAATGTGTGCCTTTGTAAATCTTCATATCACAGAGGCTGTGCAGCTCTTCTATCTGATTATTCCATTATTGCAATTTACAATAATAAAAGGGAATTTTAGTGCATTATAATATACACAGATAACAAAATTAACCTACTGTACTGAGGAACATTTTAAATGACAAGCGAGTAATCAGATATGTTTACAGCATATTAAAAAGCGGTAATTCAATCTGCGTTGGGGTTGTAAGTACCTCCCAGTCCACCGGAGATGATGGTATTTTTTTCCGGTGCCCGTCAGTGGCTGTGCCCCGAGAGGATGGCCGGATCATTGGGGGAACAGAATGCAAGCCCAATTCTCTGCCCTGGATCGCCTCCCTCAACTACGACTACCACTTCTGCGGGGCAGTGCTCATCAATGAACAGTGGCTGCTCTCTGTCGCCCACTGCTGGTACAAGTAAGTATTGCATGGAGTTAAAAAAAGTGAGGCCAGTCGTACTTCAAAAGATTTATGTTTTCATTAGTATCATTGCTGGTCATTTGTGATTATATTCATGTGGTGCCAGAAACTGGATGTGATTTGTGGAGAGTAAACCCAGGCTACGTTTTATCTTTAAGTCCAGAGAGAGAGAACAGTCTTTCATTATCTACCTTTCATGTGCCATGTCAGATGTGTTGAGAACGGATGCTGGTTTCTAGCTTATTAGCTCTATGCAGCAAAACCAATTCACTTGTAGACTAGCTAACTATTACAGTCATCAGCTGTGATCACCTCATCAATAATTTGCTAAGATATCAGCTCATACAAACGATTGGGGGCGATTAAATAAGTTGGCCTGAAATCCAGAAATGGTTATGCAGGATCAATAGGAATGTCTATCAATTGCACCTTTGTCTCACTCACTCACTGATAACACAATCATTCTGTTTTCCCTGTTCTCCTCCATCGACACCCCAACCCCCAGCCCCTACTCCATGCAGATCATGCTTGGGGAGCATGACGTGAGGGTGTTTGAGGGCACTGAGCAGCTCATGAAGACCAATAACATCGTCTGGCATCCCAGGTGAGCCCTCTCTGTTCTGTCCTCACTGTAAGATACTATTGAAGCTATTGAGGCTATTTTAAAGAAAATAATGAATCGTCCTCTCCTGTTATGTATCACGGTGAACATGCCCACACACCTGTATCTCACTGTGTCTCACTGAGTCTCCTCTCCTGTTATGTGTTATCACAGTGAACATGCACACACACCTGTGTCTCACTGTGTCTCCTCTCCTGTTATGTGTTATCACGGTGAACATGCCCACACACCTGTATCTCACTGTGTCTCACTGAGTCTCCTCTCCTCTTATGTGTTATCACGGTGAACATGCCCACACGCCTGTATCTCACTGTGTCTCACTGTGTCCCCTCTCTTGTTATGTGTTATCACAGTTAACATGCACACACGCCTGTGTCTCACTGTGTCTCCTCTCCTGTTATGTGTTATCACAGTTAACATGCACACACACCTGTGTCTCACTGTGTCTCCTCTCCTGCTATGTGTTATCACAGTGAACAAGCCCACACACCTGTATCTCACTGTGTCTCCTCTCCTGTTATGTGTTATCACAGTGAACATGCCCGCACACCTGTATCTCACTGTGTCCCCTCTCCTGTTATGTGTTATCACAGCGGTCGCAGCCACACTCCTGCAGTGTCTGGACGTTCCCATTGTGGACCCCGTGGCCTGTGAGAACTCCTACCCTGGGATGATCACCAGAACCATGGTGTGCGCTGGGTACATGGACGGGGGAAGGGATGTCTGCAATGTGCGTACCCTCAGCGTCTCTGGGACCTCTGTCCTGCACACATTCACCCACTTGAAAAATGGCTGTAACTTTATTACTTTGCCTAGCACGGTGGAGCTGATTTCTGCAGTGACCTGGCAAAAAATGTGGAGAAAAAAAGCTTGACGCCCACATAACAGAACTGTAGGAGAACAAGTGTAATTGAAGTGTTGAGATGCTTTTTGATTGTATATTGTAGTTATAATATTGCTACCTACAATATCCATTTTCCCCTTTCCCTCTCTACCCCTCCTTTCCCCCTCTCTCATTCTCTCTCTTTCTCTCCCTCCCCCCCTCTCTCTCCCACTCTCTTTCTCTCTCGCTCTCTTTCCCCTGCAATCTCTCTCTCATTCCACCACCATTGCCTCTCTCTCCCAATCTCACCCCCCCCCCCCCCCTCTCTCTCTCTCTCTGTCTCTCTCTCTCTCTCTCTCTCTCTCAGGGTGACTCTGGTAGTCCTTTGGTGTGTCTTGGGGAGCTGCAAGGGCTGGTATGGGGCATGGGCTGCGCTCAGCCCAACTACCCTGGCGTGTACACAAAGGTGTGTGAGTTCCATCAATGGATCAAGGAGACCATCGCGGCCAACTAATGGATCAGTCTCTGCTCTTCGTCCCTCCTCACAACTGTCACTTGCTGCATTCAGTGTGGTTATTAGAACCACAGACATGTGGCAGTAGGTATTGTTATATTGCGGCGCTAGTTATTTTTACTCTGTGGAAAGTAGCTTGTGCAAATAACATAGACGTATGTTAGTTATATCATCTGCACAAAAAAATCATAAAAATGAAATGTGCTGCAGCAGGGGCAGGCTAATACAATGAGGAAATAGATCAAAACAGCTGAACTTTTCTGAATGTTTTGATGCATTGGCTATTTATTGTTTTGACTATGCTGTGTGTCTCCAGAGCCAGATTTTGGCATTAATCTTTAATTATGTACGTTTCATGTTTTCTGTGTCTCTGCTCTCAAACCAGTGTCTCATTTAATTCAGGCTTCTGCCATGTTCACTGATTACCGTTAGCTGTCCCCAAACCCTTGTCTCCCCGAGCTGTACCAACACAGCAGTATTTGGTCAAATGTCCATCTCCAGGCCCACAAATCTGAATAGAAATTGAGGCACTGGGAATGGTATGACACAGCAGAATACCATTGTCATGTCTCAATTTGCATGATGACTGGCTGCTAATATTCACAGTGGATGTTTCAGTGATGGCATGGGCCTGTAATTGCAATTGGGCATTCTAGATAAAAAAGAAAAGCAAAATAAATGTATAGAAAATGTTGTTGAAAAACAGATTGAGATTCTAAACGGGATAAATTGTAAAGCCTTAACATGTACAAACTAATGCAGGGCTCACTCACAGA
>CM056377.1:126974632-127007132 GCA_029718625.1 Synaphobranchus kaupii
TATTCAGAAATAATTATTATAAAGTGTTCACTTTGTAAATATTTTCTGCCAATCAATGGTGAACATATTATCTGTCTAGTCTCTGAACTACATTATCTGAACTACATTATCTGTCTCGTCTCTAAAGAAGACACTTGTCACGTCGAAACTTGAGGCTTGATTATTTGTCCCAGTTCCATTTAATTAAGTGAAATCTAGTCGTTTACTCAGTTCATCTCACCCTTAGGAGAAGTTGTCTGGGTGAGGAAATTTGTCATTTCAACAGTGATCTTAGCCCCTTGGAAGGGATGGGATTTGCATTTATTCAGTCGCACCCAGTCAAGTGAATGCGGATTAAAAGACAGTCTGTGCTCTGGTATTAGAACTGTCAAACATGCACACTGCAAAAACCAAATCTTAACAAGCATTTTAATCTCATATTTACAATCTTATTTCTGTTACTTTTTTTGCTAAATAAGACAAACTATCTGCCAGTGGGGTGAGATAATTTCACTTATCAAGCTAATATTTTCCACTTTTGAGGAAAAAATAAGATTTTTAGTCTCATTACAAGACTAAAACACTTAAGACATGTTTCAAAAGTAACTCTTAACATATGAGCCTCCTGGGAACATATGAAACGTTAACGTGTTAACATATGACATGCTGTAAGCCACTTGGAAAAAAATTGTCAGTCACTGCATGGAATGGATGAAGGTGCTCTATATATTGAGGGTGGTAAGATGATGGAAACTGGAGGATGGGTATGACAGGGGCTGTTAAGATGAGAAAAGGGAGACTTACTGTAGGAAGATAGGTTCATGTCCTGTTTCTCCCTATACTGTATAGTAATATGGTAATTTAATGAAAGAAAGACTGCGCTGAAGCGTGTGGATATTAATGCACGCTGTATATAGCAGGAGCCTGGGTCTAGGCAGAACCGCACACTCAGCACCTCATACAGAGAGGCGGGGGATACTCACGGGACGGGAGTGAGAGTATTTGGAGAGGATCTCGGAGACGGAGGGCCGTATGGGGGGTCGCGGCGAATTGCAGGGGGAGGAGGTGTGCTTTGGGGGTAGGGGCAGAGGGGCAGGACTGGCAGGGGAGCCCTGATTCTCTGCTGCCAACATCTGTATGTGTGTGTGTGTGTGTGAGAGAGAGAAGGAGAAAGAGAGAGGGGGAGAGAGAGAGCGACTCTTGGTTTTACTTCGAGAAGGACATGCAACACTACTGGTACTAGGCGGCATTGCAATTTCCCATGTGACAGTGAACAGGTAACTACAGCATCATATTGTCCCTAAAATAAGTTGCAGCTTTCTCATAGTGTGTTGCGCAGAATTACAGAACTGTAACACTCTGGTTGTAGTTAGTCTGACAAAGCCATTGTGCATCATCAGTGTGCTGGACATTCCTATATCACAGTGCTAAATACCCCCACAGCCCTACACTACCTTCATGGAGGCCAGTTCTTTCATCACCAGCTCCACATCTTCCAAGTCATCGTCCTCCTCTTCCTCAAGGTGCACCTCTTCGTCCTGCAGTCCGGTCTTCCGCTCCCTGTCCGCCGTGAAGGGTTCTATGACTATGGACTCGGCACCCCTGATGTCACAGCGGCAGTACGGGCACGTGTGTCCGTCCGATTTCTTGAAGAGACGAGGCGGACGGCGGGGACGCGTTAGCCGAGCGGACGACGCGGTGGCGGAGGCAGGTTAACGCAGTCGCCCCGACGGCAACAGGACACGTGTATGCTATGCTTCAGGGAGGTCCACGGCCATAATTAGACGCAGAAAGTCTGTGGCGGTTGTGGCGGAAAACCATTTAGAGCTGTACCTGCACAGCATGTAGACACATGCGTATGTACGCCATCGAGCAGGAAACTGTGGTCCACTTATTAGGACATGTGTCCCCCACTGCAGACCTAGAAACTGTAATGCTAGCAGTTGAAATGGGCATTACGGTATGGGCATTAATGAGCTAACCAAGATAAACCGTTGTTAACCAACAAGATGCCATTTCTCCTGAAGCTATACCACACTTATTCTTATTGGTTTATGAACAGCCAATCACCAGATGCTCTCGAACAGAATAATGTGTTTAGCCATGTTGTTTCATATATGCTTGCAACTTACCTTATTCATTTTTTTCTTTTTCGAATTTTTCTGTTTAATTGATGCTGTCTAAAAAAAATGAAGGTAAAAATTGTATCGTTGAGGACCAATTGCGGGCTCATATGATCTTGTGGCCTAATTGTAGAGGTGTAAAACAAAGAAAAACCAACCACGGATATGATGGGTGAGTGAAGACTTATCTTTACGATAACAGTGGCTTGAACACAAAACTGCTTGATTCGCTCCTGCTGAAGTGAACTACATTCATCATAATACATTTATATTTAAGCATTTCAATATAAAAGCTTATCCAGGGACACTGAGGTTTAGGCAACGAGCCAAGCTGATGCTAAGTCACCAGTTTCACAACTGGAAGTTGTCATTAACTAATAATGAACATACAACTATGAAAAGCTGTGAAACCAGTACCAGGTTTTAAAGCACAGGGAGAGGATTTTTGTGGACATGCTGAAGATTTATGAATTTGCCCTTTGCTTGGACCGTTTGCTTGGGTGTGTGCATTTCGAACATCCAGCTGGACAAATTATCGTTGATTCATTTTCAAATGAGCACCAACCGGCTCTAATTAGGCATGCATGATGAATTAGAGGTAAACTGCTGATGACTGCATGGGGACCAGCTGTGGGTGCCCTTAAACCCTGCGTGCGTGCGCGCGCGCGTGCGTGCGCGCGCGTGCGTATATGTGTGTGTGTCTGAGTTGCAGCGGGTCGACGCACCTGCCAGCCCATGAGGCAGGGACGGCAGAGCAGGTGCCCGCAGGGCTGAATCTTGGTGTCCTTGTCCCTCTCTGTGCAGATCTTACACAGCTGAAATGTGCTTCCCATCTCACAGTACAGCTCATACTGCTCATGTAGAGAGGGGAGGACAGACACACGGACACACAGAGGGTCAATACAGCTCATACTGCTCCTCAAGAGAGGGGACAGACAGACAGGAGGGGTCAGTACAGCTCATACTGCTCCTGAAGAGAGGGGAGGACAGACACACGGACACACAGAGTGGTCAGGTACGCTTACCAGTGGGACAGTGGGACACATTGACTGACAGGCATGGAGACGGAGCCATACAGACACACACACACACACACACACACACACACACACATTGGCTGACAAGGCTTTGCATGACACTATAAGAACACAGAGGCAGGGACACACACGTTGACAGACATCATCAGAACATGGAGAGAACGTGTTAGTTCGTGTAAGACCCATCTCCCATCTGGAATACCTGGTGAATGGATGGTTCCCATACGGTTCGTCTCCGAGGTATTCCTAAGACCATTTGGTGGACTGCCTCAGCCCGTTTCATCAATACTTCTTTGCTTTCAATGGGATCACCTGATGGATTGCTTTCCTCGCCTTCTGCTAAGTTTATGAGTTCAACCACCTCATATCCCACCGGTGTTTCCACGACTTCTTCCTTCTGGATCATCATTCCTGCTTCCCCCATTCTTGCTCCCCGCCACTTAGACATCATAGCTTTAATACATGGCAAGATTACTCTGCATCCACAGAAGGCTATCCCAACTACTATAACTACAGGCATCAGAGTCCCCAGCCATCCCATTGCGGAGGATCCAGCACTTGCCGACTGTCCAAATGCCTCTTTAATGTTCCCTAAGGCATGTGTTACGCTAGTCAGATTAACCGTAATGTCAGGGACTAAGATAGTGGAGTGGCCAATATTACCTGATAGGGTCCTGTTTGTCTGGGTTGCTTCCACTTTCTTTTAAAGTTCTTCACATAGACCCACTCCCCTGGATTCACCAATAGCTCTGGGTCTTCAACTGCTGGCCCCTGGGCCTCTTTTGCCTGAGAATAGACAGACCTCACAGCCTAGGTTAATCTCTTCAGGTACTCATGGAGTTATTCTTCAAGTGCTTCCAGACCTATTTCCCTACTTTCCGGTCTTATTGTGGGGATTGGCATTACTCTTCCTGTTACCATCTCATGGGGTGTCAAAAGGGTAAATCTAATCTGACTATTTTCTCATGGCCATGAGTGCTAATGGTAGACCAACTCACCCCTGTTTGCCTACATATTTTCTGTAATTTCGTTTTTAGTGTTCGTTCCATTGCATCTCTCTACTATACCCGCTGCCTGGGGATGGTACACACATTAAAATTTCTGCTGTATACCTGTCATTTTAAAACGTCTGCTATCATGTCAAATGTGAACCATTGTCACTGCTCAGGGTCTGACAGACCCCGAATCTGGGGAAAATTTATCTTCCTAGGCTTTAGCAACAGTTTTAGAATCCGCATGCGCGATGGGGAATGCTTCTACCCATCTTGAAAATCTATCAATGATTACTAATATGATTACCATCAATCAAGACAATATCTTTTGCCTACCGCACGATCGATCATATCTACGTAGTCCATTACCAAATGGGTAAATGGACCCACTGGTGGTGGCATAGAGCCTGGTGTAGTTGGTATCCCTTTCTTTATGTTTATTTCCTGACATATTTTTCATCTTGATATAATGCTAGTAACATGTTCTGTTAGTTGTGGGATAAACAAATGTTTCTGTATTTCTCTCATCATCTCCCCCCTTGCAGAGTGGCCAACACCATGGGCCGCTCTGCAAATTACCTTTATTAGTGCGCTTGGTGCGATTGCTTTCCCTGTACATAATCCCCGGCATCTCCACCACGCCATATTCCTGTAGACTTATCTAACCCACATCCTCTATTTTCCCATTCCACCTTTTCTGACACTGTAGAAGCCTCTTGTGCCTCTATTAGGTCTTGCAATGCCACCTCCTCTACATTCAGAAGCACCTGTTGATCTGCTGTAGGCCAGTACTCCAACTCCTCTGCTGCTAGTTTAGCAGCTTTAACATAATTGTTTCCTGCTGACACAGGATCTGTTCCGCCTGTATGTGCTGCACACTTTATAATTGCAATTTTTGCTGGTTGTTTAATGGCCTCCAACAGTTCTTTTACTCAAAAATGTTTTTTATAGGGTTTCCCCCTGCAGTGAGAAACCCTCGTCTTGCACATATTCCCCCAAAATGTGTACTACCCGACAAGCATACGCTGAGTCACAGTAGATATTAACAGTTTGTCCAGCACTTCTTCTACAGGCTCTTGCTAGGGCTACCAGTTCTGCTTGTTGGGCGCTTGTCCCTGGGCTTTGAGCCGATTCTTTGATCATTTGATATGTCCATGGCCCTTCTTGTCATACTATAGCATATCCGGCTCTCTTTTTTTCTGTGCAGGGATCAATGGATGATGAACCGTCCACAAAGAACATGTGGTCCGGAGCCATCAGTGGTTCATGGTGCAGTTCTTGTCTTGCTCTTGCTTCTGCTTCCACCATTCTTTTACATTCATGTGGTTGGCCTTCTTCTGGAGTCATCATTAATTCCGCTGGGTTCAGATGCTTTGCATCTGACAATGGTCAATCCTGGCTGTGTGAGCTGATTCTCATATCCTGATACTCTCCGGTGAGTTAGGGACAATTTCCCTCTACTGAGTAGTGCTTCTACTGCATATGACACATACAGGGTGACTTCATGCCCTGCCGTTATTGACATTGCCTTCTCTACTGCAAAGGCGGCTGCTGCCAGTCCTTTCTCACATGTGTGGAGTCCTCTTTCTACTGCATCTAGTCTCGTACTGTAATAGGCAATGAGTTTGTATCTTTCTTGCTCTTTTTGGGTTAGTACTGCTGTAGCAAACCCCTCTTTTTCTGCACAGAACAGATGGAACCGTTCATTGTAGTCTGGGAGTCCCAGAGTTGGAGCTGTTTGTAATGCTTGCTTAAGTCCAGTGAAAGCTGATTCTGTCCCTGGGAACCACTCAATTTGGTGTCTTCCTGCTTTATTTAGGCACAAATCTCTTAGTGGACGTGCCATTTCCGCATAGTCACAACTCCATTGCCTGCAGTACCCCGTCATTCCTAGGAATCTCTGCATCTCTTTTACCATTCTCGGTCTGGGCACCTTCGTGATTGCTTCAATTTGTTCTGCAGAAATACTTTTTCTCCCTTTCTTAAGAGTATGACCCAGGTACTGCACTTGTTCTTGGCAAAACTGTAACTTTGACTTGGATACTTTGTGGCCTTTTAGTGCCAGTTCTTGTAACATCCTCTTACTGTCCTCTTTGCATGCAGTCATCCTTGGGCTGCATAGGAGAAGGCTGTCCACGTACAGGATGAGAGTGCTTCCCCCCTTTGGTGCAAAGTCCGCTAGGTCATTTCTGACCATTCGATTGAACAGGCTAGGGGATTCTACATATCCTGAAGCAGTCTTTGATAAGTGTACTGTTGCCCTCTGTATGTGAATGCAAACAAATACTGGGACTCCGAGTGCACTGGAATTGAGAAAAACACTGAACATAGGTCTATAACTGTGTAGTGGGTTGTATCACTTGGGATGTTAGTTAATATGGTTGAGGGATCGGGTACAATTGGGTAGTCTGCAATTACTTGGTCATTGAGTGGTCTGAGGTCTTGTACCATCTTCCTACCATTTTCTTAACTGGTAAGATTGGTGTGTTGCATGGGCTGGTTGTAGGGTACATCACCCCAGCTTTCAGAAGGTCTTGTATAGTGGTGGTAATTCCTTCCTCTGCATCCTTGTTCAGGGGGTATTGACGGACTCGGTGTCCCATCATGCCTGGTTTCAGTTGTATCTTCACCTGTCCAGCTGAACGCATGAGGCCAATGTCGTGCCCCCCTTCTGCCCAGAGTTCTTTTGGGACATCCTGTAGGTACTCTTCTTGTTTTTCTGTGAGCGTCATTATTGCTTCCATTTCCAGTTTGTATTGTCCATATGATCCAGGAAAAGTGCAAATCAGCCCTTGAGGCGTGCATGAAATGGTGGCATTCAATTTGCACAGCAGATCTCTTCCTAGCAAGTTTACAGGTATGTTAGGGGTATATAGTAGTCTTGCCGCAATTTGTTGCTCCTACACTATCAAAGTCAAAGTCCGGGGCTGGTGAATGATATATATTTCTTTTTTATTGCAATAATATTCTGGTCCAGAAAAGCAATGCACATGGAAAACAAAGTTCAGCGCTGTCAATCTGGAGTGGGTCGCTCCAGTATCTATTAAAAAGTTGCATGTTTTCCCTCTTATGAGAATATCTATTTGTGGTTCATCTGTGGCTCCGCTGGATGTTATAGAGAGCATTTCCCTTGCCTCACACTCTCCCTCTGTTCCTAGGAGTGTGGGATTCACAGGGCATCCCTATTGATTCTGGTGGGGACTCATCCCCCATTGTTGTTGTGGCTGCCATCCCTCCTCCTGCTGCCCATACGTGTTTTGCTGTGGGGCCATTGCTATCTGGTTCTTGGGTCCTTGATGTGACGGCATTATCTGGGGCCACCCCCCAGGGTTTGCTCCTTAGTTCATGCGGCCTCTTGATTGGAATCATCCCCTTCCTCTGCCTCTTCTCTGACCTGTCCAACAGTCTCTGGCCCAGTATCCCATCCTCCCACATTTCCAGCAGTCTCCTTTCTGCTGCCACTGGCCCTTCTTTGTCCATGGGGACACTGGCCCTTGGGAATTTGGTCCTGCCCATTCGATGGATGGGCCCTGTCCTCCTTGGACTTGGGGTGAGGGTGGGGGTGCCTGTATCTGCTGGGTTATTACTGCTGCTTGAGTTCCCTGTTCTTCTTTCTCCTTTTCGGCTATCTGGAGAAGTAACAGCTTCTTCTTTAGATATTTATTCTGTCCTTCTGAGTTCTTCACATTTTCCCTGTGCAGCCTCACGTGGTGGACAAGATGGGCTCTTTGTTTATTAGTTCTGCACTCGTTATTTCTGCAAGGTTTGCTTTATGTGGAAACAACTCCCTCAAAGCGCCCCACACACCTGGTCTGTGTCTGTTGAATGATTCTCCGTCTATCTTGTGGGTGTCCATAACTCCTTTCAGGCCTACCAGGTCCATTATTTCCATGACCTGGTGTCCCACACATCTTGCTCTTTCTAGTAGCTGCTTAACATCTCCCATGCACAGGGGCAGGTGAGTTGTCCACATCTCTACCTTCTCTATCTATGCCCCTGCTCCCTCTGTTATTCAAGGTAAATCCTTAACCATGTTCTCCAGGTCCATTGACGACTATGGGGTGTACTTGGTGAGTGGCTGTTGTCTCTCTGGTCAGGGTATGACTTGCAATGGGGCCAGGAAGGTTTCTTCTTCATCCTCGTCCTCTCTTTCTTCCCCTGGGGTGTATCGATCAGGTGCTCTTCTTCTTTTGCCTGAGGATTTTGCTGGCACTGTTCTGGATATCACTACTGATATCATAGACCTGCCTTACTTCTTGAACTCGTTGCTGCGAGTACCCTCCTTCACGCAGGAATGCTTGTTCTGCTTTTTTCACCTCCCTTCGGGTTTGCTTCAGCATTTCCTTTGTCACTTTCTTCTTCCTTGTTGTCCTGTCATCTGAGCCTTCACTATCAGAGGAGCTTGATTCATCTCTGGGAAGGGCAGTTGACCGTAGTTTCACTTTCCCTTTGATGTCATATTCTCCTCTCCTGGGGTCTCTTCCAGCTCTTCTTGATTCTCCTTTCGGTTTTGTTTCTTCTTCTCACATCTGAACACCTCCCTCTGCTTCTTCCATTGCCTGTGGATATCCGGTGTCACATCCTAGCTTGCTGCTCCCTTCAGATTCACGTGCCCCTGGCGACTTGACTGTCTCTTTCTTGCAACTTGTCATTCCCTGCCATGAGGTGTGTGGAGGCGTGGGCATGGTGTACTATTTGTGGGATTTACCTCGTTTCCTCGGCTGTCACTCTGGGTTGTCTCTGGTTCTCCTTCCTCTGGGCATGCTGCTGTAACTTTTGATCTTATTAAAATGGTTTCCAAATTCCCTTCTACTTCCTGGGTCCCTTTCACTTTCACCAACTCTGGCCTCATCCTCACAGTAGTCTCAGGCCCCTGGCTCAGATCCTCTTGTTCCCCAATGTTGTTCAATAGGGGATACAGGCCTGCAGCCTTAATGGCTCCATTCGCTGGCCGCCGTTCGTCTGGTTGTCGCTCTGATGACGCTGGTTGGGGATCCGCCTTCAGCTGATGCTCCTCCTTCCTCTCCACAGACGTTCTCCGTCTGAAAGACTCATTCTTCCATTGATTTAGATGTACTCAACTTTCCCTTCTGGCCCAACTTGCCCTTACTCTCCTTTCTACACAAAATAGTTTCCACTGATTGCAGGTATTGAAGCCCAAAAGTGCCTTTCTCGGGCCATACCAAGGGACCACCTCTTGTCCACCTTTTCCATTTTTTCATGTTATGCCCATAGTCTGTTTGAAATAACTCACGCATGCAGGAGAGAGCTGTCTTGGGTCTTGGGTTTAAAGGCTCACCCTTCCGGGTTTTCATATCCTTATTTTTCTTTCCACCCATGCAAGCTTATTCTAGTTAACTGAAACTGAAACTAAAACTGAATCTAAAATAAAAAAAAACATTTTAGTTAACTGAAATAAAAATAAAAACTAAAGTTACTTTAAAAAATAAAACGAAACTAAAACTGTAATGTTGTGTTGAAAAACAAACTGAAATAAAAGAGGAGAAAGGAACGGAGATCTAACGTTCCAAGGCTACTCTCGAAGGCTCGCAGTCAAACACAAACATGTCCACAGCATCGCCCAAGCTCCAAATAAGGAGAGACACACCCGGAGAACGAACAGAACTACAGTTCCGAACAAAATCATCCCGCTGGTGAAAAGGACGAACAGGACAGCAGCACCGGACATCACCGGCTAAAAGACCAAACGAGTTTGATAGAGAATAAAAGCCGTGCCTCTTGGTAAAGATGAATATAACGAGGCAAAGGGACAGAGATAACATTCCATGGCTAGTTTCATAGGCTCGCAGTCAAATGCAGAAAACATAAAGGGGTAAACGCCCGATCTCCCAGGAGAGAGAAACATTTTACAGGCGAGCCGACGGAGCACCGTCGTCCCATAACTTTACTAGCAAAGAGTAACAGAAGCTTGGTAGAAAATAAACGCCCTAGCCTCTCAATAATGGGAAATGTAACGAGGCGAAAAGAACAGAGCTAACGTTCTACGACTATTTTCAGAAGTTCGCAATCCCGCACACACATGTCCACAACATCACCCAAGCTCCATATAAGGAGAGACTCACCCGGAGAATGAACAGAACTACAGTTCCGAACAAAATCGTCCCACAGGTAAAAAGGGCGAACAGGACAGCTGCAACAAAAGACCAATGCAACCTTAATAGAAAATAGCATGCACTGCCTCTCAATAACGGGAAATGTAACGAGGCGGAGGAACAGAGATAACGTTCCATGGTTACTTTCATAAACGAGCAATCAAACACAAACATGTCCATAGCATTGTCCAAGCTCCATATAAGGAGGGACACACCCTGAGAATGAACAGAACTACAGTTCCGAACAAAATCGTCCTGCAGGTGAAAAGGATGAAACAGAACAGCTGTAACTAAAGACCAACGCAAACTTAATTGAAAATAACCGGCCTACCTCTAGGAATAAATAAAACCCTAAAGTCAGTATGATACAAATGCCCTGAATCTTAGTAAAGGGCAAAAGATCTAGGCAAAACGACAAACAAAGGACAGGCCAGAAAGCGGAGACTGATATGAGCACACAAAACAGGAATTCAACCTGAAAGCTCAAAGCACAAAGGCAAGTACCGCAAAACTCCAATAAAAGCACAACGGAGCAAAACGGTCTCCTTTAAAACCTAGATCTAATCATATGATTAAAACATTAAAAGGGCAAAATAAACCGCACACAAAACGGCACAAATAATACCAGAAAATACACCACAGAACAAACAATCAAACAATCACAATCAACAATCAATATCGAAGCCCAGAACGAAAGGAACATGGGCTTAAATAGCTCACCGGCAAACATGCACAGCTGTGAAACGCTGACAAGATTTATTCGCGAAAAGAAGGAACGGAGCCAAAACTCCACCAACGGAGCAACGCCCATGTGTGGCGACCGAGGAACACGACCGCAAGGGAAAAAGGTCATAAACCATGACAACTCCAACCATACTCTCTGCAGGTGGTCTGTGTTTTGTGGCTGACATAATAGCAAGTCAGATCATTGATGCACGTTCATTTAGAATGGTGATTAAACTTTTGCCGGCGCTACTTCATAGCCGCAAAAATAATGCACGCCTCCCAGCCAATCAGAATGGAGTATTCAGCCAAGCCATTTTATAATCCACACTAATTTACTCATCCCCTTACTGCTACAGAGCAGAGGCTACACACAGGTGTCACTCAAACTAATTGATGGAAAA
This sequence comes from Synaphobranchus kaupii, assembly GCA_029718625.1. NCBI lineage: Eukaryota > Metazoa > Chordata > Actinopteri > Anguilliformes > Synaphobranchidae > Synaphobranchus > Synaphobranchus kaupii. Next base: position 126,986,004 of record CM056377.1, read on the forward strand.
TAAGAAGAAAAAAACTTGATGTTTTACAGATGATTTAATTACATTGCAATACATTCCATTAGTTAAGAGAACGGACCTGGATAACAACATTCCCAGACCAGGGGTCACATGTATAAAACTCTGAGTAAAAAGAATGCGTAAAAGAATGTGTAAAAGAACGCTCAGGGTGAAAGTCGGAAATCTGCTTAAAAAAAGCTTTGCATTTTCTACCTCTGCCTTTTGGTCACCGTGTCGCCATATCACACTGACTCCAAACATCGCGTACGTATGGTGTCCAGCGTGTGCAGAGGTACGCAGATTCTCACAGCACGTGTTATTTTACACATCTGAATTTCTGTGTGTAAACTACCTTTCTGAGGGCATTTTTCTGCTCAGCACTGTTTACACATGCGGCCCTAGGAAGGATACTGTATATGCAACATCACTAAAGCACTAATCCAAGTTAACTATGCTAACCAAGAACCAAAATACAAATCCTGAATGCTTACAGATCATAACATAAATACAATACATATGTCCATAACAAGCTATAAAAAAGAAAAAAGAAAAACATAAAACTATAAAGATATAGTTTGTAGAAAATATAGGAGTGCTCGGGGATTGTATAATGGGAGGGGAATGAAGATGTTATTTGAAGGCAAGGGTCTCCAGTCTGTGTTGGAAAATAGCCAATGCTGTCCTGACCACCATGGGAAGGTCATCTCACCACTGGGGAGCCAGTACACGTAGACACTGTGACTGGGAGAAGAGAACACGCCGGAAAGGAATAGCCAAGTTTGTGGAATGGAGAGATCATGCTCAGCTTTTTTTGAATATGTCAGTTTGTTTTCAAATTCATGTTGAATTGTGCAAAGAATTTTTGTTCTTCCTCTTCCAGATTGTGACTGGTGAATACTGGATTGGGGTGTGGGCATTCCGCTAAACCTTTTTATGATCATTTACATTTCTATCACTATCGACCACCTATGTGGAAAAACAACCAGCACATCACAACCACAGCACTGAGGAAACCGGCCGTAAAAGAAAACCATTCAAGTGGAAAGAAAGAATAAATAGAAAGCTGCTCAGAAACTAAAAAGCCATTAGCCTCAGGGTTGCCAACTTTTACTCACAACCCCACGAACCAAGAGACTCCGTCCATGTAAGGCTATTCAGATTTTAACACTGTGTATATATTTTGCGATAATGGAAACTTAAATAAAATTAAAAAAAAACAGATCTTATAAAAACTGGGACATTTGGTGTTCCAGGAAATGCAATACATTTTCCTGGTCATTCAAGGGAACACCTGGATGGGTGGAAACCGTAATTGGCCTACAACCACTGTAACTGTAAACATTAGAAAGGCATAGGCCTATACTTTATGGAAAGTTAACAAATTAGGTGTCTTTTTGCAAGTTGCTATGAGAGTGATTGAGCCCGTTATTGCCTTATATGCAATATGCTCCTGCCTCAGGCGCCATTGCTTTCTCAGTCAAGTGGAGAGGGTCTTTATTGATATTAAAAGAAGATTCTGTGCAATCAGTTTATCAAGACAGATAACTGGTGAGGATTGGTGAGTATACAAATAAAATATATGAATACACAGTAGGTCGACTGTAGGCTATGTATAAAATGTAATATGTTTCTATGCTGATAGATAATCTGCCAATTTTGTGCTTTCACTTTCAGCACTAGCACTGTAACTAAACATTAAGGGTTATATTTACTAAAGGTTTGCATGTACAAAAACATGTGTAAAACTGTTACCATCCGCAAAAAATCATCCGAGGTGATCAACTAACGAGGTGTAAAGAGGATTGTGTGTGCTAAAATTGAAAAACACGTTTCTTTCTCATTTTTTTTTGGGTTAGCCTGAATGAATATGCAAAATTGGGCATCCCTATGTGATTTCACGAAATAGTTCGAGGTGGTAATGCTAATAGATTACTTTAGCACATGTAAAGTGATTTACTAAGCTCGAAAGGTAGTTTGTGAAAGGTATTTGAGGGTGCATTTTTAGTACAAATGGAAAGCAGGTATTAAAAGACACGGAATCGATAAGATGACGGCTGTCATTGTAGCAAGATACGTAGCCTATGGGTGTGTTTGGAATATCCATAACTGAAAGCTAACTGACCCATTCTAGCTAATACACAAGAACAGAATTTGTGGATAGCCTAGCTACATAGGCTAGCCTAGATCATGAACAGTAAGAATTTTTTTTTTTAATCATGGAGCAAATCCTGTTTACGAATACAAGAGTAACTAGTAGCTATTGGAATCAAACAAGCAATAAAATGTAACGTATAACAAAGAGTGAATAACAAGCAAATCAAAACTTTATAAAAATAAAACCCATGATCAAATGGAAATGTGAGTAGGCACTAGTAGGCTTAGTGCTAGTAAGCATAGTTATTTCATCCAGTGAAACAGTTTGTATTAAACCGACAGCTTGTTCAGTGTAACCGTAGCCTATACTCTACACTAAAAAAATACCATAAAAACAGCAACATTGCTGCCAGTCTTTTCACCGTTTTCCTACAGTATAACCATTCCAAACACGCAAAATCTCTCATTTAAATATGGCTGTATGAGGCTGGAACAATTTACGTAATGACTCTTAGATGTCAGTGTGAAATGATACTTTGGCTACGTCCGCAAAATAACACCCCTTATTTGGGATCTTAGTAAATCGTCCCCTAACTGTACTACTGTGCAAAGGTGCAGTGAAGCTAAAATGTAGTGAAACAAATAGATAAATAGCTCGAAACTAAAATTACCATTATCATTTTCCTTTTTGTAAATTGTCTCATATCCCTGCTCCTTCTGACTACCATACTCAAAACCTTCAAGCACAAACACCCACATTCTTGTACACTAATGAATATGTACATGGAAGGACACCACAGTGTTTCCCCTCACCTGGGCCACCTACTTAAAATAAAAGTGAAACAGCCTAATACCTCCCCTGGCCTGGAGAGGGTCTTTTAGTAATAATAAGTGGACACATTTAGGAGACAACGTTTTATTGGCTGAATTTTTATCAACAAGCAGGTCCACTGTAGAATTTTTGCCATGAGTCCAGGGCTGGTGGGTTTGGTCGCTCTGGACTAAGGCCTAGTAGATGGTGAGAATCTCATTGATCCAGGGCAACAGGGCACAGACCTTGGTGTAAACACCAGGGTAGTTGGGCTGAGCACAGCCGTAACCCCAAGATACGATGCCCTGCAGTTCGCCGTTACACACCAATGGACCGCCAGAGTCACCCTGAGTTTTGGGGGGGATAGGGACAAGAGAGGAGAAGAACAGTAGAGATGGTCAGATAGACAACGGCTGAATAATACAGGTTACATTTCTGTTTGAATGTTGAAGCAATTCTATCTTGGAGTAGTACAAACAGTTGCTTTTTCTTGTGCACAAGCAGTTGTGTGTTCATAGATGGCCCATTGCCGGGCAAGGTTATGACCATTCTCCACACACTGCATCAGCACTAACGTCTTACTTATCAAACTTAAGTAGTTTGAACTTGAGATGGGTTATATTTTTGACACCACGAAGGTGTGAGGTGAATTTTGGGTGAATTTGAATGATCCCATTTGTGATAATTAGACAAATTATTATTTGGTTTGTCGTTGAAATGTTGGCTTTTAAAGGTTGACTAACTTAATTTTTTACATGCACAATACTTGTTTCCATTGAGCATGGCACACAAAATTTGGAACTGATATTCTAGTCAATTAGTTTCACACTACTAGCTATTGTGTAAACATGTAGTTACAACTTACGATTAGTGCAATCAAACATCTTTCCCATTGACAGCACGTCTGTCTTTATGCGATTTGTGGGTAGTAAAATGGACAGAGTGCAGTATTAAGATATTAGAAGTGAGCACACATTTGCTAATAATGTGCGCTTCCTTATCAGATTCAGAAGCACTGTGTTGTGTTGTTCTTACAGTATTTTCCTCCAGCCACTCGCTGTGAACGAATACATTGGGTTTAATCAAGTGTTTTATTAGCAGTAGGTCTAAGATGTCCTCTGTACCTGGCAGGAATCCTTCCCCCCCTCGAGGTAGCCGGCGCACAACATGGTTTCGGTCATCTGGCCGGGGTAGGAGGTGTCACAGTCCTGCTGGGACAGGATAGGTATATCCACACACTGGAGGTTGAAGGGGTTAAACACTGCAGGGGAGGCGGAGAGTGAGGGGAGAGAGGAAACCATAAATATTAATATCACAAAAAAAAAAAATACAGTCTCACTTTTCTCAGATCATGACTAACTTGGATTCTCATCTTAATAAAACATCCCACTTAAACCCCCCCCCCCCCATAAATTAATACATCAAAACATTTGTTCTTACAGCGCATTATACAAGAATGCCCCATGAAAGAACCGTAGATAGGTCATAGAAGATATAGATATACGTATTTCTGTAACTAATACTGTACTTGCTACTCTTTTTTTATTTCATATGCCTGAACTTATGGGATTTGTTTGGGGGGAAATTTTAATTCCATAATAACACCTCAAAAACATCTTTATGATAAGTCAATTAGTACAGCAGACCTCTCTCCCTCTTGAAGTGTACAGTATGGCTGTATTTATTGACATAGGTTAATCTACTAAGCCTCTGCACAGTTTGGCTACGCAGTACAGCAGAGGCTAGCTCAGCGCAAGCCGGGATAGCATAGTCCGCTGCAGAATTCTCACCCTGATCGGTGTAAATGTTACCCCAGCCGGATACCACACACATGTCCCCTGCAACGGGACAGGCCTTCGGCAGGGCGATGGGCTGGACGAACTCGTTGACGGTGACTGGGTGGGCCAGCTTCATCAGCATGATGTCGAAGTTCAGAGTCTGGTAGTCGTAGCTCTGGTGCCAGTAGATGGCGTCGACGGACATCAACTGCTCCGTGCCCTCGTGCTGCCAGATGTGGTGGTCGCCCACGATGGCAATCTGTGCATAGGGGCTAAGGGGTAGATGAGGGGATTTGGCGGGGAGGAGAAGAGAGAAGAGAGGAAGATGAGAAAAAAATAGAAACATTTTAATTTCCTTTTTTTTAAAAAAAAATTTTGTTGTTGCAGTGCTCACTTCATCCAGCAGTGGGCGGCGGAGATGATCCACTGGTCGTTGATGAGGGAGCCACCGCAGTAGTGGTAGCCGATGTTGAGCGAGGCCTGCCAAGGCTGGGAATGGGCCGCACACTCATAACCGCCGACGATCTTATCCTCCAGAGGAGCTGTGGCTGATAGGTCCGACAGGAGGAAGGGAGGGGCATGAACACACTTGAATAAATACAAAAGCTGGATTAGACCCATCACTGAATGTACATCAGCATCCTCGCTATAGCTTCTGCCCCCCTATATTATTTAGTACTGCTTTCAAAACTGCAGCGTGCAGACAAAATGAATATACACTCATTAGTCCTGAAAAGCAACGGCAGCTATTTCACATTCCCAGTAAGTCTGCTGGCATGAATGTGTCAGAGTATTTGCAGCTTATCATAATTAATGACTAGATATATTATTGAGCAACTATGTGCCATGGTGAATTGATTACCAGTTCAGTTTGTGGTCATATCCATTGTGGGTTTATTCAACCTTTCCATCAGTTTATTTATATATCAGTGAATATATATCCCTGTTTAAGAGTGCAATATGTTTGCTTCCTGTATAGATCATATCATACCTACTACAGTGTTGTTGCTGTCAGTGTTCTGTTTGTTTGCAGGTGAATGCATTAAGTGTCTGCCTGTGTGTGTATGAATATGAAAATATGCCTTTCAGTCTGTATACTACCTGCAGAACCCAGGAGCGCAAGTACAATCAAGCCAATCATGGTGCCTACACAAATCTTCACCCTGACTGAAGGATTGCTGCTTTGCTCCTCAGTATTTATAGTAGTGTGTTTATCTCAGCCTACCTCACACTGCAAGTGGCCCCTGAGTTAATAAGTTAATGTATTATTATTATTATTTTTCCATCTGCTCACATGTTGCATTTGACCTTGTGAGATGTTTCATACAAAACAAAAAAAAAAGATTTTATCAGCCCATTTAAGAGCTGTACGAATCTCAGCCTTGTATCTGACCGCACATTCTGCAAAAATTATAATATGAAATGTGTGGCTTATTGGTATTTCATCTCTTTGGGGTTCACTGAGGATTTGTATATGTGCTCTCTGTTGAATTCCATTGGGCACATTAACCTTAATTATAAATCAATTTCTCAATGTATACTGAATTATAAATCCACTTCTCAACGTTATAGACTAATTATCATGGTGGTTACATAGAATGCTCTTCCTTAGTTCTCTATATTACATTTTATTATCATGGGGGTTTCTTTTTGAGGCATTGGTGTTGTTGGCCTGGTTTCAATATGTATTTCCCCTTATATTTCACCTAAAATTAAATACAACAGTTATTGCTTTACTCACATAAACCGTTATTTGACTTAAAATGAACAGCAATCACCAAAATGAACTTGTTAAAGTATATTTAAATAAATATGTAATTTTTATATTTATTTTAAGGCAAAGTCAAGTACAAATGTACAAATGTTAATTGAATCCACACCATTCTCTTTGTTAGCCATTATTGAAAGTGGTATTGCACATTCTCTGATATTGCCATGTAGATTACAGTGTAAAATAAACTATAACATACAGTTCAGTACCAATAATAATATTTTTTTTTTTTTTTTTGCCACCCTACTATCATTACAGATGGTTGTTTTCCACACTCTTGTTTTTGGCCGACACAACTCTTGGAGTGAATTCAAGGTCAGACAGCATGTGTAATAATCAAGTGACTTGATCCCGTAGGTCATGGTGAGGGTATAAATACCAGTGTGCAGCCACCTGTCTTCAGTTCAGTCTGCATTCATTAGACAACATGAGGCTTCTTGTACTGCTAGTGTTGGTGGGAGCTGCGGGTAACAGAGAACATATTCATTTAAATATTATATAAGTGGTTAATATAAAAATGTTTCTAATAATCATTAGTTGTGATTATGAGCCTGCTGTAAAGTAACCACGTAAAATTGCAAGAACATTTTAAATTTTTTGCTATTGTGCCACAAGTCAGTTATATTACTGCAATGATACAATTATCATTTTAGCATAAAAGCATGCTTAAAAATGTTTCAGCCTGATATTATGATATTATTATGGTATGATCTAAGTTACAGCCTACAGAACTGCACTGAAAATCACACTGAATGTGTGCCTTTGTAAATCGGAATGCCTTCATATCACAGAGGCTGTGCAGCTCTTCTATCTGATTATTCCGTTATTGCAATTTACAATAATAAAAGGGAATTTTAGTGTATTATAATATACACAGATAACAAAGTTAACCTACTGTACTGAGGAACATTTTAAATGACAAGCGAGTGATCAGATATGTTTACAACATATTAAAAAGCGGTAATTCACTCTGCGTTGGGGTTGTAAGTACCTCCCAGTCCACCGGAGATGATGGTATTTTTTTTCGTTGCCCATCAGTGGCTATGCCCCCAAAGGATGGCCGGATCATTGGGGGAACGGAATGCAAGCCCAATTCTCAGCCCTGGATGGCCTCCCTCAACTACGGCTACCACTTCTGCGGGGCAGTGCTCATCAATGAACAGTGGCTGCTCTCTGTCGCCCACTGCTGGTACAAGTAAGTATTGCATGGAGTTTAAAAAAAGTGAGGCCAAAAGATATATATTTTCATTAGTATCATGGCTGGTCATTTGTGATTATATTCATGTGGTGCCAGAAACTGGATGTGATTTGTGGAGAGTAAGTCGAGTAAACCCAGGCTACGTTTTATCTTTAAGTCCAGAGAGAGAGAACAATCTTTCATTATCTACCTTTCATGTGCCATGTCAGATGTGTTGAGAACGGGGGAGGGGTGGTGTGTATGCTGGTTTCTAGCTTATTAGCTCTATGCAGTAAAACCAATTCACTTGTAGACTAGCTAACTATCACATGTCTTCAGCTGTGATCACCTCATCAATAATTTGCTAAGATATCAGCTCATACAAACGATTGGGGCGATTAAATAACTGAGAGCAGAAAGTTGGCCTGAAATCCAGAAATGGTTATGCAGGATCAATAGGACTGTCTATCAATTGCACCTCTGTCTCACTCACTCACTGATAACACAATCATTCTGTTTTCCTTGTTCTCCTCCATCGACCCCCCACCCCCCAGCCCCTACTCCATGCAGATCATGCTTGGGGAGCATGACGTGAGGGTGTTTGAGGGCACTGAGCAGCTCATGAAGACCAATACCATCGTCTGGCATCCCAGGTGAGCCCTCTCTGTTCTGTCCTCACTGTAAGATACTATTGAAGCTATTGAGGATTTTTTAAAGAAAATAATGAATCGGCCGGTTACTCCACCCCCACCACGCTCATTACCACACTGTGGCTCCACCCCCTCCAATTATCGTCACTGTTGCCATGACAACCAGATGTCAATTCTGTCCCCTTTGAATGCCATCACTATAGCTATAAAGCCCCCCCACCCCATATGCGTCATCACAGTTGCTATGGCTACCAGACAATGACTCCGCCCTTTGTTTCAGCTATAACTACCAGACCCTGGACCATGACATCATGATGATCAAGCTGTTCCACCCGGTGACCATCACCAACGCGGTGCGGCCCGTTGCCCTGCCGTCCGCCTGCCCCGTCAGCGGGACCCCCTGCACCGTGGCCGGCTGGGGCACCACTCAGGTTGAGCCCGGTGAGAGAGGCCCCGCCGAACGCCTCTGCTGCTCAACGGCGTGCCGGCTTGTTCCTCTCTGTCCCCTCTCAGTGCAGCGTGACCTCTCTCTCTCTCTCTCTCTCTCTCTCTCTCTCAATTCAATTCAATTTTCAATTTAGTATGCTTTATTGGCATGACAAAATTTTTACAATTGTATTGCCAAAGCTTGTTCATGACAGAAAGGAACATGTCAACAGAAGAAAGAAACAAAACAAAATAACAATGATAACACATCTGGATATTATACAGTATATACAGTAACAGGTGTGTGTGTGTGTGTGTGTGTGTGTGTGTGTTGTGTGTGTGTGAAGCAGTAATCGGTTTGTATGTATGTGTGTGTGCGTTTGTGTTTGTATGTGCATATGCATGGATTTTTGTGTCCGTGCGTGTGTGTTTGTTCATATTGTGTGCATGTCAGTAAATGGTTGCGTTCCATCACTCACTGTCCCTCAGACTGTGGCAGGCAGCAATAAAATGTGCCGCAAGTGTAGAGCACTCCGCTCTCTCCCCCAGTACTACTTTTAATTTTAGTTGATCAGGGAGGTCATTGAAAAATGGGCAGATCCGGTTGAATTTAGGGAAGTATTTTTCTCTGATGTTTTTATACTTTTCACATTTGGTTGTGAAGTGCAGCTCTGTCTCCACCTCCCTCAGAGAGCAGTGTTGGCACAGCCTTTCCTCAATAGGAAGCCACGATTTTCGGTGGCGACCTTTTTCAATGGCCAAGCTGTGCTCACTGAGTCTGTACTTTGTCAAGGTGGTTCTCAGCTTCTTATCCGTCATGGTCAGGTAATCTGCCATTGCGTACTGTCTTTTTAGGGCCAGATAACACTGCATTTTGCTTTGTGTTTGTGTTTGTTTGTTCCAATAGTTGATGTAATTTTGTTTTTGGTAGGTTATAATTTGGTTCACTCTAATTGATTTAATATCTATGTGCTGGTCCTGAGGCTGTGGGTTGTTAGTCTGGGTGAGTGAACTAAGCGTCAGGACCAGCTGATAGAGGGGGCTCTTTTCTTTGCTCAACTCTTGGCATTGCAGGGCTTTGTAATGGTATGAGAGGGGGTCACTATTTTTTAAATGGTTCAAAAATTTGATTGCTCTTTTTTGAGTTCTGATTACTAATGGATATTGGCCTAATTCCGCCCTGCATGCATTGTTTGCTGTTTTTCTTTGTACATGTAAGATGTTCTTACAGAATTCTGCATGCAGGGTTTCAATCGGGTGTTTATCCCATTTTGCAAAATTTTGATTTGAGAGTGGACCCCACACCTCGCTGCCATATAGGGCAATTGGTTCAATTACTGATTCAAATAGTTTAAGCCAAATTCTAATTGGAATTTCAATGTAAATTTGTCGTTTTATGGCATAAAAAGCCCTGCGTGCTTTCTCTTTCAGTTCATTCACTGCAAGATTGAAATTTCCCGTGGAACTTAATTTCAACCCTAAGTAATTGTATTGTGTGCATGTTTCTATGGAGCATGTCCCTAGTGTGAAATTTGATGTAGTTCCCTGAGATTTGGACCTTTTTTGGAAGGTCATGGTTCTAGTCTTTTTCATGTTTACTGCCAGGGCCCAGGTCTGGCAGTACTGTTCTAGCAGGTTCAAGTTCTGCTGTAGCCCTTGGATGGTGGGTGACAGTAGAACTAGGTCATCTGCATAGAGCAGGAATTTAATTTCTGTGTCGTAAAGTATAAGACCAGGTGCTGCAGATTGCTCCAACTTAGTCGCCAATTCATTTATGTATATGTTAAATAGAGTTGGGCTTAAGTTGCAGCCTTGGCGTACTCCACGTCTCTGGGTGAATAAATTTGTTCTTTTGTTGCCAATTCTGATGCCGCATTTATTGTCTGTGTACATTGATTTAATTATGTCGTATGTTTTACCCCCTACACCACTTTCAATAACTTTGTAGAAAAGACCATTGTGCCAAATAGAATCGAATGCCTTTTGGAAATCTATAAAACAGGCATATATTTTTTCTTTTTTTTGGTTAACATATATGTCAATTAGGGTATGTAGGGTGTAAATGTGGTCAGATGTGCGGCAATTTGGAAGAAATCCAATTTGACTTTTACTCAAGACATTGTGCTTTGTAAGGAAGTCTATTAGTCTTTTGTTAATTATGCTACAGAGAACCTTCCCCAGGTTACTGTTCACACAAATGCCTCGGTAATTGTTGGGGTCGAATTTGTCTCCATTTTTAAAAATAGGGGTTATGAGTCCAAGATTCCAAATTTCAGGGAAGTAACCTACACTCAGAACCAAATTAAACAATTTGAGAAGAGCCAATTGGAATTTTTTGCTGCTATTTTTAAGCATCTCATTTAGGATACTATCAGGCCCGCTTGATTTATTAGTTTTGAGGTTCTGAAGTCTTTCCTTCAGTTCCTGCTCAGTAATGGGAGAGTCCAATGGATTTTGGTTATCTTTTACAGCCAATTCTAAATTATGTAATTTTTCTTGGATATGATTTTGTTCTGAATTTATGACTAATGGTATTGTTTCATACAAAGTTTTAAAATGGTTAATCCATTCATCTCCATTTTGTATGGCCAATTCTTCTGGTTTTGCTTTATTGAGGGTTTTCCAGTTTTCCCAGAAACGGTTTGTGTTTATGGACTCTTCGATTAGTGTCAGTTGTTTGCGGGTATACTGTGCCTTTTTTATTCTGAGCATACGTTTGTATTGTTTTAGAGTTTCACAGTAATTAAGGCGTAAATCTATATTGTTTGGATCTCTATGTTTTTGATTTGATAATTTTCTAAGTTCTTTTCTCATATTCTTACAGTCCAAATCAAACCAATTATCCTCCTGGTGTTTTTGTTTCATTTTTGATTGTTTCAGTTGGGATATTTTTGCTGTTTTTCCAAATATGTAATTAATTTGTTTTACTGCTAGATTGACTCCTTCTTTACTGTGAATGTATGTGGTATCCAGAAAGTTGTCTAATAGTGTTTGAATGTTTTGACTGTTGATTGCTTTCTGGAACTCTTCTGTGCTGTTTTGAGCCCATCTGTATGATCTGGTAAGATTGAACAGCTCGCTGGGCTTTGTGTGTGTGGTTGTGTTATTTTCTGTCTTTTTGAGAAACACGGTAATTTGGCTGTGATCTGACAGAGGGGTTAGTGCTTTAACAGTGAATGCTCTGAAAGAGAAAGGGTCTAGATCTGTTACCATGTAATCAACTGTACTGCTGCCAAGAGGAGAGCAAAAGGTATTTCTTCCCAGAGAGTCCCCTCGTAACCTACCGTTGACAATGTACAGACCCAGGCTTCGACAGAGCTGCAGGAGGTCTTTCCCGTTCTTGTTAACCTGTGGGTCAGAGCTGTTTCTAGGGAAGTTAGTAACATTTTTCATATAGTTATTGCCCATTATGTGAATATTACCTGTTTCAATGTTGAAATCAGGTAAGGAGCCTGTTCGGGCATTCAAATCTCCACAGATCAGCACATTCCCCTGAGCCTGGAATCTGCAGATCTCATTTTGGAGGCAAGGAAAGGTATCATCTTCGTAGTATGGAGATTCACTTGGGGGGATGTAAATTGCACAGAGGAATATGTCTTTTTCTGTGTTTGTTTTCTCTTTCTTGATTTTAAGCCAGACATGCGATTTCTGTGTTTTAATTGTTGTTATGAAATTTTTAAGCTCTGATTTATACCAAATTATGATTCCCCCTGAATCTCTGCCACGTTTGATTGTGGGGTGTTTGGTGGATGATATTATGATTTCTTTGTAGTCTGGGGGACAGTGAGTGATGGAATCTGATTTACACCAAGTCTCCTGGAGGATAATGATGTCTATGTTTTGTGTGTTTTTCCTGAACTCCAGGGTCTTGCTTTTACATCCAAATAAGGATGAGTTAATACCCTGGATGTTCCATGATGTGATAGCTAAGGTATTCATTTAAACAGCAAATTTTACAATTTAACAAAATTAACTATTATTTTAAAATGAGATAAGACACAAATTTAGACAGGGAAGTATAGTTTTCATGGGGAATTAGTTATTTTAGGTAATTGGAAATGATAAATTAGAAGTTGATTGTTGGTATTTTATGGCGAGCTGTGTGCACTCACTGTACACAGCCCATCAGTCTGGTGCATATGAGGCTGAGCAGGTGCTTGATCTCTCCCATGTCCGTGTTGCTGGTGCTGGCTGGACCTTTCAGTGCTGCAGCATAGCTGTGCTGCTCCTGCTGCTGGGCTGGACTCTGGTGCTGTGGAGCTGGGCCGGGCCTGTGGTGTCTGAGCGGGGGGCTCACATGTCCTGCTGGCGGCGCTCTGGGTCTGGGGGGGCTGCGCTGGTGGTGGTGCTGTGGCCGCTGCGTGGTGGGGTCCCTCTGTGGGGGAGAGAAGTAGAGGCCAGCTGGATGAAGGCTGGGGGGTCGTCTGCTGATCCTGGGGGGGCTGCTTGGGCTGCGGCCAAGGGCGACATCCTTCAGCGTCCTCGCTAATATGCTGACTACGCCTTTCTGGAGGTGGACATGGTCGTGGAGGCTGTCCAGGCGTAGGGTTGGGTGGTGCGCTATGTGGACATTAGGCATGGGAGCACATCCACGTGAAATGGCAGCATTGATCCTCTGGATGGTCTGAGGATGGAAGTCTGTCCTGGGCAGGATGGTAGAGATGGTGATTTTGGAGGAGGGGAAAGTCTGAGTGGCTCGCTCTGCTACTCTCCTCACAGACTCTGCCACTCTCTCCTGCTGGGTCCTCAGATCATTAGTGCCTGTGTGGACTATGATGTGACTTGGTTCACCCAGGTTTTGTTTGGTAAGCAGTTCAAATGCATTTTCTGCTTTTGGGCACCAAAGTTTCACGACTCTATGGTTTGGAAAGAGCTGCTGTTCATTTAGAAATTTACCGTTTGAGTCTATAAGAATTACAATTTCTGCATCTCTGTAGTTGTTTGTTTTGTTTTTTGATTTTGGAGATGGCATGCTGGTAATAGCCTCTGTGGGGGTTGCTTTGGGTGGTGTTGCTGTGCCTTCCTTAGCAGTGTGTGCTTCAGTGGCAGAGGGGGCTGGTGTCACGTCTCTCTCTGTACTGGGCTGTGGGGTGGCTGTGAGTACCTTCTGACTCTGTGCTGCTGGGCTGGTCTCAGTCAGAGTGGGGGTTGATGTGGGTATCGGTTGAATCTGCACTGGATTGGTCTCAGTCAGGGTGCTGGTGGAGGGCTGTGAGTCTGGAGTCTGGGCCTGGTGTTTGCAGGTGCTTTTGAGGCTCTGTAGCTGCTCCCTCAGGCTCTGCACGGTCCGGTCCCTGAGGTGCAGCTCCTCTCTCACTGCTTCCAGCTCCCTCCTAAGAGCCTCCCTGTCCTGCTGCAGCTCCTGCACCTCTCCTCTCAGCTCCAGCACGGAGGCCTTTAGCTCGTTCTTCATCTGGCTCAGCTGGTCTCTCAGGTGCTGTGTGGGTTCACTGGGTGCTTGATGGGACAGCACCAGCTCCTTTAATTCCACCATTTCCACCTCCTGCAGGGAGAGCATCTCTCTCATCAGGCAGACTGTGCTCTCCAGCTGTCTGTGGTACCCAGCACAGTCCTCTGAAGGGTGGTCCTTCTCTCCCTCTTCTGCCTCCACAACTTTAGCCTCACTTGGTTTTGTTTTCAGTTTTGTTACTTTAGTGTTGTGTTTGGGCTTCTCAGTCTCTGCCAGTGCTTTTATAGCGTCAAAGTCCCTCTGGACAGAGCTGAGGCTGGCCTCACTTCCCTGGAACATGACCATGCCGTTGTGGTACACATTTACAGTGAGGAGTGTGCCGTCACTCTCATCCTCCTCATATATTGTTATCTGTCTCCCATTACAGATACCATTCTTTTTAAAGTGCCTGTAGTGCTGGCAGATAGCACTGTGCCAGGCCTCTGTACAGTCTGTATATAGGAGCAGGTTTGTTGGGGTACACCTGTCTCCTATCTGGGAAAAATCTGCTATTAGGATCTCTGGACTGTTCCTCAGCAGTTTGTGCTTGAACTCTTTCCTTGCTGCAGCACTTTTGACACTGTCAGGATACTGTACTGCAAGGGGGAGGGGGAGGGGCTCTCCCCTAGCTCCAGAAGATGGATACATTTACAACTGTCACTTTCCAACGGCACGATTAAGCAATAGATTTAGCTAACTGATTTTGATTACCAAGTAATTAAGTAATATATTCCAGATTATATTCCAGGTGATAAATTTAAGTGTATTTTTATCCAAAGGTAAAAAGTGCCTACCTCTTCACTGGTGGTGTTATACCTGTGGGTTTGTTTTTCCTTATTTTGTTTGCTAGCCTCTGTTAGCACTGCACTGTCTTCCTTGCTAGATCTTTCCACTTTCTTAGCTGGTCCTTGTTTTATCAAGCTTTCTTGTGTTTTCTTCTCTTTTAAAAAATGTACATAGTTGTCCCTGTTTGTTCTTGTTCTTGATGTTCTGTTTTTTGATAATTTTCTTTGGTTTATCTCATTTTAAAATAGGATAATTTGTTTAATATTAAGAACTCATGTGAAGCATGACTGCTCACATGACTGCTCTCTCTCTCTGTCAATGTGATCAGTAATATATCCCTCTCTCTCTGTCAGTGTGAGCAGTAATATATCCCTCTCTCTCTGTCAGTGTGATCAGTAATATATCCCTCTCTCTCTGTCAGTGTGATCAGTAATATATCCCTCTCTCTCTGTCAGTGTGAGCAGTAATATATCCCTCTCTCTCTGTCAGTGTGAGCAGTAATATATCCCTCTCTCTCTGTCAGTGTGAGCAGTAATATATCCCTCTCTCTCTGTCAGTGTGAGCAGTAATATATCCCTCTCTCTCTCTCTGTCAGTGTGAGCAGTAATATATCCCTCTCTCTCTGTCAGTGTGATCAGTAATATATCCCTCTCTCTCTGTCAGTGTGAGCAGTAATATATCCCTCTCTCTCTCTGTCACTGTGAGCAGTAATATATCCCTCTCTCTCTGTCAGTGTGATCAGTAATATATCCCTCTCTCTCTCTGTCAGTGTGAGCAGTAATATATCCCCCTCTCTCTGTCAGTGTGAGCAGTAATATATCCCCCTCTCTCTGTCAGTGTGAGCAGTAATATATCCCTCTCTCTCTCTCTGTCAGTGTGAGCAGTAATATATCCCTCTCTCTCTGTCAGTGTGATCAGTAATATATCCCCCTCTCTCTGTCAGTGTGATCAGTAATATATCCCTCTCTCTCTCTGTCAGTGTGAGCAGTAATATATCCCTCTCTCTCTCTGTCAGTGTGAGCAGTAATATATCCCTCTCTCTCTGTCAGTGTGATCAGTAATATATCCCTCTCTCTCTCTGTCAGTGTGAGCAGTAATATATCCCTCTCTCTCTGTCAGTGTGATCAGTAATATATCCCTCTTTCTCTCTCTGTCAGTGTGAGCAGTAATATATCCCTCTCTCTCTCTCTGTCAGTGTGAGCAGTAATATATCCCTCTCTCTCTGTCAGTGTGAGCAGTAATATATCCCTCTCTCTCTCTGTCAGTGTGAGCAGTAATATATCCTTCTCTCTCTCTGTCAGTGTGAGCAGTAATATATTCCTCTCTCTCTCTCTGTCAGTGTGAGCAGTAATATATCCCTCTCTCTCTCTGTCAGTGTGAGCAGTAATATATCCCTCTCTCTCTCTGTCACTGTGAGCAGTAATATATCCCTCTCTCTCTCTCTGTCAGTGTGAGCAGTAATATATCCCTCTCTCTCTCTGTCAGTGTGAGCAGTAATATATCCCTCTCTCTCTCTGTCAGTGTGAGCAGTAATATATCCCTCTCTCTCTCTGTCAGTGTGAGCAGTAATATATCCCTCTCTCTCTCTCTGTCAGTGTGAGCAGTAATATATCCCTCTCTCTCTCTGTCAGTGTGAGCAGTAATATATCCCTCTCTCTTTCTGTCAGTGTGAGCAGTAATATATCCCTCTCTCTCTCTGTCAGTGTGAGCAGTAATATATCCCTCTCTCTCTCTGTCAGTGTGAGCAGTAATATATCCCTCTCTCTCTGTCAGTGTGAGCAGTAATATATCCCTCTCTCTCTCTCTGTCAGTGTGAGCAGTAATATATCCCTCTCTCTCTCTGTCAGTGTGAGCAGTAATATATCCCTCTCTCTCTCTGTCAGTGTGATTAGTAATATATCCCTCTCTCTCTCTGTCAGTGTGATCAGTAATATATCCCTCTCTCTCTCTGTCAGTGTGAGCAGTAATATATCCCTCTCTCTCTGTCAGTGTGAGCAGTAATATATCCCCCTCTCTCTCTGTCAGTGTGAGCAGTAATATATCCCTCTCTCTCTGTCAGTGTGAGCAGTAATATATCCCTCTCTCTCTCTGTCAGTGTGAGCAGTAATATATCCCTCTCTCTCTCTGTCAGTGTGAGCAGTAATATATCCCTCTCTCTCTCTGTCAGTGTGAGCAGTAATATATCCCTCTCTCTCTGTCAGTGTGATCAGTAATATATCCCTCTCTCTCTGTCAGTGTGAGCAGTAATATATCCCTCTCTCTCTGTCAGTGTGAGCAGTAATATATCCCTCTCTCTCTGTCTGTGTGAGCAGTAATATATCCCTCTCTCTCTGTCAGTGTGAGCAGTAATGTATCCCTCTCTCTCTCTGTCAGTGTGAGCAGTAATATATCCCTCTCTCTCTGTCAGTGTGATCAATAATATATCCCTCTCTCTCTCTCTCTGTGATCAGTAATATATCCCTCTCTCTCTCTCTCTCTGTGATCAGTAATATATCCCTCTCTCTCTGTCAGTGTGAGCAGTAATATATCCCTCTCTCTCTCTCTCTCTCTCTCTCTCTCTCTCTCTCTCTCTCTCTCTCTCTCTCTCTCTCTCTCTCTCTCTCTCTCTCTCTCTCTCTCTGTGTGAGCAGTAATGTATATATGTAATGTATAGATGTATATATATATCTAGGTGGGTCTGCTCAGACTGAGGAAATATCTCTGTGCTCTGTGGAGTTACATTTGTGTCTTTATTAATTATGCAAGCAAACTCGCACAAAAAAGA
Organism: Synaphobranchus kaupii; assembly: GCA_029718625.1. Lineage (NCBI taxonomy): Eukaryota > Metazoa > Chordata > Actinopteri > Anguilliformes > Synaphobranchidae > Synaphobranchus > Synaphobranchus kaupii. Next base: position 127,003,707 of record CM056377.1, read on the forward strand.
GAGACCACATTACCCCCACACTACACACTACACTCGCTACCTGTGCGTTTTAGAATAGATTTTAAGGTTCTTCTTCTGGTTTTTAAAACGATAAAAGGTTCAGCACCAACATACTTAGGTGACTGCGCTCAGGAACTTGTGCCTAGTAGAACCCTTAGATCCTCCACTGCTTCTCTCTTAGTGATTCCCAAAGTAAACCGTAAAAGAAGCGGTGAGGCGGCTTTTAGCTTTTATGCCCCTAGGCTTTGGAACGCCCTACCAGGCAATATCAGAGAGGCAGAAACTCTTAACACTTTTAAGAAACTTCTTAAAACACACTTATTTAAACTTGCCTTCAGTTAGCTTGCTCTGCCTTAATGTTCTTACTTTTAGGCTACTGATAGTGCTTTTATTATCTATTACCATGTACTAGTTCTTTTATTTACTTATTTCTATTTTTCTGTTTTTACTTGGGTTTTTATGTTAATTTTATGTCTATTTTTATTTCACTGCTATTATTATCAAGTGGGTTTTATCTTCACTCTTATTTTACATTATGTTCAGTTGCTGCTTGTTGTCTGCTGAGCACTTGAAGTCCTCTATAAAGCAGGGCAAAAGACCTCTATATGGGTGGCAGGAAGTCCTTTTGGCATAGCCAAGGCAAAGTCCTCTATTAAGAGGGGCAAAAGACCTCAAGGAAAAGGCAAAAAGTCCTCTAGCGGTTGCTGAGAGGCACAAGACCTTTCAGGAGAGGCTAAAGTCCTCTAGCGGTGGCTGAGAGGCACAAGACCTTTCAGGAGAGGCTAAAGTCCTCTAGCGGTGGCTGAGAGGCACAAGACCTTTCAGGAGAGGCTAAAGTCCTCTAGCGGTGGCTGAGAGGCACAAGACCTTTCAGGAGAGGCTAAAGTCCTCTAGCGGTGGCTGAGAGGCACAAGACCTTTCAGGAGAGGCTAAAGTCCTCTAGCGGTTGCTGAGAGGCACAAGACCTTTCAGGAGAGGCTAAAGTCCTCTAGCGGTGGCTGAGAGGCACAAGACCTTTCAGGAGAGGCTAAAGTCCTCTAGCGGTGGCTGAGAGGCACAAGACCTTTCAGGAGAGGCTAAAGTCCTCTAGCGGTTGCTGAGAGGCACAAGACCTTTCAGGAGAGGCTAAAGTCCTCTAGCGGTGGCTGGCAGACAAAAGTAAAATAAAAAAAGGACCACCCATAGAGAGGCTAAGCCACCCATAGAGAGGCTAAGCCACCCATAGAGAGGCTAAGGGGCTAAAGAGCACATAATATGCTTGTCTCATATGTACTGTGCACAGCAGAGAGCAAGTAGCAAGAACTATGGCACTCTATCCCTGTTTTTATGTTGATTTTATGTCTATTTTTCTTTTATTGCTCTGTTCTGTATTTTGTTTTGTTTTTTATTGTTGTGAAGCACTTTGGGCTGCATTCTTTGTATGAAAGGTGCTATACAAATAAAGCTTATTATTATAATTATTATTAAACCTTTTGACACTGCAATCAAAAAAATATTTTATTAAAAGCAAAAAAATGCCTTAAATGCTTTGAGATCTTTATTGCTTTTTTATTGGTTTTATTGGTCACAATTTTTTCAAAATAAAGCATTTCTTTTAAGAAGAAACACAAACATGCGAAAACACCAATCAGCACATCACAGAACAAAAACATTGAGTGTTTTACATATGTAAATATGGGCGCACACAACATGACAGAAATACAATCAACAGGGAACAAACAATCATTTTAAATACATAATATACCCAACCCATTATATACCCAACCCATTATATACCCAACCCATTATATACTCAACACATTATATACACAACACATTATATACCAAACCCATTATATACCCAACTCATTATATACACAAGCCATTATATACTCTACCCATTATATACCCAACCCATTATATACTCAACACATTATATACCAAACCCATTATATACCCAACTCATTATATACCCAACCCATTATATACCCAACACATTATATACCCAACCCATTATATACCCAACGCATTATATACCCAACCCATTATATACCCAACCCATTATATACCCAACCCATTATATACCCAACCCATTATATACTCAACACATTATATACCCAACCCATTATATACCCAACCCATTATATACCCAACCCATTATATACCCAACACATTATATACCCAACCCATTATATACCCAACACATTATATACCCAACCCATTATATACCCAACCCATTATATACCCAACCCATTATATACCCAACCCATTATATACCCAACGCATTATATACCCTACGTATTATATACCCGACACCAAAATCATAAAAAATCTTTGATGAGTACTTCTAAGTTTTCCATGGTGTTCCCCCAGACAAAACAAAAGGCCATTCTGGCTATGATTTTACTAGTGGCCTTGTCTGGGGGAAACGACCTCCCTACATAGAGGAGAAGGGGAAGGCCCAGGATCTTACCCAGCATGCTCAACGGCAGTGTGCTCCTGGACGGGTCAATGGGCTCCCTCCCATCTCAGCCCTCCTCTCCATCTGCCTGGGAGATGCTGCCTAAGAGGTTGATGTTGTCCCTGCAGATAGGAAAGGAAACGGTTAGTGGCTCGCTCCAACTCAGAGATGAGAATTACTGGCCCTTTCCCCCACTGACTAGGGCACCTATGGCTGCACAGTCGTCTAACACCTTGTTAGCAGAGGTGATAGAATGACTATCTGTGCCGTCCATATACGCCCTCACCCCAAGCCGACCTCCCTGGGCACCCAGCAGTGGGTCACCAGCAATGCCTGGGTGAGAGAAATGACCTACAGGAGGGATGCCAGAGGGCCTGACGCTGGACCTGATGGTTTGTTGATGAACACTCTGCCTGAGATGTCCGTCAGACAAAACCGTGTCCAACAAGGTTATTATCGTTAATGAAAACTCAAACTAAAACGAGAAAAATCTATAAAAAAATCAATTTGTTAATTAAAATAAAAACTAAAACCAAGCTTGAAAAACGAAAACTAAACTGACTTTAAAACATCGGGTTTAAAACTAAATAGAAATAGTATTAAAATGGAAGCAAAATGGAAGCAAAATTGTTTTAGTTTTTCAATCAATTTTTTTTTTTTGATCAAACGAGCCTCAAACCATCACTCTGCTGCTAGATATGCAGCAGATATGGATGGATCACTTAAGGGTTGTTTCTCCTGACTCATTTTCCTATTGAACTCTATGGAAAAATAAATCAGGAGAAACAACTCTTCAAGTGATCGATCCATATGTACTGCATATCAGGCAGCAGAGTGATGATTTGAGGCTTGTTTGAAACCACAGACCCTCGATGACTTATAGCCATTTAGCCAACCATGGGGCATTACTAGTCCCGTGTAATTTACAGCTTAATCTAGTCCCACCCCCCAATACCCATAGAGATCCATTCAAATGCAGAGAGGTT
>CM056377.1:127009632-127092132 GCA_029718625.1 Synaphobranchus kaupii
CATCATCATCTGAAAGTAATTTTTGGACCACAGTACTACCAATAAAGCGCTTAAGTTCTCTCTACGTCCTATATCATCCACGAGCAAACGAACTCAATACAGCCAGATAAAAACGTAAGTAATTTACGGGGCTTAATGGCTGCTTTCGGCTCGCCGGTTTCGTCCATCTCTCACTCTGTCTCTCCTTCCTGGGCTGTCTCTTGCTCTGTATGCGATATGTTTAGTTATTTATCTTCCGTCGTTAATGATAATTTTACCTGTGATAAGTGTAAGTTAAATGCTAGGTTGACGGAGAAGATTGCTGAATTGGAAGCTCGCATCCGCACCTTACACGAAATTCGAGATACTGAAATGTTTTTAGAATCTTTTACGGTTCCGGATGCACCAGTTAGCCTGTCTTTAAGTAGGACCCCGGCAGAGCCTTCGCAGCAAGGCGGGTGGATTACAGTTCGGGAACGTAGTCGAAAACCTAAGCCTCCACCAGTGCACAAACAACCCATTCACGTTTCCAACAGGTTCTCCCCCCTCAGTAACGCACCGGCTGTGAAACCTGTTAAAAAAACTCTGGTGATTGGCGACTCTATTTTAAGAAACGTGAATTTAGCGACACCAGAGACCATAGTCCAATGTATCCCAGGGGCCAGAGCGACCGACATCAAAGCGAACTTAAAAGTGCTGGCTAAACATAAGTTCTCTAAAATTGTTATTCATGTCGGCGCTAACGATGTCCGGTTGAAGCAATCGGAGATCACCAAAGATAATTTTAAATCGGTGTGTGATTTGGCGAAACGGATGTCTGCGTCAGTAATTTGCTCTGGTCCCATCCCCGCTCGACGTGGTGACGAAATCTACAGCAGATTGACATCACTAAATCACTGGTTGTCTGTTTGGTGCCCTGCAAACGGTGTTGGCTTTGTAGACAACTGGAGTACTTTCTGGGGGAGGCCTGGTCTTTTGAAAAGAGATGGTATTCACCCCTCGTGGGAGGGTGCCGCTCTTATTTCCAGGAATCTATCTTATAGTCTCAGTAAGTCTATAACCTGACACACCAGAGCCAAGACCAGGCAGCAGAACTACTGTCTTACACAGATTTCTGCATGTTCCCAAAAACTGCTGCCCAGGTTCCATGCTATTGAGACAGTCTCTGTCCCCCGATCTAGAGTAGGCTTTGCTAAAAAGCCCATTAAGGGTGTTTGTATGGCTAATTTAAAAAAAATCAGACCCTGTCATTCTACTAATGATGGGGCTGAACAGAGAGAGCCAAAAATTGGCTTGATTAATATCAGATCACTCGCCCCTAAGGCAACTCTTATAAATGAATTAATTACTGATCACCAAGTTGAGATCCTATGCTTAACTGAAACTTGGCTTAAAATTGATGAATATATTGCATTAAATGAATCCACTCCTCCTGGTTACAGTTATACACACATTCCCCGTCTGACGGGTCGTGGAGGTGGTGTTGCTGCTATATATAAATCTAATCTCTTTGCTACTCTGAAATCTGCCTACAAATTTAACTGTTTTGAAGTGCTTGTTCTCAGTTTTGCACATCCAGACAGAAAAGCAATCAGTTTTACCCTTGTCATTTTATATAGGCCACCAGGTCCATACAGTGGTTTCTTACTTGAGTTTGCTGATTTCCTCTCTAGCCTGGTTATTCATTCAGATAAAATAATAATTGTAGGTGATTTTAATATACACATGGATAGTGAAGGTGATCCTCTCAGATCTGCATTCTTGTCAATTATTGAACCCATTGGTTTTAATCAACATATACATCAGTCCACCCATTCTCATGACCATACTCTTGATCTGGTCTTAACGTATAATACAGAAATAGCAAACGTAACAGTCATGCCTAAAAATCCTGTGTTATCAGACCATTACTTAATTACCTTTCACCTTTCACAAGTCTGTCATGTGCCATCAGATACTACATTCTACTTTAGTCGTAAGCTCTCCTCCAGATCTGCAAATGATTTTATTAATGAGCTCCCAGGCTCATTTGTGCACTGTGGGGATTTTCTAGGCTCCAGCCAAAATGCGTATACAAATGCAGACATAAACTCAATTGATCAGCTGACTGACAACATTAATAACGTACTTAGTAGAACCCTGGATACTATCGCACCTCTTAAAAAGAGGAAAGTCTGCAATAAGAAATTAGCTCCCTGGTACAATGACCATACTCGTGCTCTCAAACAAGCTTCACGCCAACTTGAGCGCAAATGGCGTTCCTCTAAATTGCATGTTTTCTTCCATGCCTGGAAAGACAGCCTTCTCCATTATAAACATGCCCTTATCACAGCGCGTTCCTTATATTTCTCTATTTTAATAGATGAAAATAGAAACAATCCTAGGCACCTGTTTAACACTGTTGCCCGACTGACTAAGAATCATGCTGATCCCTGTGTTTCAATCCCATTTAATAGTAATGACTTTATGAATTTCTTTGATGACAAAATAATAAAAATCAGGGACAAGATTCAAAGTTCTTCTACCACCCCTCATACAGGGTCTGCCCCTCCGTCCACTCAACACCTGGGTGCAGAATCGTCAGATGGACGGGTGGCCTATCTGAGCTCCTTTGCTCCAATAGATCTCACTGAATTTAATACTATAGTAAATTCTTCAAAATCTTCTACCTGTCTTCTAGACCCTATTCCAACGAAGTTACTGAAAGAGCTACTGCCAGTAATTGGAACACCACTGTTGCATATTGTTAATGCTTCTTTAGCCTCTGGACATATACCACCGACTCTCAAACTTGCAGTCATCAAACCCCTTCTTAAAAAGCCAAACTTGGATATAAACGACGTGTCTAACTATAGGCCTATCTCAAACCTTCCGTTCCTCTCTAAAATAATAGAAAAGGCCATTTCAAAACAACTCTGGTCATTTTTGCACCCTAATCAAATATTGGAAGTTTTTCAATCTGGTTTTCGACCCTCTCATAGCACTGAAACAGCCCTAGTCAAAGTATTCAATGACCTACTCCTTGCTTCTGATAGTGGCTATATCTCTGTACTCATGCTTCTGGATTTAAGTGCAGCATTTGACACAGTTGATCACCTCATCCTTCTGGATAGGCTCGAAAATATTGTTGGCCTCCGTGGACTGGCCCTTTCCTGGTTTAGATCATACTTATCTGACCGATATCAATTTGTGCATCTTAACAATGACTCCTCCTATAAATCTAGGGTTAGATATGGAGTACCACAAGGATCTGTCCTTGGGCCTTTGCTCTTCTCTCTATACATGCTTCCCCTGGGACAAATCATTCATAAACATGGCATTAACTTCCACTGCTATGCAGACGACACCCAACTGTATCTATCAGTCAAGCCTGATGAAATTGTCCTGCTGTCAAAAATGGAAGCTTGTCTTATAGATATAAAGGAATGGATGACCCATAACTTTCTCTTACTAAACTCTGATAAAACAGAGGTAATGGTGGTGGGGCCCAAGTCCCTGAGATGCAAACTATCTGGCTATATGCCTAACATTGATGGAATTCCAATCACCTCAAGTACTGTCATTAAAGATCTTGGTGTTACGTTTGATCCAGATCTAGTATTTGATACTCACATTAAAGACATCTCTAGGGTTGCTTTCTATCACTTAAGGAATATCTCAAAAATACGAAAAATACTGTCCCTACATGATGCTGAAAAGCTAGTCCATGCTTTTGTTACTTCTAGATTAGATTACTGTAATGCTCTTTTGTCTGGATGTGCACAGTCCTCTCTGAAAGGGCTTCAACTAATTCAAAATACAGCTGCTCGTATTCTCACGAGAACTAGAAGATTTGAACATATCAGCCCAGTGTTAGCTTCACTTCACTGGTTGCCAATCAAATTTCGAATAGACTATAAGATTCTATTACTTACCTTTAAAGCCTTACATGGGCTTGCCCCCTTATATTTAAAGGATTTACTTTTCCCTTATAATCCCTCACGAACGCTCCGTTCGCAGGGCGCAGGCCTCCTTGTTATTCCTAAAATAGCTAAAAGTACAATAGGTGGTAGAGCCTTTTCCTATCGTGCTCCTCTCCTATGGAACAAATTGCCTGCTCATGTTCGGGGTGCAGACACTGTCAGTCTATTTAAAGCTAGGCTTAAAACTCATCTTTTTAGTCTGTCCTATAGTTGAGGGGCAGGAGTGGGTGGCTGGCATTAGCTATAGAGTCGCTGGTGGACTGAGCGGTCTGTGCTGTCACTGGATCATTATTGGTAGTGTTGTGTTAAGCTCGACCGGTCATGGTCTAGTGGTGACTGTCTCAAGCCTGCCCTCATGGCTGTATTGGCCCCTGCCTCTGTTTAGCCCTTAGCTATGCTGCCATAGCCTTATTCTGCCGGGGTTTCCTTATCGCAGCAGACACCTCTGTCTCTCCTGCTGCGCTTGTTCTGCTACCATCTGAACCCCCTAACAATGTTTTTTCTTTTTCTTCCTCTTCCCTGCTCTGGGCACCTGCCCGGAGCTCTAGCCCAAGTTTCCAGAGTTTCCCGCGTCTTTCCCCCGCCCCCCCCTCCTGGCCCGGAGCTCCAGCCCAAGACCAGCTAGGCGCCCCCCACCTGCCACTGCTGATCTCTACATGATGGAGTCATCTGTATCGAATACCTCCCTATGACATAATCAACCCATAGGCCAGTGGAGGATGGGCATCCCCCCCAATAGCCGGGTTCCTCTCGAGATTTCTTCCCATCGGGGAGTTTTTTCTCGCCACAGTATGAGGGTTTTTCTCTCCTACTAGAGTTTTTACCTCTGCTATCTGGGGGCTTAGAGCTGGCTTAGAGCTGGCATTTCCCATTTCCCCTTTCCTCCCCTTTCTGTTCTGTAAAGCGTCTTTGTGACAGTCATCTGTGAAAAGCGCTATATAAATAAAATTGAATTGAATTGAATGATCCCTGCCCAAACTATACTGCCACAGGGTTACACTCACATGATCCCTGCCCACACTATACTGCCACAGGGTTACTCTCACATGATCCCTGCCCACACTATACTCCCACAGGGTTACTCTCACATGATCCCTGCCCACACTATACTCCCACAGGGTTACACTCACATGATCCCTGCCCACACTATACTCCCACAGGGTTACACTCACATGATCCCTGCCCACACTATACTGCCACAGGGTTACTCTCACATGATCCCTGCCCAAACTATACTGCCACAGGGTTACACTCACATGATCCCTGCCCACACTATACTGCCACAGGGTTACTCTCACATGATCCCTGCCCAAACTATACTGCCACAGGGTTAACCTCACATGATCCCTGCCCACACTATACTGCCACAGGGTAACTCTCACATGATCCCTGCCCAAACTATACTGCCACAGGGTTACACTCACATGATCCCTGCCCAAACTATACTGCCACAGGGTTACACTCACATGATCCCTGCCCAAACTATACTGCCACAGGGTTACACTCACATGATCCCTGCCCAAACTATACTGCCACAGGGTTACACTCACATGATCCCTGCCCAAACTATACTGCCACAGGGTTACACTCACATGATCCCTGCCCAAACTATACTGCCACAGGGTTACACTCACATGATCCCTGCCCAAACTATACTGCCACAGGGTTACTCTCACATGATCCCTGCCCAAACTGTACTGCCACAGGGTTACTCTCACATGATCCCTGCCCACACTATACTGCCACAGGGTTACTCTCACATGATCCCTGCCCAAACTATACTGCCACAGGGTTACTCTCACATGATCCCTGCCCAAACTATACTGCCACAGGGTTACTCTCACATGATCCCTGCCCACACTATACTGCCACAGGGTTACTCTCACATGATCCCTGCCCAAACTATACTGCCACAGGGTTACTCTCACATGATCCCTGCCCACACTATACTGCCACAGGGTTACTCTCACATGATCCCTGCCCACACTATACTGCCACAGGGTTACACTCACATGATCCCTGCCCAAACTATACTGCCACAGGGTTACTCTCACATGATCCCTGCCCACACTATACTGCCACAGGGTTACTCTCACATGATCCCTGCCCACACTATACTGCCACAGGGTTACTCTCACATGATCCCTGCCCAAACTATACTGCCACAGAGTTACACTCACATGATCCCTGCCCACACTATACTGCCACAGGGTTACTCTCACATGATCCCTGCCCAAACTATACTGCCACAGAGTTACACTCACATGTTCCCTGCCCAAACTATACTGCCACAGGGTTACTCTCACATGATCCCTGCCCAAACTATACTGCCACAGAGTTACACTCACATGATCCCTGCCCACACTATACTGCCACAGGGTTACTCTCACATGATCCCTGCCCACACTATACTGCCACAGGGTTACACTCACATGATCCCTGCCCAAACTATACTGCCACAGGGTTACTCTCACATGATCCCTACCCAAACTATACTGCCACAGGGTTACTCTCACATGATCCCTGCCCACACTATACTGCCACAGGGTTACACTCACATGATCCCTGCCCACACTATACTGCCACAGGGTTACACTCACATGATCCCTGCCCACACTATACTGCCACAGGGTTACTCTCACATGATCCCTGCCCAAACTATACTGCCACAGGGTTAACCTCACATGATCCCTGCCCACACTATACTGCCACAGGGTTACACTCACATGATCCCTGCCCAAACTATACTGCCACAGGGTTACTCTCACATGATCCCTGCCCAAACTATACTGCCACAGGGTTACACTCACATGATCCCTGCCCACACTATACTGCCACAGGGTTACTCTCACATGATCCCTGCCCACACTATACTGCCACAGGGTTACACTCACATGATCCCTGCCCAAACTATACTGCCACAGGGTTACACTCACATGATCCCTGCCCAAACTATACTGCCACAGGGTTACACTCACATGATCCCTGCCCAAACTATACTGCCACAGGGTTACACTCACATGATCCCTACCCAAACTATACTGCCACAGGGTTACTCTCACATGATCCCTACCCAAACTATACTTCCACAGGGTTACACTCACATGATCCCTGCCCAAACTATACTGCCACAGGGTTACACTCACATGATCCCTACCCAAACTATACTGCCACAGGGTTACTCTCACATGATCCCTACCCAAACTATACTGCCACAGGGTTACACTCACATGATCCCTACCCAAACTACACTGCCACAGGGTTACACTCACATGATCCCTGCCCAAACTATACTGCCACAGGGTTACACTCACATGATCCCTACCCAAACTATACTGCCACAGGGTTAACCTCACATGATCCCTGCCCACACTATACTGCCACAGGGTTACTCTCACATGATCCCTACCCAAACTATACTGCCACAGGGTTACTCTCACATGATCCCTGCCCACACTATACTGCCACAGGGTTACACTCACATGATCCCTGCCCAAACTATACTGCCACAGGGTTACTCTCACATGATCCCTGCCCAAACTATACTGCCACAGGGTTACACTCACATGATCCCTGCCCAAACTATACTGCCACAGGGTTACTCTCACATGATCCCTGCCCAAACTATACTGCCACAGGGTTACACTCACATGATCCCTGCCCAAACTATACTGCCACAGGGTTACTCTCACATGATCCCTGCCCAAACTATACTGCCACAGGGTTACACTCACATGATCCCTGCCCACACTATACTGCCACAGGGTTACTCTCACATGATCCCTGCCCAAACTATACTGCCACAGGGTTACACTCACATGATCCCTACCCAAACTATACTGCCACAGGGTTACTCTCACATGATCCCTGCCCACACTATACTGCCACAGGGTTACACTCACATGATCCCTGCCCAAACTATACTGCCACAGGGTTACTCTCACATGATCCCTGCCCAAACTATACTGCCACAGGGTTACACTCACATGATCCCTGCCCAAACTATACTGCCACAGGGTTACTCTCACATGATCCCTGCCCAAACTATACTGCCACAGGGTTACACTCACATGATCCCTGCCCAAACTATACTGCCACAGGGTTACTCTCACATGATCCCTGCCCAAACTATACTGCCACAGGGTTACACTCACATGATCCCTGCCCACACTATACTGCCACAGGGTTACTCTCACATGATCCCTACCCAAACTATACTGCCACAGGGTTACACTCACATGATCCCTGCCCACACTATACTGCCACAGGGTTACTCTCACATGATCCCTGCCCAAACTATACTGCCACAGGGTTACACTCACATGATCCCTGCCCAAACTATACTGCCACAGGGTTACTCTCACATGATCCCTGCCCACACTATACTGCCACAGGGTTACACTCACATGATCCCTGCCCAAACTATACTGCCACAGGGTTACACTCACATGATCCCTGCCCAAACTATACTGCCACAGAGTTACTCTCACATGATCCCTGCCCACACTATACTCCCACAGGGTTACTCTCACATGATCCCTGCCCACACTATACTCCCACAGGGTTACACTCACATGATCCCTGCCCACACTATACTGCCACAGGGTTACTCTCACATGATCCCTGCCCAAACTATACTGCCACAGGGTTACACTCACATGATCCCTGCCCAAACTATACTGCCACAGGGTTACTCTCACATGATCCCTGCCCACACTATACTGCCACAGGGTTACACTCACATGATCCCTGCCCAAACTATACTGCCACAGGGTTACTCTCACATGATCCCTGCCCACACTATACTCCCACAGGGTTACTCTCACATGATCCCTGCCCACACTATACTCCCACAGGGTTACTCTCACATGATCCCTGCCCAAACTATACTGCCACAGGGTTACTCTCACATGATCCCTGCCCACACTATACTGCCACAGGGTTACACTCACATGATCCCTGCCCACACTATACTCCCACAGGGTTACTCTCACATGATCCCTGCCCACACTATACTCCCACAGGGTTACACTCACATGATCCCTGCCCAAACTATACTGCCACAGGGTTACACTCACATGAGCCCTGCCCACACTATACTGCCACAGGGTTACTCTCACATGATCCCTGCCCAAACTATACTGCCACAGGGTTACTGTCACATGATCCCTGCCCACACTATACTGCCACAGGGTTACTCTCACATGATCCCTGCCCACACTATACTGCCACAGGGTTACACTCACATGATCCCTGCCCACACTATACTCCCACAGGGTTACTCTCACATGATCCCTGCCCACACTATACTCCCACAGGGTTACTCTCACATGATCCCTGCCCACACTATACTGCCACAGGGTTACTCTCACATGATCCCTGCCCAAACTATACTGCCACAGGGTTACTCTCACATGATCCCTGCCCACACTATACTGCCACAGGGTTACACTCACATGATCCCTGCCCAAACTATACTGCCACAGGGTTACTCTCACATGATCCCTGCCCAAACTATACTGCCACAGGGTTACTCTCACATGATCCCTGCCCAAACTATACTGCCACAGAGTTACACTCACATGATCCCTGCCCACACTATACTGCCACAGGGTTACTCTCACATGATCCCTGCCCACACTATACTGCCACAGGGTTACACTCACATGATCCCTGCCCAAACTATACTGCCACAGGGTTACTCTCACATGATCCCTACCCAAACTATACTGCCACAGGGTTACTCTCACATGATCCCTGCCCACACTATACTGCCACAGGGTTACACTCACATGATCCCTGCCCACACTATACTGCCACAGGGTTACTCTCACATGATCCCTGCCCAAACTATACTGCCACAGAGTTAACCTCACATGATCCCTGCCCACACTATACTGCCACAGGGTTACACTCACATGATCCCTGCCCAAACTATACTGCCACAGGGTTACTCTCACATGATCCCTGCCCAAACTATACTGCCACAGGGTTACACTCACATGATCCCTGCCCACACTATACTGCCACAGGGTTACTCTCACATGATCCCTGCCCACACTATACTGCCACAGGGTTACACTCACATGATCCCTGCCCAAACTATTCTGCCACAGGGTTACACTCACATGATCCCTGCCCAAACTATACTGCCACAGGGTTACACTCACATGATCCCTGCCCAAACTATACTGCCACAGGGTTACACTCACATGATCCCTACCCAAACTATACTGCCACAGGGTTACTCTCACATGATCCCTACCCAAACTATACTGCCACAGGGTTACACTCACATGATCCCTGCCCAAACTATACTGCCACAGGGTTACACTCACATGATCCCTACCCAAACTATACTGCCACAGGGTTACACTCACATGATCCCTACCCAAACTATACTGCCACAGGGTTACTCTCACATGATCCCTGCCCACACTATACTGCCACAGGGTTACTCTCACATGATCCCTACCCAAACTATACTGCCACAGGGTTACACTCACATGATCCCTGCCCAAACTATACTGCCACAGGGTTACTCTCACATGATCCCTGCCCACACTATACTGCCACAGGGTTACACTCACATGATCCCTGCCCACACTATACTCCCACAGGGTTACTCTCACATGATCCCTGCCCACACTATACTCCCACAGGGTTACACTCACATGATCCCTGCCCAAACTATACTGCCACAGGGTTACACTCACATGATCCCTGCCCAAACTATACTGCCACAGGGTTACTCTCACATGATCCCTGCCCACACTATACTGCCACAGGGTTACACTCACATGATCCCTGCCCAAACTATACTGCCACAGGGTTACTCTCACATGATCCCTGCCCAAACTATACTGCCACAGGGTTACACTCACATGATCCCTGCCCAAACTATACTGCCACAGGGTTACTCTCACATGATCCCTGCCCAAACTATACTGCCACAGGGTTACACTCACATGATCCCTGCCCAAACTATACTGCCACAGGTTTACTCTCACATGATCCCTGCCCAAACTATACTGCCACAGGGTTACACTCACATGATCCCTGCCCACACTATACTGCCACAGGGTTACTCTCACATGATCCCTGCCCAAACTATACTGCCACAGGGTTACACTCACATGATCCCTACCCAAACTATACTGCCACAGGGTTACTCTCACATGATCCCTACCCAAACTATACTGCCACAGGGTTACACTCACATGATCCCTGCCCACACTATACTGCCACAGGGTTACTCTCACATGATCCCTGCCCAAACTATACTGCCACAGGGTTACACTCACATGATCCCTGCCCAAACTATACTGCCACAGGGTTACTCTCACATGATCCCTGCCCACACTATACTGCCACAGGGTTACACTCACATGATCCCTGCCCACACTATACTCCCACAGGGTTACACTCACATGATCCCTGCCCACACTATACTGCCACAGGGTTACTCTCACATGATCCCTGCCCAAACTATACTGCCACAGGGTTACTCTCACATGATCCCTGTCCACACTATACTCCCACAGGGTTACTCTCACATGATCCCTGCCCACACTATACTCCCACAGGGTTACACTCACATGATCCCTGCCCACACTATACTGCCACAGGGTTACTCTCACATGATCCCTGCCCAAACTATACTGCCACAGGGTTACACTCACATGATCCCTGCCCAAACTATACTGCCACAGGGTTACTCTCACATGATCCCTGCCCACACTATACTGCCACAGGGTTACACTCACATGATCCCTGCCCAAACTATACTGCCACAGGGTTACTCTCACATGATCCCTGCCCACACTATACTCCCACAGGGTTACTCTCACATGATCCCTGCCCACACTATACTCCCACAGGGTTACTCTCACATGATCCCTGCCCAAACTATACTGCCACAGGGTTACTCTCACATGATCCCTGCCCACACTATACTGCCATAGGGTTACACTCACATGATCCCTGCCCACACTATACTCCCACAGGGTTACTCTCACATGATCCCTGCCCACACTATACTCCCACAGGGTTACACTCACATGATCCCTGCCCAAACTATACTGCCACAGGGTTACACTCACATGATCCCTGCCCACACTATACTGCCACAGGGTTACTCTCACATGATCCCTGCCCAAACTATACTGCCACAGGGTTACTGTCACATGATCCCTGCCCACACTATACTGCCACAGGGTTACTCTCACATGATCCCTGCCCACACTATACTGCCACAGGGATACACTCACATGATCCCTGCCCACACTATACTCCCACAGGGTTACTCTCACATGATCCCTGCCCACACTATACTCCCACAGGGTTACTCTCACATGATCCCTGCCCACACTATACTGCCACAGGGTTACTCTCACATGATCCCTGCCCAAACTATACTGCCACAGGGTTACTCTCACATGATCCCTGCCCACACTATACTGCCACAGGGTTACACTCACATGATCCCTGCCCAAACTATACTGCCACAGGGTTACTCTCACATGATCCCTGCCCAAACTATACTGCCACAGGGTTACTCTCACATGATCCCTGCCCAAACTATACTGCCACAGGGTTAACCTCACATGATCCCTGCCCAAACTATACTGCCACAGGGTTACTCTCACATGATCCCTGCCCAAACTATACTGCCACAGGGTTAACCTCACATGATCCCTGCCCAAACTATACTGCCACAGGGTTACTCTCACATGATCCCTGCCCAAACTATACTGCCACAGGGTTACTCTCACATGATCCCTGCCCAAACTATACTGCCACAGGGTTAACCTCACATGATCCCTGCCCAAACTATACTGCCACAGGGTTACACTCACATGATCCCTGCCCACACTATACTGCCACAGGGTTACTCTCACATGATCCCTGCCCACACTATACTGCCACAGGGTTACTCTCACATGATCCCTGCCCACACTATACTGCCACAGGGTTACTCTCACATGATCCCTGCCCACACTATACTGCCACAGAGTTACTCTCACATGATCCCTGCCCACACTATACTGCCACAGAGTTACTCTCACATGATCCCTGCCCACACTATACTGCCACAGAGTTACTCTCACATGATCCCTGCCCACACTATACTGCCACAGGGTTACACTCACATGATCCCTGCCCACACTATACTGCCACAGAGTTACACTCACATTATCCCTGCCCAAACTATACTGCCACAGGGTTACACTCACATGATCCCTGCCCAAACTATACTCCCACAGAGTTACACTCACATGATCCCTGCCCAAACTATACTGCCACAGGGTTACACTCACATGATCCCTGCCCACACTATACTGCCACAGGGTTACTCTCACATGATCCCTGCCCACACTATACTGCCACAGGGTTACTCTCACATGATCCCTGCCCACACTATACTGCCACAGGGTTACACTCACATGATCCCTGCCCAAACTATACTGCCACAGGGTTACACTCACATGATCCCTGCCCAAACTATACTGCCAGAGGGTTACACTCACATGATCCCTGCCCAAACTATACTGCCACAGGGTTACTCTCACATGATCCCTGCCCAAACTATACTGCCACAGGGTTACTCTCACATGATCCCTGCCCACACTATACTCCCACAGAGTTACACTCACATGATCCCTGCCCACACTATACTCCCACAGGGTTACACTCACATGATCCCTGCCCACACTATACTGCCACAGAGTTACACTCACATGATCCCTGCCCACACTATACTGCCACAGGGTTACACTCACATGATCCCTGCCCACACTATACTGCCACAGGGTTAACCTCACATGATCCCTAGCCACACTATACTGCCACAGGGTTACACTCACATGATCCCTGCCCAAACTATACTGCCACAGGGTTACACTCACATGATCCCTGCCCACACTATACTGCCACAGAGTTACATTCACATGATCCCTGCCCACACTATACTGCCACAGGGTTACACTCACATGATCCCTGCCCAAACTATACTGCCACAGGGTTAACCTCACATGATCCCTGCCCACACTATACTGCCACAGGGTTACACTCACATGATCCCTGCCCACACTATACTGCCACAGGGTTACACTCACATGATCCCTGCCCAAACTATACTGCCACAGGGTTACACTCACATGATCCCTGCCCAAACTATACTGCCACAGGGTTACACTCACATGATCCCTGCCCACACTATACTGCCACAGGGTTACTCTCACATGATCCCTGCCCACACTATACTGCCACAGGGTTACTCTCACATGATCCCTGCCCAAACTATACTGCCACAGGGTTACACTCACATGATCACTGCCCACACTATACTCCCACAGGGTTACTCTCACATGATCCCTGCCCAAACTATACTGCCACAGGGTTACTCTCACATGATCCCTGCCCACACTATACTGCCACAGGGTTACACTCACATGATCCCTGCCCAAACTATACTGCCACAGGGTTACTCTCACATGATCCCTGCCCAAACTATACTGCCACAGGGTTAACCTCACATGATCCCTGCCCAAACTATACTGCCACAGGGTTACTCTCACATGATCCCTGCCCACACTATACTGCCACAGGGTTACTCTCACATGATCCCTGCCCACACTATACTGCCACAGGGTTACTCTCACATGATCCCTGCCCACACTATACTGCCACAGGGTTACACTCACATGATCCCTGCCCACACTATACTCCCACAGGGTTACTCTCACATGATCCCTGCCCAAACTATACTGCCACAGGGTTACTCTCACATGATCCCTGCCCACACTATACTGCCACAGAGTTACACTCACATGATCCCTGCCCACACTATACTGCCACAGGGTTACACTCACATGATCCCTGCCCACACTATACTCCCACAGGGTTACTCTCACATGATCCCTGCCCAAACTATACTGCCACAGGGTTACACTCACATGATCCCTGCCCAAACTATACTGCCACAGGGTTACTCTCACATGATCCCTGCCCACACTATACTGCCACAGGGTTACACTCACATGATCCCTGCCCACACTATACTCCCACAGGGTTACTCTCACATGATCCCTGCCCACACTATACTGCCAAAGGGTTACACTCACATGATCCCTGCCCAAACTATACTGCCACAGGGTTACACTCACATGATCCCTGCCCACACTATACTCCCACAGGGTTACACTCACATGATCCCTGCCCACACTATACTCCCACAGGGTTACTCTCACATGATCCCTGCCCACACTATACTGCCACAGAGTTACACTCACATGATCCCTGCCCACACTATACTGCCACAGGGTTACACTCACATGATCCCTGCCCACACTATACTCCCACAGGGTTACTCTCACATGATCCCTGCCCACACTATACTGCCACAGGGTTACACTCACATGATCCCTGCCCAAACTATACTGCCACAGGGTTAACCTCACATGATCCCTGCCCAAACTATACTGCCACAGGGTTACTCTCACATGATCCCTGCCCAAACTATACTCCCACAGGGTTACACTCACATGATCCCTGCCCAAACTATACTGCCACAGGGTTACACTCACATGATCCCTGCCCAAACTATACTGCCACAGGGTTACTCTCACATGATCCCTGCCCACACTATACTCCCACAGGGTTACACTCACATGATCCCTGCCCAAACTATACTGCCACAGGGTTACACTCACATGATCCCTGCCCAAACTATACTGCCACAGGGTTACTCTCACATGATCCCTGCCCACACTATACTGCCACAGGGTTACTCTCACATGATCCCTGCCCAAAATATACTCCCACAGGGTTACACTCACATGATCCCTGCCCACACTATACTGCCACAGGGTTACTCTCACATGATCCCTGCCCAAACTATACTCCCACAGGGTTACACTCACATGATCCCTGCCCACACTATACTGCCACAGAGTTACACTCACATGATCCCTGCCCACACTATACTGCCACAGGGTTACACTCACATGATCCCTGCCCACACTATACTGCCACAGGGTTACTCTCACATGATCCCTGCCCACACTATACTGCCACAGGGTTACACTCACATGATCCCTGCCCAAACTATACTGCCA
The DNA here is from genome assembly GCA_029718625.1 of Synaphobranchus kaupii. Classification (NCBI taxonomy): domain Eukaryota; kingdom Metazoa; phylum Chordata; class Actinopteri; order Anguilliformes; family Synaphobranchidae; genus Synaphobranchus; species Synaphobranchus kaupii. The sequence goes on from CM056377.1 coordinate 127,025,693, forward strand.
CAGGGTTACACTCACATGATCCCTGCCCACACTATACTGCCACAGGGTTACACTCACATGATCCCTGCCCAAACTATACTGCCACAGGGTTACACTCACATGATCCCTGCCCAAACTATACTGCCACAGGGTTACTCTCACATGATCCCTGCCCACACTATACTGCCACAGGGTTAACCTCACATGATCCCTGCCCACACTATACTGCCACAGGGTTACACTCACATGATCCCTGCCCAAACTATACTGCCACAGGGTAACTCTCACATGATCCCTGCCCACACTATACTGCCACAGGGTTACTCTCACATGATCCCTGCCCAAACTATACTGCCACAGGGTTACACTCACATGATCCCTGCCCACACTATACTCCCACAGGGTTACTCTCACATGATCCCTGCCCACACTATACTCCCACAGGGTTACTCTCACATGATCCCTGCCCACACTATACTGCCACAGGGTTACTCTCACATGATCCCTGCCCAAACTATACTGCCACAGGGTTACTCTCACATGATCCCTGCCCACACTATACTGCCACAGGGTTACACTCACATGATCCCTGCCCAAACTATACTGCCACAGGGTTACTCTCACATGATCCCTGCCCAAACTATACTGCCACAGGGTTACTCTCACATGATCCCTGCCCAAACTATACTGCCACAGGGTTAACCTCACATGATCCCTGCCCAAACTATACTGCCACAGGGTTAACCTCACATGATCCCTGCCCAAACTATACTGCCACAGGGTTAACCTCACATGATCCCTGCCCAAACTATACTGCCACAGGGTTACTCTCACATGATCCCTGCCCAAACTATACTGCCACAGGGTTACTCTCACATGATCCCTGCCCAAACTATACTGCCACAGGGTTAACCTCACATGATCCCTGCCCAAACTATACTGCCACAGGGTTACTCTCACATGATCCCTGCCCAAACTATACTGCCACAGGGTTACTCTCACATGATCCCTGCCCACACTATACTGCCACAGGGTTACTCTCACATGATCCCTGCCCACACTATACTGCCACAGGGTTACTCTCACATGATCCCTGCCCACACTATACTGCCACAGAGTTACTCTCACATGATCCCTGCCCACACTATACTGCCACAGAGTTACTCTCACATGATCCCTGCCCACACTATACTGCCACAGAGTTACTCTCACATGATCCCTGCCCACACTATACTGCCACAGGGTTACACTCACATGATCCCTGCCCACACTATACTGCCACAGAGTTACACTCACATTATCCCTGCCCAAACTATACTGCCACAGGGTTACACTCACATGATCCCTGCCCAAACTATACTCCCACAGAGTTACACTCACATGATCCCTGCCCAAACTATACTGCCACAGGGTTACACTCACATGATCCCTGCCCACACTATACTGCCACAGGGTTACTCTCACATGATCCCTGCCCACACTATACTGCCACAGGGTTACTCTCACATGATCCCTGCCCACACTATACTGCCACAGGGTTACACTCACATGATCCCTGCCCAAACTATACTGCCACAGGGTTACTCTCACATGATCCCTGCCCACACTATACTGCCACAGGGTTACTCTCACATGATCCCTGCCCACACTATACTGCCACAGGGTTACTCTCACATGATCCCTGCCCACACTATACTGCCACAGAGTTACTCTCACATGATCCCTGCCCACACTATACTGCCACAGAGTTACTCTCACATGATCCCTGCCCACACTATACTGCCACAGAGTTACTCTCACATGATCCCTGCCCACACTATACTGCCACAGGGTTACACTCACATGATCCCTGCCCACACTATACTGCCACAGAGTTACACTCACATTATCCCTGCCCAAACTATACTGCCACAGGGTTACACTCACATGATCCCTGCCCAAACTATACTCCCACAGAGTTACACTCACATGATCCCTGCCCAAACTATACTGCCACAGGGTTACACTCACATGATCCCTGCCCACACTATACTGCCACAGGGTTACTCTCACATGATCCCTGCCCACACTATACTGCCACAGGGTTACTCTCACATGATCCCTGCCCACACTATACTGCCACAGGGTTACACTCACATGATCCCTGCCCAAACTATACTGCCACAGGGTTACACTCACATGATCCCTGCCCAAACTATACTGCCAGAGGGTTACACTCACATGATCCCTGCCCAAACTATACTGCCACAGGGTTACTCTCACATGATCCCTGCCCAAACTATACTGCCACAGGGTTACTCTCACATGATCCCTGCCCACACTATACTCCCACAGAGTTACACTCACATGATCCCTGCCCACACTATACTCCCACAGGGTTACACTCACATGATCCCTGCCCACACTATACTGCCACAGAGTTACACTCACATGATCCCTGCCCACACTATACTGCCACAGGGTTACACTCACATGATCCCTGCCCACACTATACTGCCACAGGGTTAACCTCACATGATCCCTAGCCACACTATACTGCCACAGGGTTACACTCACATGATCCCTGCCCAAACTATACTGCCACAGGGTTACACTCACATGATCCCTGCCCACACTATACTGCCACAGGGTTACTCTCACATGATCCCTGCCCACACTATACTGCCACAGGGTTACACTCACATGATCCCTGCCCACACTATACTGCCACAGGGTTACACTCACATGATCCCTGCCCAAACTATACTGCCACAGGGTTAACCTCACATGATCCCTGCCCAAACTATACTGCCACAGGGTTACTCTCACATGATCCCTGCCCAAACTATACTCCCACAGGGTTACTCTCACATGATCCCTGCCCAAACTATACTGCCACAGGGTTACACTCACATGATCCCTGCCCAAACTATACTGCCACAGGGTTACTCTCACATGATCCCTGCCCACACTATACTGCCACAGGGTTACTCTCACATGATCCCTGCCCACACTATACTGCCACAGGGTTACACTCACATGATCCCTGCCCAAACTATACTGCCACAGGGTTAACCTCACATGATCCCTGCCCAAACTATACTGCCACAGGGTTACTCTCACATGATCCCTGCCCAAACTATACTCCCACAGGGTTACTCTCACATGATCCCTGCCCAAACTATACTGCCACAGAGTTACTCTCACATGATCCCTGCCCACACTATACTGCCACAGAGTTACTCTCACATGATCCCTGCCCACACTATACTGCCACAGGGTTACACTCACATGATCCCTGCCCACACTATACTGCCACAGAGTTACACTCACATTATCCCTGCCCAAACTATACTGCCACAGGGTTACACTCACATGATCCCTGCCCAAACTATACTCCCACAGAGTTACACTCACATGATCCCTGCCCAAACTATACTGCCACAGGGTTACACTCACATGATCCCTGCCCACACTATACTGCCACAGGGTTACTCTCACATGATCCCTGCCCACACTATACTGCCACAGGGTTACTCTCACATGATCCCTGCCCACACTATACTGCCACAGGGTTACACTCACATGATCCCTGCCCAAACTATACTGCCACAGGGTTACACTCACATGATCCCTGCCCAAACTATACTGCCAGAGGGTTACACTCACATGATCCCTGCCCAAACTATACTGCCACAGGGTTACTCTCACATGATCCCTGCCCAAACTATACTGCCACAGGGTTACTCTCACATGATCCCTGCCCACACTATACTCCCACAGAGTTACACTCACATGATCCCTGCCCACACTATACTCCCACAGGGTTACACTCACATGATCCCTGCCCACACTATACTGCCACAGAGTTACACTCACATGATCCCTGCCCACACTATACTGCCACAGGGTTACACTCACATGATCCCTGCCCACACTATACTGCCACAGGGTTAACCTCACATGATCCCTAGCCACACTATACTGCCACAGGGTTACACTCACATGATCCCTGCCCAAACTATACTGCCACAGGGTTACACTCACATGATCCCTGCCCACACTATACTGCCACAGGGTTACTCTCACATGATCCCTGCCCACACTATACTGCCACAGGGTTACACTCACATGATCCCTGCCCACACTATACTGCCACAGGGTTACACTCACATGATCCCTGCCCAAACTATACTGCCACAGGGTTAACCTCACATGATCCCTGCCCAAACTATACTGCCACAGGGTTACTCTCACATGATCCCTGCCCAAACTATACTCCCACAGGGTTACTCTCACATGATCCCTGCCCAAACTATACTGCCACAGGGTTACACTCACATGATCCCTGCCCAAACTATACTGCCACAGGGTTACTCTCACATGATCCCTGCCCACACTATACTGCCACAGGGTTACTCTCACATGATCCCTGCCCACACTATACTGCCACAGGGTTACACTCACATGATCCCTGCCCAAACTATACTGCCACAGGGTTAACCTCACATGATCCCTGCCCAAACTATACTGCCACAGGGTTACTCTCACATGATCCCTGCCCAAACTATACTCCCACAGGGTTACTCTCACATGATCCCTGCCCAAACTATACTGCCACAGGGTTACACTCACATGATCCCTGCCCAAACTATACTGCCACAGGGTTAACCTCACATGATCCCTGCCCACACTATACTGCCACAGGGTTAACCTCACATGATCCCTGCCCAAACTATACTGCCACAGGGTTACTCTCACATGATCCCTGCCCAAACTATACTGCCACAGGGTTAACCTCACATGATCCCTGCCCAAACTATACTGCCACAGGGTTACTCTCACATGATCCCTGCCCAAATTATACTGCCACAGGGTTACTCTCACATGATCCCTGCCCAAACTATACTGCCACAGGGTTACTCTCACATGATCCCTGCCCAAACTATACTGCCACAGGGTTACTCTCACATGATCCCTGCCCAAACTATACTGCCACAGGGTTACTCTCACATGATCCCTGCCCACACTATACTGCCACAGGGTTACACTCACATGATCCCTGCCCAAACTATACTGCCACAGGGTTACTCTCACATGATCCCTACCCAAACTATACTGCCACAGGGTTACACTCACATGATCCCTGCCCACACTATACTGCCACAGGGTTACTCTCACATGATCCCTGCCCAAACTATACTGCCACAGGGTTACACTCACATGATCCCTGCCCAAACTATACTGCCACAGGGTTACTCTCACATGATCCCTGCCCACACTATACTGCCACAGGGTTACACTCACATGATCCCTGCCCACACTATACTCCCACAGGGTTACACTCACATGATCCCTGCCCACACTATACTGCCACAGGGTTACTCTCACATGATCCCTGCCCAAACTATACTGCCACAGGGTTACTCTCACATGATCCCTGCCCACACTATACTGCCACAGGGTTACACTCACATGATCCCTGCCCACACTATACTGCCACAGGGTTACACTCACATGATCCCTGCCCAAACTATACTGCCACAGGGTTAACCTCACATGATCCCTGCCCAAACTATACTGCCACAGGGTTACTCTCACATGATCCCTGCCCAAACTATACTCCCACAGGGTTACTCTCACATGATCCCTGCCCAAACTATACTGCCACAGGGTTACACTCACATGATCCCTGCCCAAACTATACTGCCACAGGGTTACTCTCACATGATCCCTGCCCACACTATACTGCCACAGGGTTACTCTCACATGATCCCTGCCCACACTATACTGCCACAGGGTTACACTCACATGATCCCTGCCCAAACTATACTGCCACAGGGTTAACCTCACATGATCCCTGCCCAAACTATACTGCCACAGGGTTACTCTCACATGATCCCTGCCCAAACTATACTCCCACAGGGTTACTCTCACATGATCCCTGCCCAAACTATACTGCCACAGGGTTACACTCACATGATCCCTGCCCAAACTATACTGCCACAGGGTTAACCTCACATGATCCCTGCCCACACTATACTGCCACAGGGTTAACCTCACATGATCCCTGCCCAAACTATACTGCCACAGGGTTACTCTCACATGATCCCTGCCCAAACTATACTGCCACAGGGTTAACCTCACATGATCCCTGCCCAAACTATACTGCCACAGGGTTACTCTCACATGATCCCAGCCCAAATTATACTGCCACAGGGTTACTCTCACATGATCCCTGCCCAAACTATACTGCCACAGGGTTACTCTCACATGATCCCTGCCCAAACTATACTGCCACAGGGTTACTCTCACATGATCCCTGCCCAAACTATACTGCCACAGGGTTACTCTCACATGATCCCTGCCCACACTATACTGCCACAGGGTTACACTCACATGATCCCTGCCCAAACTATACTGCCACAGGGTTACTCTCACATGATCCCTACCCAAACTATACTGCCACAGGGTTACACTCACATGATCCCTGCCCACACTATACTGCCACAGGGTTACTCTCACATGATCCCTGCCCAAACTATACTGCCACAGGGTTACACTCACATGATCCCTGCCCAAACTATACTGCCACAGGGTTACTCTCACATGATCCCTGCCCACACTATACTGCCACAGGGTTACACTCACATGATCCCTGCCCACACTATACTCCCACAGGGTTACACTCACATGATCCCTGCCCACACTATACTGCCACAGGGTTACTCTCACATGATCCCTGCCCAAACTATACTGCCACAGGGTTACTCTCACATGATCCCTGCCCACACTATACTCCCACAGGGTTACTCTCACATGATCCCTGCCCACACTATACTCCCACAGGGTTACACTCACATGATCCCTGCCCACACTATACTGCCACAGGGTTACTCTCACATGATCCCTGCCCAAACTATACTGCCACAGGGTTACACTCACATGATCCCTGCCCAAACTATACTGCCACAGGGTTACTCTCACATGATCCCTGCCCACACTATACTGCCACAGGGTTACACTCACATGATCCCTGCCCAAACTATACTGCCACAGGGTTACTCTCACATGATCCCTGCCCACACTATACTCCCACAGGGTTACTCTCACATGATCCCTGCCCACACTATACTCCCACAGGGTTACTCTCACATGATCCCTGCCCAAACTATACTGCCACAGGGTTACTCTCACATGATCCCTGCCCACACTATACTGCCATAGGGTTACACTCACATGATCCCTGCCCACACTATACTCCCACAGGGTTACTCTCACATGATCCCTGCCCACACTATACTCCCACAGGGTTACACTCACATGATCCCTGCCCAAACTATACTGCCACAGGGTTACACTCACATGATCCCTGCCCACACTATACTGCCACAGGGTTACTCTCACATGATCCCTGCCCAAACTATACTGCCACAGGGTTACTCTCACATGATCCCTGCCCAAACTATACTCCCACAGGGTTACTCTCACATGATCCCTGCCCAAACTATACTGCCACAGGGTTACACTCACATGATCCCTGCCCAAACTATACTGCCACAGGGTTAACCTCACATGATCCCTGCCCACACTATACTGCCACAGGGTTAACCTCACATGATCCCTGCCCAAACTATACTGCCACAGGGTTACTCTCACATGATCCCTGCCCAAACTATACTGCCACAGGGTTAACCTCACATGATCCCTGCCCAAACTATACTGCCACAGGGTTACTCTCACATGATCCCTGCCCAAATTATACTGCCACAGGGTTACTCTCACATGATCCCTGCCCAAACTATACTGCCACAGGGTTACTCTCACATGATCCCTGCCCAAACTATACTGCCACAGGGTTACTCTCACATGATCCCTGCCCAAACTATACTGCCACAGGGTTACTCTCACATGATCCCTGCCCACACTATACTGCCACAGGGTTACACTCACATGATCCCTGCCCAAACTATACTGCCACAGGGTTACTCTCACATGATCCCTACCCAAACTATACTGCCACAGGGTTACACTCACATGATCCCTGCCCACACTATACTGCCACAGGGTTACTCTCACATGATCCCTGCCCAAACTATACTGCCACAGGGTTACACTCACATGATCCCTGCCCAAACTATACTGCCACAGGGTTACTCTCACATGATCCCTGCCCACACTATACTGCCACAGGGTTACACTCACATGATCCCTGCCCACACTATACTCCCACAGGGTTACACTCACATGATCCCTGCCCACACTATACTGCCACAGGGTTACTCTCACATGATCCCTGCCCAAACTATACTGCCACAGGGTTACTCTCACATGATCCCTGCCCACACTATACTCCCACAGGGTTACTCTCACATGATCCCTGCCCACACTATACTCCCACAGGGTTACACTCACATGATCCCTGCCCACACTATACTGCCACAGGGTTACTCTCACATGATCCCTGCCCAAACTATACTGCCACAGGGTTACACTCACATGATCCCTGCCCAAACTATACTGCCACAGGGTTACTCTCACATGATCCCTGCCCACACTATACTGCCACAGGGTTACACTCACATGATCCCTGCCCAAACTATACTGCCACAGGGTTACTCTCACATGATCCCTGCCCACACTATACTCCCACAGGGTTACTCTCACATGATCCCTGCCCACACTATACTCCCACAGGGTTACTCTCACATGATCCCTGCCCAAACTATACTGCCACAGGGTTACTCTCACATGATCCCTGCCCACACTATACTGCCATAGGGTTACACTCACATGATCCCTGCCCACACTATACTCCCACAGGGTTACTCTCACATGATCCCTGCCCACACTATACTCCCACAGGGTTACACTCACATGATCCCTGCCCAAACTATACTGCCACAGGGTTACACTCACATGATCCCTGCCCACACTATACTGCCACAGGGTTACTCTCACATGATCCCTGCCCAAACTATACTGCCACAGGGTTACTGTCACATGATCCGTGCCCACACTATACTGCCACAGGGTTACTCTCACATGATCCCTGCCCACACTATACTGCCACAGGGTTACACTCACATGATCCCTGCCCACACTATACTCCCACAGGGTTACTCTCACATGATCCCTGCCCACACTATACTCCCACAGGGTTACTCTCACATGATCCCTGCCCACACTATACTGCCACAGGGTTACTCTCACATGATCCCTGCCCAAACTATACTGCCACAGGGTTACTCTCACATGATCCCTGCCCACACTATACTGCCACAGGGTTACACTCACATGATCCCTGCCCAAACTATACTGCCACAGGGTTACTCTCACATGATCCCTGCCCAAACTATACTGCCACAGGGTTACTCTCACATGATCCCTGCCCAAACTATACTGCCACAGGGTTAACCTCACATGATCCCTGCCCAAACTATACTGCCACAGGGTTACTCTCACATGATCCCTGCCCAAACTATACTGCCACAGGGTTAACCTCACATGATCCCTGCCCAAACTATACTGCCACAGGGTTACTCTCACATGATCCCTGCCCAAACTATACTGCCACAGGGTTACTCTCACATGATCCCTGCCCAAACTATACTGCCACAGGGTTAACCTCACATGATCCCTGCCCAAACTATACTGCCACAGGGTTACACTCACATGATCCCTGCCCACACTATACTGCCACAGGGTTACTCTCACATGATCCCTGCCCACACTATACTGCCACAGGGTTACTCTCACATGATCCCTGCCCACACTATACTGCCACAGGGTTACTCTCACATGATCCCTGCCCACACTATACTGCCACAGAGTTACTCTCACATGATCCCTGCCCACACTATACTGCCACAGAGTTACTCTCACATGATCCCTGCCCACACTATACTGCCACAGAGTTACTCTCACATGATCCCTGCCCACACTATACTGCCACAGGGTTACACTCACATGATCCCTGCCCACACTATACTGCCACAGAGTTACACTCACATTATCCCTGCCCAAACTATACTGCCACAGGGTTACACTCACATGATCCCTGCCCAAACTATACTCCCACAGAGTTACACTCACATGATCCCTGCCCAAACTATACTGCCACAGGGTTACACTCACATGATCCCTGCCCACACTATACTGCCACAGGGTTACTCTCACATGATCCCTGCCCACACTATACTGCCACAGGGTTACTCTCACATGATCCCTGCCCACACTATACTGCCACAGGGTTACACTCACATGATCCCTGCCCAAACTATACTGCCACAGGGTTACACTCACATGATCCCTGCCCAAACTATACTGCCAGAGGGTTACACTCACATGATCCCTGCCCAAACTATACTGCCACAGGGTTACTCTCACATGATCCCTGCCCAAACTATACTGCCACAGGGTTACTCTCACATGATCCCTGCCCACACTATACTCCCACAGAGTTACACTCACATGATCCCTGCCCACACTATACTCCCACAGGGTTACACTCACATGATCCCTGCCCACACTATACTGCCACAGAGTTACACTCACATGATCCCTGCCCACACTATACTGCCACAGGGTTACACTCACATGATCCCTGCCCACACTATACTGCCACAGGGTTAACCTCACATGATCCCTAGCCACACTATACTGCCACAGAGTTACACTCACATGATCCCTGCCCACACTATACTGCCACAGAGTTACATTCACATGATCCCTGCCCACACTATACTGCCACAGGGTTACACTCACATGATCCCTGCCCAAACTATACTGCCACAGGGTTAACCTCACATGATCCCTGCCCACACTATACTGCCACAGGGTTACACTCACATGATCCCTGCCCACACTATACTGCCACAGGGTTACACTCACATGATCCCTGCCCAAACTATACTGCCACAGGGTTACACTCACATGATCCCTGCCCAAACTATACTGCCACAGGGTTACACTCACATGATCCCTGCCCACACTATACTGCCACAGGGTTACTCTCACATGATCCCTGCCCACACTATACTGCCACAGGGTTACTCTCACATGATCCCTGCCCAAACTATACTGCCACAGGGTTACACTCACATGATCACTGCCCACACTATACTCCCACAGGGTTACTCTCACATGATCCCTGCCCAAACTATACTGCCAGAGGGTTACTCTCACATGATCCCTGCCCACACTATACTGCCACAGGGTTACACTCACATGATCCCTGCCCACACTATACTGCCACAGGGTTACTCTCACATGATCCCTGCCCACACTATACTGCCACAGGGTTACTCTCACATGATCCCTGCCCACACTATACTGCCACAGGGTTACACTCACATGATCCCTGCCCAAACTATACTGCCACAGGGTTACACTCACATGATCCCTGCCCAAACTATACTGCCAGAGGGTTACACTCACATGATCCCTGCCCAAACTATACTGCCACAGGGTTACTCTCACATGATCCCTGCCCAAACTATACTGCCACAGGGTTACTCTCACATGATCCCTGCCCACACTATACTCCCACAGAGTTACACTCACATGATCCCTGCCCACACTATACTCCCACAGGGTTACACTCACATGATCCCTGCCCACACTATACTGCCACAGAGTTACACTCACATGATCCCTGCCCACACTATACTGCCACAGGGTTACACTCACATGATCCCTGCCCACACTATACTGCCACAGGGTTAACCTCACATGATCCCTAGCCACACTATACTGCCACAGGGTTACACTCACATGATCCCTGCCCAAACTATACTGCCACAGGGTTACACTCACATGATCCCTGCCCACACTATACTGCCACAGAGTTACATTCACATGATCCCTGCCCACACTATACTGCCACAGGGTTACACTCACATGATCCCTGCCCAAACTATACTGCCACAGGGTTAACCTCACATGATCCCTGCCCACACTATACTGCCACAGGGTTACACTCACATGATCCCTGCCCACACTATACTGCCACAGGGTTAGACTCACATGATCCCTGCCCAAACTATACTGCCACAGGGTTACACTCACATGATCCCTGCCCAAACTATACTGCCACAGGGTTACACTCACATGATCCCTGCCCACACTATACTGCCACAGGGTTACTCTCACATGATCCCTGCCCACACTATACTGCCACAGGGTTACTCTCACATGATCCCTGCCCAAACTATACTGCCACAGGGTTACACTCACATGATCACTGCCCACACTATACTCCCACAGGGTTACTCTCACATGATCCCTGCCCAAACTATACTGCCAGAGGGTTACTCTCACATGATCCCTGCCCACACTATACTGCCACAGGGTTACACTCACATGATCCCTGCCCAAACTATACTGCCACAGGGTTACTCTCACATGATCCCTGCCCAAACTATACTGCCACAGGGTTAACCTCACATGATCCCTGCCCAAACTATACTGCCACAGGGTTACTCTCACATGATCCCTGCCCACACTATACTGCCACAGGGTTACTCTCACATGATCCCTGCCCACACTATACTGCCACAGGGTTACTCTCACATGATCCCTGCCCACACTATACTGCCACAGGGTTACACTCACATGATCCCTGCCCACACTATACTCCCACAGGGTTACTCTCACATGATCCCTGCCCAAACTATACTGCCACAGGGTTACTCTCACATGATCCCTGCCCACACTATACTGCCACAGAGTTACACTCACATGATCCCTGCCCACACTATACTGCCACAGGGTTACACTCACATGATCCCTGCCCACACTATACTCCCACAGGGTTACTCTCACATGATCCCTGCCCAAACTATACTGCCACAGGGTTACACTCACATGATCCCTGCCCAAACTATACTGCCACAGGGTTACTCTCACATGATCCCTGCCCACACTATACTGCCACAGGGTTACACTCACATGATCCCTGCCCACACTATACTCCCACAGGGTTACTCTCACATGATCCCTGCCCACACTATACTGCCAAAGGGTTACACTCACATGATCCCTGCCCAAACTATACTGCCACAGGGTTACACTCACATGATCCCTGCCCACACTATACTCCCACAGGGTTACACTCACATGATCCCTGCCCACACTATACTCCCACAGGGTTACTCTCACATGATCCCTGCCCACACTATACTGCCACAGAGTTACACTCACATGATCCCTGCCCACACTATACTGCCACAGGGTTACACTCACATGATCCCTGCCCACACTATACTCCCACAGGGTTACTCTCACATGATCCCTGCCCACACTATACTGCCACAGGGTTACACTCACATGATCCCTGCCCAAACTATACTGCCACAGGGTTAACCTCACATGATCCCTGCCCAAACTATACTGCCACAGGGTTACTCTCACATGATCCCTGCCCAAACTATACTCCCACAGGGTTACACTCACATGATCCCTGCCCAAACTATACTGCCACAGGGTTACACTCACATGATCCCTGCCCAAACTATACTGCCACAGGGTTACTCTCACATGATCCCTGCCCACACTATACTCCCACAGGGTTACACTCACATGATCCCTGCCCAAACTATACTGCCACAGGGTTACACTCACATGATCCCTGCCCAAACTATACTGCCACAGGGTTACTCTCACATGATCCCTGCCCACACTATACTGCCACAGGGTTACTCTCACATGATCCCTGCCCAAAATATACTCCCACAGGGTTACACTCACATGATCCCTGCCCACACTATACTGCCACAGGGTTACTCTCACATGATCCCTGCCCAAACTATACTCCCACAGGGTTACACTCACATGATCCCTGCCCACACTATACTGCCACAGAGTTACACTCACATGATCCCTGCCCACACTATACTGCCACAGGGTTACACTCACATGATCCCTGCCCACACTATACTGCCACAGGGTTACTCTCACATGATCCCTGCCCACACTATACTGCCACAGGGTTACACTCACATGATCCCTGCCCAAACTATACTGCCACAGGGTTACACTCACATGATCCCTGCCCACACTATACTGCCACAGGGTTACACTCACATGATCCCTGCCCAAACTATACTGCCACAGGGTTACACTCACATGATCCCTGCCCAAACTATACTGCCACAGGGTTACTCTCACATGATCCCTGCCCACACTATACTGCCACAGGGTTAACCTCACATGATCCCTGCCCACACTATACTGCCACAGGGTTACACTCACATGATCCCTGCCCAAACTATACTGCCACAGGGTAACTCTCACATGATCCCTGCCCAAACTATACTGCCACAGCGTTACACTCACATGATCCCTGCCCAAACTATACTGCCACAGGGTTACTCTCACATGATCCCTGCCCAAACTATACTGCCACAGGGTTAACCTCACATGATCCCTGCCCAAACTATACTGCCACAGGGTTACTCTCACATGATCCCTGCCCAAACTATACTGCCACAGGGTTACACTCACATGATCCCTGCCCAAACTATACTGCCACAGGGTTACTCTCACATGATCCCTGCCCAAACTATACTGCCACAGGGTTAACCTCACATGATCCCTGCCCACACTATACTGCCACAGGGTTACACTCACATGATCCCTGCCCAAACTATACTGCCACAGGGTTAACCTCACATGATCCCTGCCCACACTATACTGCCACAGGGTTACTCTCACATGATCCCTGCCCAAACTATACTGCCACAGGGTTAACCTCACATGATCCCTGCCCAAACTATACTGCCACAGGGTTACTCTCACATGATCCCTGCCCAAACTATACTCCCACAGGGTTACTCTCACATGATCCCTGCCCAAACTATACTGCCACAGGGTTACACGCACATGATCCCTGCCCACACTATACTGCCACAGGGTTACTCTCACATGATCCCTGCCCACACTATACTGCCACAGGGTTACACTCACATGATCCCTGCCCACACTATACTGCCACAGGGTTACACTCACATGATCCCTGCCCAAACTATACTGCCACAGGGTTACACTCACATGATCCCTGCCCACACTATACTGCCACAGGGTTACTCTCACATGATCCCTGCCCAAACTATACTGCCACAGGGTTAACCTCACATGATCCCTGCCCAAACTATACTGCCACAGGGTTACTCTCACATGATCCCTGCCCACACTATACTGCCACAGGGTTACTCTCACATGATCCCTGCCCAAACTATACTGCCACAGGGTTAACCTCACATGATCCCTGCCCAAACTATACTGCCACAGGGTTACTCTCACATGATCCCTGCCCAAACTATACTGCCACAGGGTTACTCTCACATGATCCCTGCCCAAACTATACTGCCACAGGGTTACTCTCACATGATCCCTGCCCACACTATACTGCCACAGGGTTAACCTCACATGATCCCTGCCCACACTATACTGCCACAGGGTTACTCTCACATGATCCCTGCCCAAACTATACTCCCACAGGGTTACTCTCACATGATCCCTGCCCAAACTATACTGCCACAGGGTTACACGCACATGATCCCTGCCCACACTATACTGCCACAGGGTTACTCTCACATGATCCCTGCCCACACTATACTGCCACAGGGTTACACTCACATGATCCCTGCCCACACTATACTGCCACAGGGTTACACTCACATGATCCCTGCCCAAACTATACTGCCACAGGGTTACACTCACATGATCCCTGCCCACACTATACTGCCACAGGGTTACTCTCACATGATCCCTGCCCAAACTATACTGCCACAGGGTTAACCTCACATGATCCCTGCCCAAACTATACTGCCACAGGGTTACTCTCACATGATCCCTGCCCAAACTATACTCCCACAGGGTTACTCTCACATGATCCCTGCCCAAACTATACTGCCACAGGGTTACACGCACATGATCCCTGCCCACACTATACTGCCACAGGGTTACTCTCACATGATCCCTGCCCACACTATACTGCCACAGGGTTACACTCACATGATCCCTGCCCACACTATACTGCCACAGGGTTACACTCACATGATCCCTGCCCAAACTATACTGCCACAGGGTTACACTCACATGATCCCTGCCCACACTATACTGCCACAGGGTTACTCTCACATGATCCCTGCCCAAACTATACTGCCACAGGGTTAACCTCACATGATCCCTGCCCAAACTATACTGCCACAGGGTTACTCTCACATGATCCCTGCCCACACTATACTGCCACAGGGTTACTCTCACATGATCCCTGCCCAAACTATACTGCCACAGGGTTAACCTCACATGATCCCTGCCCAAACTATACTGCCACAGGGTTACTCTCACATGATCCCTGCCCAAACTATACTGCCACAGGGTTACTCTCACATGATCCCTGCCCAAACTATACTGCCACAGGGTTAACCTCACATGATCCCTGCCCAAACTATACTCCCACAGGGTTACTCTCACATGATCCCTGCCCAAACTATACTGCCACAGGGTTACACTCACATGATCCCTGCCCACACTATACTGCCACAGGGTTACTCTCACATGATCCCTGCCCACACTATACTGCCACAGGGTTACTCTCACATGATCCCTGCCCACACTATACTGCCACAGGGTTACTCTCACATGATCCCTGCCCACACTATACTGCCACAGGGTTAACCTCACATGATCCCTGCCCAAACTATACTGCCACAGGGTTACACTCACATGATCCCTGCCCACACTATACTGCCACAGGGTTACTCTCACATGATCCCTGCCCACACTATACTGCCACAGGGTTACACTCACATGATCCCTGCCCACACTATACTGCCACAGGGTTACACTCACATGATCCCTGCCCAAACTATACTGCCACAGGGTTAACCTCACATGATCCCTGCCCAAACTATACTGCCACAGGGTTAACCTCACATGATCCCTGCCCAAACTATACTGCCACAGGGTTACTCTCACATGATCCCTGCCCAAACTATACTGCCACAGGGTTACTCTCACATGATCCCTGCCCAAACTATACTGCCACAGGGTTAACCTCACATGATCCCTGCCCAAACTATACTGCCACAGGGTTACTCTCACATGATCCCTGCCCAAACTATACTGCCACAGGGTTACTCTCACATGATCCCTGCCCAAACTATACTGCCACAGGGTTACTCTCACATGATCCCTGCCCAAACTATACTGCCACAGGGTTAACCTCACATGATCCCTGCCCACACTATACTGCCACAGGGTTACACTCACATGATCCCTGCCCACACTATACTGCCACAGGGTTACACTCACATGATCCCTGCCCAAACTATACTGCCACAGGGTTACACTCACATGATCCCTGCCCAAACTATACTGCCACAGGGTTACACTCACATGATCCCTGCCCACACTATACTGCCACAGGGTTACTCTCACATGATCCCTGCCCACACTATACTGCCACAGGGTTACTCTCACATGATCCCTGCCCAAACTATACTGCCACAGGGTTACACTCACATGATCACTGCCCACACTATACTCCCACAGGGTTACTCTCACATGATCCCTGCCCAAACTATACTGCCAGAGGGTTACTCTCACATGATCCCTGCCCACACTATACTGCCACAGGGTTACACTCACATGATCCCTGCCCAAACTATACTGCCACAGGGTTACTCTCACATGATCCCTGCCCAAACTATACTGCCACAGGGTTAACCTCACATGATCCCTGCCCAAACTATACTGCCACAGGGTTACTCTCACATGATCCCTGCCCACACTATACTGCCACAGGGTTACTCTCACATGATCCCTGCCCACACTATACTGCCACAGGGTTACTCTCACATGATCCCTGCCCACACTATACTGCCACAGGGTTACACTCACATGATCCCTGCCCACACTATACTCCCACAGGGTTACTCTCACATGATCCCTGCCCAAACTATACTGCCACAGGGTTACTCTCACATGATCCCTGCCCACACTATACTGCCACAGAGTTACACTCACATGATCCCTGCCCACACTATACTGCCACAGGGTTACACTCACATGATCCCTGCCCACACTATACTCCCACAGGGTTACTCTCACATGATCCCTGCCCAAACTATACTGCCACAGGGTTACTCTCACATGATCCCTGCCCAAACTATACTGCCACAGGGTTACACTCACATGATCCCTGCCCAAACTATACTGCCACAGGGTTACTCTCACATGATCCCTGCCCACACTATACTCCCACAGGGTTACTCTCACATGATCCCTGCCCAAACTATACTGCCACAGGGTTACACTCACATGATCCCTGCCCAAACTATACTGCCACAGGGTTACTCTCACATGATCCCTGCCCACACTATACTGCCACAGGGTTACACTCACATGATCCCTGCCCACACTATACTCCCACAGGGTTACTCTCACATGATCCCTGCCCACACTATACTCCCACAGGGTTACTCTCACATGATCCCTGCCCACACTATACTGCCACAGAGTTACACTCACATGATCCCTGCCCACACTATACTGCCACAGGGTTACACTCACATGATCCCTGCCCACACTATACTCCCACAGGGTTACTCTCACATGATCCCTGCCCACACTATACTGCCACAGGGTTACACTCACATGATCCCTGCCCAAACTATACTGCCACAGGGTTACACTCACATGATCCCTGCCCAAACTATACTGCCACAGGGTTAACCTCACATGATCCCTGCCCACACTATACTGCCACAGGGTTACTCTCACATGATCCCTGCCCAAACTATACTGCCACAGGGTTAACCTCACATGATCCCTGCCCAAACTATACTGCCACAGGGTTACTCTCACATGATCCCTGCCCAAACTATACTCCCACAGGGTTACTCTCACATGATCCCTGCCCAAACTATACTGCCACAGGGTTACACGCACATGATCCCTGCCCACACTATACTGCCACAGGGTTACTCTCACATGATCCCTGCCCACACTATACTGCCACAGGGTTACACTCACATGATCCCTGCCCACACTATACTGCCACAGGGTTACACTCACATGATCCCTGCCCAAACTATACTGCCACAGGGTTACACTCACATGATCCCTGCCCACACTATACTGCCACAGGGTTACTCTCACATGATCCCTGCCCAAACTATACTGCCACAGGGTTAACCTCACATGATCCCTGCCCAAACTATACTGCCACAGGGTTACTCTCACATGATCCCTGCCCACACTATACTGCCACAGGGTTACTCTCACATGATCCCTGCCCAAACTATACTGCCACAGGGTTAACCTCACATGATCCCTGCCCAAACTATACTGCCACAGGGTTACTCTCACATGATCCCTGCCCAAACTATACTGCCACAGGGTTACTCTCACATGATCCCTGCCCAAACTATACTGCCACAGGGTTAACCTCACATGATCCCTGCCCAAACTATACTCCCACAGGGTTACTCTCACATGATCCCTGCCCAAACTATACTGCCACAGGGTTACACTCACATGATCCCTGCCCACACTATACTGCCACAGGGTTACTCTCACATGATCCCTGCCCACACTATACTGCCACAGGGTTACTCTCACATGATCCCTGCCCACACTATACTGCCACAGGGTTACTCTCACATGATCCCTGCCCACACTATACTGCCACAGGGTTAACCTCACATGATCCCTGCCCAAACTATACTGCCACAGGGTTACACTCACATGATCCCTGCCCACACTATACTGCCACAGGGTTACTCTCACATGATCCCTGCCCACACTATACTGCCACAGGGTTACACTCACATGATCCCTGCCCACACTATACTGCCACAGGGTTACACTCACATGATCCCTGCCCAAACTATACTGCCACAGGGTTAACCTCACATGATCCCTGCCCAAACTATACTGCCACAGGGTTAACCTCACATGATCCCTGCCCAAACTATACTGCCACAGGGTTACTCTCACATGATCCCTGCCCAAACTATACTGCCACAGGGTTACTCTCACATGATCCCTGCCCAAACTATACTGCCACAGGGTTAACCTCACATGATCCCTGCCCAAACTATACTGCCACAGGGTTACTCTCACATGATCCCTGCCCAAACTATACTGCCACAGGGTTACTCTCACATGATCCCTGCCCAAACTATACTGCCACAGGGTTACTCTCACATGATCCCTGCCCAAACTATACTGCCACAGGGTTAACCTCACATGATCCCTGCCCACACTATACTGCCACAGGGTTACACTCACATGATCCCTGCCCACACTATACTGCCACAGGGTTACACTCACATGATCCCTGCCCAAACTATACTGCCACAGGGTTACACTCACATGATCCCTGCCCAAACTATACTGCCACAGGGTTACACTCACATGATCCCTGCCCACACTATACTGCCACAGGGTTACTCTCACATGATCCCTGCCCACACTATACTGCCACAGGGTTACTCTCACATGATCCCTGCCCAAACTATACTGCCACAGGGTTACACTCACATGATCACTGCCCACACTATACTCCCACAGGGTTACTCTCACATGATCCCTGCCCAAACTATACTGCCAGAGGGTTACTCTCACATGATCCCTGCCCACACTATACTGCCACAGGGTTACACTCACATGATCCCTGCCCAAACTATACTGCCACAGGGTTACTCTCACATGATCCCTGCCCAAACTATACTGCCACAGGGTTAACCTCACATGATCCCTGCCCAAACTATACTGCCACAGGGTTACTCTCACATGATCCCTGCCCACACTATACTGCCACAGGGTTACTCTCACATGATCCCTGCCCACACTATACTGCCACAGGGTTACTCTCACATGATCCCTGCCCACACTATACTGCCACAGGGTTACACTCACATGATCCCTGCCCACACTATACTCCCACAGGGTTACTCTCACATGATCCCTGCCCAAACTATACTGCCACAGGGTTACTCTCACATGATCCCTGCCCACACTATACTGCCACAGAGTTACACTCACATGATCCCTGCCCACACTATACTGCCACAGGGTTACACTCACATGATCCCTGCCCACACTATACTCCCACAGGGTTACTCTCACATGATCCCTGCCCAAACTATACTGCCACAGGGTTACTCTCACATGATCCCTGCCCAAACTATACTGCCACAGGGTTACACTCACATGATCCCTGCCCAAACTATACTGCCACAGGGTTACTCTCACATGATCCCTGCCCACACTATACTCCCACAGGGTTACTCTCACATGATCCCTGCCCAAACTATACTGCCACAGGGTTACACTCACATGATCCCTGCCCAAACTATACTGCCACAGGGTTACTCTCACATGATCCCTGCCCACACTATACTGCCACAGGGTTACACTCACATGATCCCTGCCCACACTATACTCCCACAGGGTTACTCTCACATGATCCCTGCCCACACTATACTCCCACAGGGTTACTCTCACATGATCCCTGCCCACACTATACTGCCACAGAGTTACACTCACATGATCCCTGCCCACACTATACTGCCACAGGGTTACACTCACATGATCCCTGCCCACACTATACTCCCACAGGGTTACTCTCACATGATCCCTGCCCACACTATACTGCCACAGGGTTACACTCACATGATCCCTGCCCAAACTATACTGCCACAGGGTTAACCTCACATGATCCCTGCCCAAACTATACTGCCACAGGGTTACTCTCACATGATCCCTGCCCAAACTATACTCCCACAGGGTTACACTCACATGATCCCTGCCCAAACTATACTGCCACAGGGTTACACTCACATGATCCCTGCCCAAACTATACTGCCACAGGGTTACTCTCACATGATCCCTGCCCACACTATACTCCCACAGGGTTACACTCACATGATCCCTGCCCAAACTATACTGCCACAGGGTTACACTCACATGATCCCTGCCCAAACTATACTGCCACAGGGTTACTCTCACATGATCCCTGCCCACACTATACTGCCACAGGGTTACTCTCACATGATCCCTGCCCAAAATATACTCCCACAGGGTTACACTCACATGATCCCTGCCCACACTATACTGCCACAGGGTTACTCTCACATGATCCCTGCCCAAACTATACTCCCACAGGGTTACACTCACATGATCCCTGCCCACACTATACTGCCACAGAGTTACACTCACATGATCCCTGCCCACACTATACTGCCACAGGGTTACACTCACATGATCCCTGCCCACACTATACTGCCACAGGGTTACTCTCACATGATCCCTGCCCACACTATACTGCCACAGGCTTACACTCACATGATCCCTGCCCAAACTATACTGCCACAGGGTTACACTCACATGATCCCTGCCCACACTATACTGCCACAGGGTTACACTCACATGATCCCTGCCCAAACTATACTGCCACAGGGTTACACTCACATGATCCCTGCCCAAACTATACTGCCACAGGGTTACTCTCACATGATCCCTGCCCACACTATACTGCCACAGGGTTAACCTCACATGATCCCTGCCCACACTATACTGCCACAGGGTTACACTCACATGATCCCTGCCCAAACTATACTGCCACAGGGTAACTCTCACATGATCCCTGCCCAAACTATACTGCCACAGCGTTACACTCACATGATCCCTGCCCAAACTATACTGCCACAGGGTTACTCTCACATGATCCCTGCCCAAACTATACTGCCACAGGGTTAACCTCACATGATCCCTGCCCAAACTATACTGCCACAGGGTTACTCTCACATGATCCCTGCCCAAACTATACTGCCACAGGGTTACACTCACATGATCCCTGCCCAAACTATACTGCCACAGGGTTACTCTCACATGATCCCTGCCCAAACTATACTGCCACAGGGTTAACCTCACATGATCCCTGCCCACACTATACTGCCACAGGGTTACACTCACATGATCCCTGCCCAAACTATACTGCCACAGGGTTAACCTCACATGATCCCTGCCCACACTATACTGCCACAGGGTTACTCTCACATGATCCCTGCCCAAACTATACTGCCACAGGGTTAACCTCACATGATCCCTGCCCAAACTATACTGCCACAGGGTTACTCTCACATGATCCCTGCCCAAACTATACTCCCACAGGGTTACTCTCACATGATCCCTGCCCAAACTATACTGCCACAGGGTTACACGCACATGATCCCTGCCCACACTATACTGCCACAGGGTTACTCTCACATGATCCCTGCCCACACTATACTGCCACAGGGTTACACTCACATGATCCCTGCCCACACTATACTGCCACAGGGTTACACTCACATGATCCCTGCCCAAACTATACTGCCACAGGGTTACACTCACATGATCCCTGCCCACACTATACTGCCACAGGGTTACTCTCACATGATCCCTGCCCAAACTATACTGCCACAGGGTTAACCTCACATGATCCCTGCCCAAACTATACTGCCACAGGGTTACTCTCACATGATCCCTGCCCACACTATACTGCCACAGGGTTACTCTCACATGATCCCTGCCCAAACTATACTGCCACAGGGTTAACCTCACATGATCCCTGCCCAAACTATACTGCCACAGGGTTACTCTCACATGATCCCTGCCCACACTATACTGCCACAGGGTTACTCTCACATGATCCCTGCCCAAACTATACTGCCACAGGGTTAACCTCACATGATCCCTGCCCAAACTATACTGCCACAGGGTTACTCTCACATGATCCCTGCCCAAACTATACTGCCACAGGGTTACTCTCACATGATCCCTGCCCAAACTATACTGCCACAGGGTTACTCTCACATGATCCCTGCCCACACTATACTGCCACAGGGTTAACCTCACATGATCCCTGCCCACACTATACTGCCACAGGGTTACTCTCACATGATCCCTGCCCAAACTATACTCCCACAGGGTTACTCTCACATGATCCCTGCCCAAACTATACTGCCACAGGGTTACACGCACATGATCCCTGCCCACACTATACTGCCACAGGGTTACTCTCACATGATCCCTGCCCACACTATACTGCCACAGGGTTACACTCACATGATCCCTGCCCACACTATACTGCCACAGGGTTACACTCACATGATCCCTGCCCAAACTATACTGCCACAGGGTTACACTCACATGATCCCTGCCCACACTATACTGCCACAGGGTTACTCTCACATGATCCCTGCCCAAACTATACTGCCACAGGGTTAACCTCACATGATCCCTGCCCAAACTATACTGCCACAGGGTTACTCTCACATGATCCCTGCCCACACTATACTGCCACAGGGTTACTCTCACATGATCCCTGCCCAAACTATACTGCCACAGGGTTAACCTCACATGATCCCTGCCCAAACTATACTGCCACAGGGTTACTCTCACATGATCCCTGCCCAAACTATACTGCCACAGGGTTACTCTCACATGATCCCTGCCCAAACTATACTGCCACAGGGTTACTCTCACATGATCCCTGCCCACACTATACTGCCACAGGGTTAACCTCACATGATCCCTGCCCACACTATACTGCCACAGGGTTACACTCACATGATCCCTGCCCAAACTATACTGCCACAGGGTAACTCTCACATGATCCCTGCCCAAACTATACTGCCACAGCGTTACACTCACATGATCCCTGCCCAAACTATACTGCCACAGGGTTACTCTCACATGATCCCTGCCCAAACTATACTGCCACAGGGTTAACCTCACATGATCCCTGCCCAAACTATACTGCCACAGGGTTACTCTCACATGATCCCTGCCCAAACTATACTGCCACAGGGTTACACTCACATGATCCCTGCCCAAACTATACTGCCACAGGGTTACTCTCACATGATCCCTGCCCAAACTATACTGCCACAGGGTTAACCTCACATGATCCCTGCCCACACTATACTGCCACAGGGTTACACTCACATGATCCCTGCCCAAACTATACTGCCACAGGGTTAACCTCACATGATCCCTGCCCACACTATACTGCCACAGGGTTACTCTCACATGATCCCTGCCCAAACTATACTGCCACAGGGTTAACCTCACATGATCCCTGCCCAAACTATACTGCCACAGGGTTACTCTCACATGATCCCTGCCCAAACTATACTCCCACAGGGTTACTCTCACATGATCCCTGCCCAAACTATACTGCCACAGGGTTACACGCACATGATCCCTGCCCACACTATACTGCCACAGGGTTACTCTCACATGATCCCTGCCCACACTATACTGCCACAGGGTTACACTCACATGATCCCTGCCCACACTATACTGCCACAGGGTTACACTCACATGATCCCTGCCCAAACTATACTGCCACAGGGTTACACTCACATGATCCCTGCCCACACTATACTGCCACAGGGTTACTCTCACATGATCCCTGCCCAAACTATACTGCCACAGGGTTAACCTCACATGATCCCTGCCCAAACTATACTGCCACAGGGTTACTCTCACATGATCCCTGCCCACACTATACTGCCACAGGGTTACTCTCACATGATCCCTGCCCAAACTATACTGCCACAGGGTTAACCTCACATGATCCCTGCCCAAACTATACTGCCACAGGGTTACTCTCACATGATCCCTGCCCAAACTATACTGCCACAGGGTTACTCTCACATGATCCCTGCCCAAACTATACTGCCACAGGGTTAACCTCACATGATCCCTGCCCAAACTATACTCCCACAGGGTTACTCTCACATGATCCCTGCCCAAACTATACTGCCACAGGGTTACACTCACATGATCCCTGCCCACACTATACTGCCACAGGGTTACTCTCACATGATCCCTGCCCACACTATACTGCCACAGGGTTACTCTCACATGATCCCTGCCCACACTATACTGCCACAGGGTTACTCTCACATGATCCCTGCCCACACTATACTGCCACAGGGTTAACCTCACATGATCCCTGCCCAAACTATACTGCCACAGGGTTACACTCACATGATCCCTGCCCACACTATACTGCCACAGGGTTACTCTCACATGATCCCTGCCCACACTATACTGCCACAGGGTTACACTCACATGATCCCTGCCCACACTATACTGCCACAGGGTTACACTCACATGATCCCTGCCCAAACTATACTGCCACAGGGTTAACCTCACATGATCCCTGCCCAAACTATACTGCCACAGGGTTACTCTCACATGATCCCTGCCCAAACTATACTCCCACAGGGTTACTCTCACATGATCCCTGCCCAAACTATACTGCCACAGGGTTACACTCACATGATCCCTGCCCAAACTATACTGCCACAGGGTTACTCTCACATGATCCCTGCCCACACTATACTGCCACAGGGTTACTCTCACATGATCCCTGCCCACACTATACTGCCACAGGGTTACACTCACATGATCCCTGCCCAAACTATACTGCCACAGGGTTAACCTCACATGATCCCTGCCCAAACTATACTGCCACAGGGTTACTCTCACATGATCCCTGCCCAAACTATACTCCCACAGGGTTACTCTCACATGATCCCTGCCCAAACTATACTGCCACAGGGTTACACTCACATGATCCCTGCCCAAACTATACTGCCACAGGGTTAACCTCACATGATCCCTGCCCACACTATACTGCCACAGGGTTAACCTCACATGATCCCTGCCCAAACTATACTGCCACAGGGTTACTCTCACATGATCCCTGCCCAAACTATACTGCCACAGGGTTAACCTCACATGATCCCTGCCCAAACTATACTGCCACAGGGTTACTCTCACATGATCCCTGCCCAAATTATACTGCCACAGGGTTACTCTCACATGATCCCTGCCCAAACTATACTGCCACAGGGTTACTCTCACATGATCCCTGCCCAAACTATACTGCCACAGGGTTACTCTCACATGATCCCTGCCCAAACTATACTGCCACAGGGTTACTCTCACATGATCCCTGCCCACACTATACTGCCACAGGGTTACACTCACATGATCCCTGCCCAAACTATACTGCCACAGGGTTACTCTCACATGATCCCTGCCCAAACTATACTGCCACAGGGTTAACCTCACATGATCCCTGCCCAAACTATACTCCCACAGGGTTACTCTCACATGATCCCTGCCCAAACTATACTGCCACAGGGTTACTCTCACATGATCCCTGCCCAAACTATACTGCCACAGGGTTAACCTCACATGATCCCTGCCCAAACTATACTGCCACAGGGTTACTCTCACATGATCCCTGCCCAAACTATACTGCCACAGGGTTAACCTCACATGATCCCTACCCAAACTATACTGCCACAGGGTTACTCTCACATGATCCCTGCCCAAACTATACTCCCACAGGGTTACTCTCACATGATCCCTGCCCAAACTATACTGCCACAGGGTTACACTCACATGATCCCTGCCCACACTATACTGCCACAGGGTTACTCTCACATGATCCCTGCCCAAACTATACTGCCACAGGGTTAACCTCACATGATCCCTGCCCAAACTATACTGCCACAGGGTTAACCTCACATGATCCCTGCCCAAACTATACTGCCACAGGGTTACTCTCACATGATCCCTGCCCAAACTATACTGCCACAGGGTTACACTCACATGATCCCTGCCCACACTATACTGCCACAGGGTTACACTCACATGATCCCTGCCCAAACTATACTGCCACAGGGTTACTCTCACATGATCCCTGCCCAAACTATACTGCCACAGGGTTAACCTCACATGATCCCTGCCCAAACTATACTCCCACAGGGTTACTCTCACATGATCCCTGCCCAAACTATACTGCCACAGGGTTACACTCACATGATCCCTGCCCACACTATACTGCCACAGGGTTACTCTCACATGATCCCTGCCCAAACTATACTGCCACAGGGTTAACCTCACATGATCCCTGCCCAAACTATACTGCCACAGGGTTACACTCACATGATCCCTGCCCAAACTATACTGCCACAGGGTTACACTCACATGATCCCTGCCCACACTATACTGCCACAGGGTTAACCTCACATGATCCCTGCCCAAACTATACTGCCACAGGGTTAACCTCACATGATCCCTGCCCAAACTATACTGCCACAGGGTTACATTCACATGATCCCTGCCCAAACTATACTGCCACAGGGTAACTCTCACATGATCCCTGCCCAAACTATACTCCCACAGGGTTACTCTCACATGATCCCTGCCCAAACTATACTGCCACAGGGTTACTCTCACATGATCCCTGCCCAAACTATACTGCCACAGGGTTAACCTCACATGATCCCTGCCCAAACTATACTGCCACAGGGTTACATTCACATGATCCCTGCCCAAACTATACTCCCACAGGGTTACTCTCACATGATCCCTGCCCAAACTATACTGCCACAGGGTTACTCTCACATGATCCCTGCCCAAACTATACTGCCACAGGGTTACACTCACATGATCCCTGCCCAAACTATACTGCCACAGGGTTACTCTCACATGATCCCTGCCCACACTATACTGCCACAGAGTTACACTCACATGATCCCTGCCCAAACTATACTGCCACAGAGTTACACTCACATGATCCCTGCCCAAACTATACTGCCACAGAGTTACACTCACATGATCCCTGCCCACACTATACTGCAACAGGGTTAACCTCACATGATCCCTGCCCAAACTATACTGCCACAGGGTTAACCTCACATGATCCCTGCCCAAACTGTACTGCCACAGGGTTAACTGGTTGGAACGCGTGTTTGCAGGTGGGGGGGTCACAGTCTGTCAAAGATAGGTAGTCAATCAGTAGTCTCTGTAATATTTATGACCCAATCTCACTTTGTCCTGCAAGCTGATATTTAATTTGTTTAATCAGGGAGTGGCTTTATTTTTAGTTGCAGTCTTTTTATTTGGTATGAGATGTGTTTGGGTAACATGAGAGAATGAACATACTGTATATACAGTGGGGACGGAAAGTATTCAGGCAGTGACAGAATTTTTGTTGTTTTGCCTCTGTACTCCAGCACATTGGATTCGAAATGGAACAATGACTATGAGGTTAAAGTGCAGACTTTAAGCTTTAGTTTGAGGATTTTTACATCCATATCGGGTGAACTGTGTAGCAATTGTAGCCCTGTTTATACACAGCCCCCCCCCCCCCCCCCCTCCCATTTTAGGGGACGTAAAGTAATTGGACAAATTAACATAAACTTAAATAAAGTAATCATATTTAATATTTGATTGCATATCATTTGTATGCTATGAGTTCCTGATGTCTGTGACCCAACACCATCAAAAGACTCTTCATATCTTATTTTCAAGTGCTCTTACAAGCGATACTATAACCTCTCTGCATTTGAATGGATCTCTATGGGAATTGGAGGGGGGGTAGATTAAGCTGTAAAATACATTGTTGGCTAAATGGCTGTAAGTCATCAACGGTCTGGGGTATCAAACAAGCCTCAAACTATCACTCTGCTGCCAGATATGCAGTAGATAAGGATGAAGCACTTTAAGGATTGTTTATCCTGACTTATTTTTCTATAGAGTTCAATAGGAAAATGAGTCAGGAGAAACAACCCTTAACCTTAAAGTCATCCATCGGGAGTCTGCACTTTAACCTCATAGTCACTGCTCCATTTCAAATCCAATGTTCTAGAGTACAGCGCCCAAAATTGTGTCACTGTCCGAATACTTTCGATGTCCACTGTATATATATAAGAAATATATATACAGTATATTTATATACAGATCCTTTCCAAAAAATTAGAATATCATGGAAAAGTTTTTTTTTTTCCATAATTACATTCAAAAAGTGAAACTTTCATAGATTATAGATTCATTACACACAAAGTGAAATATTTCTAGCCTTTATTTGTTTAATTTTTCATAATTTTGGCTTACAGCTCCAGAAAACTCCCAAAACAGTATTTCAAGAAATTCGAATAGTGTGTCGAAAATCAGCATTTACTTCAGTTATTTCAGAGAATGAATGTTTTAGACTGAGTGTCACACTATCATCTAATTTACTCAAAACACCTGCAAAGTTTATTTCAGTTTGGTTCAGTATGGGGAAGACTGCAGACTTGACAATTGGCCAGAAGGCCATCATTGACACCCTCCAGAAGATGGGTAAGCCACAAAAGGTCATCGCTAAGGAGGCTGGCTGTTCACAGAGTGCAGTGTCCAAGCATATCAATAGAAAGTTTAGTGGAAGGGAAAAATGTGGCAGGAGAAGGTGCACAAGCAAAAGAGATGACCGTAGGCTTCAGCGGATTGTCAAGCAAAGACGATTCCAAAATTTGGTGGAGATGCAGAGGGAGTGGACTGAGGCTGGAGTCAGTGCTTCAAAAACCACCACGTACAGACGTATCCGGGACATGGGCTACAACTGTCGGATTCCTCGAGTCAAGCCACTCCACTCATTCTCTGAAATAACTATTAAATGCTATTAAATTAAGTAAATGCTGATTTTCGACACACTATTCTAATTTCTTGAAATACTGTTTTGGGGGTTTTCTGGAGCTGTAAGCCAAAATTATGAAAAACGAAACAAATAAAGGCTAGAAATATTTCACTTTGTGTGTAATGAATCTATAATCTATGAAAGTTTCACTTTTTGAATGGAATTATGGAAAAAAAACAACTTTTCCATGATATTCTAATTTTTTGGAAAGGATCTGTATATATATATATATATATTTCTTATTGTCCTTTTATCGAGAAGGGTCCGGCTGCAGCATGGCGTGAGGGGCGTGGCGTGAGGGGGTGGATTGTGAGCCTCCAGTTAAACCACAGAACTATAGAAGAACTAGAGAGGCAACTGCCTTCTCAAAAAGGCGCTTTTTCCACGGCCCAGTTTTTTCTCTGATTGACCAACGTGACAATGTCAGGTGGTCATTTTGTCCCTTTTACACAGAGTAATAGCTGTCACTGTAACTCTAGTTAGTGAAAACCGCTAAGTTATGCTCACAGAACTGATTTATTTTGAGCGATGAGAGGGTACACGCATGTAAACCGACATACAAGAGCAACATAAAATAGTAAACGCAGCCACAATAACTTTTCATGGAACGTGTTTTTCATGTAAGCTACAATGCACTGTCCTATATAGCCTAGCTAGGCTACTATAGGCAACGGGGAGCATTCCCCTAACGTCAATGTTAATGACATGTTGGATCCACCATGCTTTCCCTTGTATTAAAACAAAGTTCTTTCCAGCCCGTTTTCCTGAGTACAGCACCCACCCAGACCTTGTGAAGACAATCGATGTTATGTGAAAATTATGTTTCACATACTTAAATGATGATTATTGTACCTGCTTGTTTATTTACCATCTGTGCTATTGCAGTCGGTGATCCCAACTGCTTTTTCAGGCTTTCCGTGAACCAGCGGTGCTTGCCCGGCTAATAGCGTGAGGTGTTGCCTGAATAATGAGAAATCGTGATGGAAATGGCCACAGTGAATAGCCTATTTTGCAGGTATAGCCTCCCCGGAATGTCAATGTGAGACTGATGAATTATGGTGATCTTGTAGCGTATGTTAGACAGATTAATGTGTAAGGCTAGGTAGGCTATCTTGTTGAAATTGCCTCACAGCCTAACCATTACCACAACTGAAAATTCAGATAAATGAGCCTCGAATAGTTAAAAAAAATGTTTAAGTTTTCTCGTTAACTAGCGTTATTAACAAGCTGTTTTGTTCGTAACATTAACTAGCTACTCGCCGTTATGTTGTTCGAAGCTGTGTGAACAAAGCACAACGAACACGCTATAGGCTATGCCGTCATATGCATCGTTGAGAGGGGTGTAAATCTAGGTTGACAGACGTGTCAATTAAATTTATTTTATCCCTAAATTAGCTAAGGTTTTACCCGGATATAGCCTGGCTACATCCTAGCTGGTTAGAAATACTCACTTTTCAAACAAATTAGCCGACCAGATAGCATGCTGATAACAGGCCACTAGTCAATTAACGTTGGACTACGCTGCTGTTTTTCATCCAGTGATGCATCAGCGGGGCAATGTTAGTAAAGCTGGAGGATTGTGTATGTTGGGAGCGGTCTGTGAGCAAAGTGAAGCTGGAGCCCAGTACTAATCGGTCTTTGAAGGTGTTCATCTCTGGTCATTTTGATGCCTACAGATCTGTATCGGGGGACTTACAAACTAACTTTCTTTTCAGTTTCATCTGTAATTATATGTAACATTAATTATAGGCCCCATCAAAGTGTATTTTTGAGGTAACATATTCACCACGAATTATGTGGGAAATTTGGGGCTCAAGCCCTCCTGTCTGGAGGAGGCCTACAGAGTGCTCAGAGTGTGAGAGCAGTCGGATTTGCTGACGGGTCTCTGTCCGACCAGCAGACGTCCGAGTCCGATAACGCTAACGTTAGATTGCTTCTGGCAAACATATCTCTTCTTGGCCTCCTTGGGAGAGCGGCAAGACGGAGAAAGGCCAAGTTTAATTCATGCCTGGAGTTTGGGTCTTGAGACCTTCTGGTCTGACGACACTAAACGTGAGCTCAGCATATCACCCAGACAGTTAATAGTTAACTAGTTAAGAGTGATTTATAATATTTTACCAATAACCAAAGAGTCATTATTTAATTTTCACTTCTAATATATTTAATTCAGAACAGCAGAGAAAATAGAGGGAAAATTCCAAGTTCAACAGCACCTTCACTTCAACTTATTACTCAATAAAAGTATCATTCTGTCAAAATATTGATCTTTCCTTTCAAATTAAATTACTATCTTGAATAATCACAATCTCATATTAACAATTAGGTCACTTTCAATAAGGGTCACATCTTCGATATTTAATTGTATTTTATTTGATGCATTCTATTTGAAACATTTAATTTGATCGCATTCACAGTAATTTGATTCAACATTTCATTTGATTGCAATTTAAAGAATTCATAATTTATTTAATAATTTTTGTTGCTTCCACCCCTCACAGTAGAGATGTAGTATTTCAGTATGTTAGCTGTAGATGTAGTATTTCAGTATGTTAGCTGTAGATGTAGTATTTCAGTATGTTAGCTGTAGATGTAGTATTTCAGTCCGACAGACAGCTGTAGATGTTGTATTTCAGTCTGTTAGCTGCAGATGTTATATTTCAGTCTGTTAGCTGTAGATGTAGTATTTCAGTCCGTTAGCTGTAGATGTAGTATTTTACTCCGTTAGCTGTAGATGTATTATTTCAGTCTGTTAGCTGTAGATGTAGTATTTCAGTCCGTTAGCTGTAGATGTAGTATTTCAGTCTGTTAGCTGTAGATGTAGTATTTTAGTCTGTTAGCTGTAGATGTAGTATTTCAGTCTGTTAGCTGTAGATGTAGTATTTCAGTCCGTTAGCTGTAGATGTAGTATTTCAGTCCGTTAGCTGTAGATGTAGTATTTCAGTCCGTTAGCTGTAGATGTAGTATTTCAGTCTGTTAGCTGTAGATGTAGTATTTTAGTCTGTTAGCTGCAGATGTTGTATTTCAGTCTGTTAGCTGCAGATGTTGTATTTCAGTTTGTTAGCTGTAGATGTATTTCAGTCCGACAGCCAGGGTCTAAAATTAATACCAAGAGCAAAATGTTGGTAAATATGCTCTCTGGCCCAAAAAGGAAGGCACCAAACAATGATAATGTGGACAGAAATTAACATGTATGAACCCTGTGTAAATATGCATTTTGCTTTAGCAATGTTACTTAATATCTATATTAAAGACAATCTTTAAGAATGGCGAAAATGTATATTAATAAATGTTATATTTCTCATTTAAAATAGTTATTGCAGTGATGATAGTACAATTTAATTATTTTGGCCGGTAATGTTTCTCATCTTGTTGTCGGCTTGTTGGTTGGTCCACCAGGTTACTGTTCGACTGTCCTATCAACAAATTCGGTGATTTAATTTATGATTGTCATTTTAAGTAATAATTATTAAATTAAATCCATTAAATATATTTTAATGTAGGTTGAGTGAGGGATTTTCGCATTCGATACCACTTGTGTTCTGCTAAATTATTGTAATGTAATGTAATGTGTTCAGTATTCAGAGTGCTGCTGGATTCAGGAAATGCACATTTTTACTTAATCCTCACTTCCCTGACACACTCTAGAGGTAGTAATTGAGCCTCTGTTTGACAGACTTGCAGCCTTTGACAGAGAACATCTTGGTCTCCTGGGGGAAGTAGGGAATGTCGTTGGCGATCTTCCCAGCGATGGCGGTATCAGGCGCTAGTTTGAGAGTGTGCATCTCTGCCAGAGCACACATGACTACATGCTTGTGCTCTAGAGGCAGGAAAGGGACAAAGAAATCCACAACATTGCTGTCAATCAGGCTGGAGCGCCAGAACCCACCTGCAAATATAAATACACAGATGAGCTACACACATACACACACACACAGGTGAGATACACACACACACACACACACACACACATGTGGGCTACACACACCTACAGATACAGAGTCCAGTGGTAAGGTGGTTCAGTGGTAATTAAATTGATGTTATGTTCTATAAAAACATCACTAGTCTTTGCACTATTGAAATTGAATTAACATATAGTATAGTGTCCATTAGCTGTATACATTTTAGTTATTTAAAAAAAATATTCTATTAAGATATGCCTCACATTTTTGGCCAATGCTGAAAATGTTCACATTTACAGAGAGACAGGCAGGTAAGGAGTTGATCGTACCGTTCTTATTGTTGAAAAGGTCATTGTTAATGGCAGTCTCCAGGCCCTGGCTGTTCAGCTTAATATCCTCCCTCTCCTTGCCAGCTTTCAAGAAATCCAGCGCCATTTTGTTTATGACCCGCCCACCATCATTACTATCAGGAGAGAATGTGGAGTTAGAGGTGTGTTATTGTCAGACATAGGTTTGGTTAAGGTGAAGTGTAGGTGAGTCTAACCACCTGAGAAAGAGGAAAATGGCCTGCCGATAGGACACTCCATCCACCTGCGTGTAGTGATCCAGGAAGCACTTGATAGTGTCAGTAAGTACCCGGGTTCATCTTGTCCATCTCGTCAAAGATGAACATAGAACGTGGACAAACAGACACGTTTCCTCTGATCCACTGCTGCAGCTGAGCCTACAGACAGACACAGAGACTGTTGGTGGCTGATAGAGGGCGGGGTTTCCCCACTGGTTGCATGGCTGAAGACTGTTCAATCACCTTCTTATATTTAGTTTGTACAGGGTTGCTCTGTTCCTGTAGGGGGCAGTATAAGAGGTAGTTTGTACAGGGTTGCTATGTTCCTGTAGGGGGCAGTATAAGACGTAGGTTGTACAGGGTTGCTCTGTTCCTGTAGGGGGCAGTATAAGAGGTAGTTTGTACAGGGTTGCTCTGCTCCTGTAGGGGGCAGTATAAGAGGTAGTTTGTACAGGATTGCTATGTTCCTGTAGGGGGCAGTATAAGAGGTAGGTTGTATAGGGTTGCTCTGCTCCTGTAGGGGGCAGTATAAGAGGTAGTTTGTACAGGGTTGCTATGTTCCTGTAGGGGGCAGTATAAGAGGTAGTTTGTACAGGGTTGCTATGTTCCTGTAGGGGGCAGTATAAGAGGTAGTTTGTACAGGGTTACTCTGCTCCTGTAGGGGGCAGTATAAGAGGTTGTTTGTACAGGGTTGCTATGTTCCTGTAGGGGGCAGTATAAGAGGTAGGTTGTACAGGGTTACTCTGCTCCTGTAGGGGGCAGTATAAGAGGTAGTTTGTACAAGGTTGCTATGTTCCTGTAGGGGGCAGTATAAGAGGTAGGTTGTACAGGGTTGCTATGTTCCTGTAGGGGGCAGTATAAGAGGTAGGTTGTACAGGGTTGCTATGTTCCTGTAGGGGGCAGTATAAGAGGTAGTTTGTACAGGGTTGCTCTGTTCCTGTAGGGGGCAGTATAAGAGGTAGTTTGTACAGGGTTACTCTGCTCCTGTAGGGGGCAGTATAAGAGGTAGTTTGTACAGGGTTGCTCTGTTCCTGTAGGGGGCAGTATAAGAGGTAGGTTGTACAGGGTTGCTCTGCTCCTGTAGGGGGCAGTATAAGAGGTAGTTTGTACAGGGTTACTCTGCTCCTGTAGGGGGCAGTATAAGAGGTAGTTTGTACAGGGTTGCTATGTTCCTGTAGGGGGCAGTATAAGAGGTAGGTTGTACAGGGTTGCTATGTTCCTGTAGGGGGCAGTATAAGAGGTAGTTTGTACAGGGTTGCTCTGTTCCTGTAGGGGGCAGTATAAGAGGTAGTTTGTACAGGGTTACTCTGCTCCTGTAGGGGGCAGTATAAGAGGTAGTTTGTACAGGGTTGCTATGTTCCTGTAGGGGGCAGTATAAGAGGTAGGTTGTACAGGGTTGCTCTGTTCCTGTAGGGGGCAGTATAAGAGGTAGTTTGTACAGGGTTGCTCTGCTCCTGTAGGGGGCAGTATAAGAGGTAGTTTGTACAGGGTTGCTATGTTCCTGTAGGGGGCAGTATAAGACGTAGGTTGTACAGGGTTGCTCTGTTCCTGTAGGGGGCAGTATAAGAGGTAGTTTGTACAGGGTTGCTCTGCTCCTGTAGGGGGCAGTATAAGAGGTAGTTTGTACAGGATTGCTATGTTCCTGTAGGGGGCAGTATAAGAGGTAGGTTGTATAGGGTTGCTCTGCTCCTGTAGGGGGCAGTATAAGAGGTAGTTTGTACAGGGTTGCTATGTTCCTGTAGGGGGCAGTATAAGAGGTAGTTTGTACAGGGTTGCTATGTTCCTGTAGGGGGCAGTATAAGAGGTAGTTTGTACAGGGTTACTCTGCTCCTGTAGGGGGCAGTATAAGAGGTTGTTTGTACAGGGTTGCTATGTTCCTGTAGGGGGCAGTATAAGAGGTAGGTTGTACAGGGTTACTCTGCTCCTGTAGGGGGCAGTATAAGAGGTAGTTTGTACAAGGTTGCTATGTTCCTGTAGGGGGCAGTATAAGAGGTAGGTTGTACAGGGTTGCTATGTTCCTGTAGGGGGCAGTATAAGAGGTAGGTTGTACAGGGTTGCTATGTTCCTGTAGGGGGCAGTATAAGAGGTAGTTTGTACAGGGTTGCTCTGTTCCTGTAGGGGGCAGTATAAGAGGTAGTTTGTACAGGGTTACTCTGCTCCTGTAGGGGGCAGTATAAGAGGTAGTTTGTACAGGGTTGCTCTGTTCCTGTAGGGGGCAGTATAAGAGGTAGGTTGTACAGGGTTGCTCTGCTCCTGTAGGGGGCAGTATAAGAGGTAGTTTGTACAGGGTTACTCTGCTCCTGTAGGGGGCAGTATAAGAGGTAGTTTGTACAGGGTTGCTATGTTCCTGTAGGGGGCAGTATAAGAGGTAGGTTGTACAGGGTTGCTATGTTCCTGTAGGGGGCAGTATAAGAGGTAGTTTGTACAGGGTTGCTCTGTTCCTGTAGGGGGCAGTATAAGAGGTAGTTTGTACAGGGTTACTCTGCTCCTGTAGGGGGCAGTATAAGAGGTAGTTTGTACAGGGTTGCTATGTTCCTGTAGGGGGCAGTATAAGAGGTAGGTTGTACAGGGTTGCTCTGTTCCTGTAGGGGGCAGTATAAGAGGTAGTTTGTACAGGGTTGCTCTGCTCTGTGTGGCTGGAATGTGCTTACCTTGTAGGTGTCCACCTTGGCGCTGTGTGGGAAGTGATGAGTGGCGATGAACAGGTGCACCTGGGTGCTCAGGTCTCCTCCTTCGAAGAGGTTCTTAGCGATGATCTTGGCAACGAGATTCTTCCCTGTTCCGGAGCTCCCGTGGAGAGAGAGGACCAAAGGTTTAGAGGGGTTATTGTCCTCCATAAACCCCGTCACTGCCTTCAGAATGACCTCAGAGGCCAGGTGCTGGCCATAGAGAGAATTTCTCAAATCAAAGGCCAAACCTGTGGGGAACACACAGTGTGGATGCAGAGGAAGCAGGAACACAGCAGGGAATCCATTCAACCACATGAGGGCAGAGTGAAGGAGCAATGGACACAATATTGACCAAGTCTATACTGAGGGTATTTTTGCCGGAAAAGTTAGCTTGCAAGTTGGCTAAAATTGTACATGTACTATGAACATAACAAATCAAATGTGAATATGGCATGTTCCCTATCCTAGCAAGTCTAGCCAACATTATCATAGATACATAACCTAGCACAGCAGTTGCCTCTTATACAATCTCTGAACCCATTGGCTAAACTTCCAGAGCACAAGGCAAATCAAGGCAACCTCAAAAACGGAGGCGTATCTTGATAAACAGCGAGAATAAATAACAAAAGAACCTCACGCACTAAATCATTAGGCATAACTGGAGGTT
The DNA here is from genome assembly GCA_029718625.1 of Synaphobranchus kaupii. Lineage (NCBI taxonomy): Eukaryota > Metazoa > Chordata > Actinopteri > Anguilliformes > Synaphobranchidae > Synaphobranchus > Synaphobranchus kaupii. The sequence continues at coordinate 127,063,995 of CM056377.1, forward strand.
AGAGAAACAAAGCAAAAACTCGAAAAAACGAGTGAAAGCAAGGAACAGAAAAGAAAACCTGTTATCCAAAGCTCTATAGGCAAAAGAGCTTGAAAACAAAGGGTAACAGGTAAAAAGAATAAGGATAATGAAAACGATTGGAAAGAAAAGAGAAAACCAATCTAATCCTAATTTCTTAAACTGGACTTGCTGCGTTTCCTATTCGTACAAACCAGAAATGCACTGACCGAATTTTCTATACTTTACCGACTTTGTTGTCAACATAGCAAAGACAATATCAAAGTGTCGGAAATGCGGAAGTCCTGGGCTATGTATAGTCAGCAGGAAACACAAAACAGGTGTAGGGAATAATTGTCAGGCAAAAAAATCCGATAGAGCGTCCTGACGACGCCAAAAGGGAAACCAAAACGTAGAACAGCAAAGGCTGCAAATAACCATGACATATGGTTTCTCAATTAGCCTACTCACCTCATCCATAACTTGCGCTCTTTGGATTCTGGTATTATTTGCACACCATCAACACAGTAGCCTATTTATTGCAAAATTATGACAAGACACCCATACACATTGTATAGGAATAATTAACATATCTCAATAGACTACCATTTTATGCCTAAATGTAAAAAAACGGCACAACACCGGCCCGACACGCACAACATCCCTAAGCTGTGATATAATCACAATAGCCTGTAGGGCTACCGCAGCCTGTCATGAGTTATTGCTTAAATATTCAGTTACTGCATCATTATAGAATTTATGGCAACAATAACATTGTGGCGCATCATAATCGTATTGGATCAGAAATAAATCTGGCCACCACAGTTATCTAGACTAGACTAACATAGAAGCATGTTTTATGATATTTTTTCTGACTTTGTAAATTCCCATCATAACTGTTTATATTCCACCCTTCCCAGCAAAAAATAATAAAATGAAATAAAAAATGGATGCGCCCCTGTGTCAAAAGCCGTGCCTCTCACTCCGGGATTTGGCTACAATCGTGCACGTTTCCTCGCTCACGCGTGAAGGTGGGTTCTCACCAAATCCAGCTGCATCGGTTGGACACATTCTATTCATTTTCTATGGAGAGAATGCGATGCGATCGCGTGGTGCATCATGGGCTACGGTTACAGTAGTCACTTCAATGCGACTTCTGGCATCCGATATCGCTAGGCTGCATTAACTGACAGGCCTGGACCGGCCTGGACACGCACAAATCTGATTTTGTCCGCATTGGGATCGGATTTGCCAAACCACTCGGCGAGGTGGCCTAGCACACTTTAAGATCAGAATTGCTTGTAGTCTGGACGTAATCAGACTTCTCAAAAGGCATTCACCGGAAAAAACGTCTTTAGACTGTATAAAAATATGGACAAAGCCACTGTGACCTCACCCATTGCCTTTCCACGGCCTCGTAAAAACTGAATTGAGGCTCCGGATATCTTTTTCACCGCCCGTTTGTACAAACTGCATCTGCTCCGTGGAGCCGAAGAGGACTCAACCTGTCCCTCTGATTGGTCCTGAACAAATGTTAATACCCTGTCCAAACGACACAATATTAAAAAAAATCAGCACATGCAGAGGCATTAGATGAAGGAAAGTCACCTATTGCAATTACATTTTTTTGAGTATTTTGACCACATTGCTACCATTGACTTACATGGTGAAAGACCTATACTGGAGCCAATCGCAGTGGCGCTAGTGAGCAACGGCACAATTGCCGCTCCCAGCCCAACCAGTAAGTGAGCTTCAAAACGAAAGGCCAGTCTTGGCCCCTCGCTTTAAACACGCCCATATATAGGCTCGGAGATTAGGAGTACGATGCACAGAACTGTTCTGTGGTACGCTGACGGTAAAGACGAGGCTGTAGCTGATTGGATGTGTGCTTTCGCATGCGGAAATTGAGCACCCAGTCGGAATCCGCAAAATCATGCACAATATGGTTCCACCAGTGCTGGCTACGTTCGCGAACCCATACCCTCCTCTCCACCGAAACAGCTGTTGTACACAGAAACGCAATATGCTCGCATTAATAGCACGCCTCTGCGGCTGCCTCGCAATCTTCTCCGCAGAGGGAGCAGTCTTCGCAGTTACACAGGCCATACCTCGACAAGACAATTTGAACAAAATTAAAAGAAGCACAACCTCACGAACACCGAATGACATTTTCCAGGAAGAGTAGGCTATAGTAGGCTAGTATTTAAATATTGCGCGGGGGAATGAAATCCGAACTACGATCTGATCACAGGAGGTCACATTGAACTGTCAGGTATGGACGCATCTCAATCTGACCTGGTGTGATCGGATGTTGGAATTACGATTCCAGAAGTCGCATAGTGTAGCCTAATGGATGTGGCGCAGCGACTGTGTGGTACGTTTGCCGGTTCGTAATTTGAACAGGATAGATTCCAAACCTATTTCAGGCAAATTAATGCGTCCGCCGGCTTGGCTACATCCTTGCCGGTTAAAAAAACCTTACGTAGACGCGAGACGGCATTTCACTAGCCTACTGAACATTTTTTTAGCCTACCCAAAAATGTCAATGGGCTCTGTTATAAGATGCATTATCTGCGGTGAAATAAACGCTCCACGACATCCAGAGCACCATAGCTAATTCATTGGACAGTGACACATTTTTTTATTATTTTGGTTCTGTAGTAGCCTACTCTAGCACTTTGAGTTTGAAAGGATAAGGAGGTTGAAGTGCAGACTCAGCTTTAGTTTGAAGGTATTTTCATCCGTATCGTGTCACTGTCCAATGAATTATGGTGCTCACTGTATGTCTAAACAGTGTTTAAATAATGCTTAACGGCACACTTGATTCCGAACTGAACTCTGTGTGGAACCGCTTGGCCCATTTTATGAAAGTAAAAAGCAACTATGATCATAAAATTACGTTGATATTTTACAGCTATAGCATAGACTACTTACCATTGGGATTGTAAACTATTGAACAAAGTGGCTCCCAAAAATAATTTCTTATTCTTTCGGTTACTGTCATGCCAACATAAATGAGTCCTATGAAGGCGAAAAAAAAAACGATGGTACAAACAACATCTCCACCATCAGCCATATTGAATATCTAATTTATCCTTAAAACTGACAGTGAATCCATCAGCATGTTGCGGTTTCCACATTAATCTAGCCAACTAGACAATTAAAAAAAGTAAAAACATAAAATTGAACAGAGAGGAAAATTCTAGAGACAGGTGCTGTCTTCCGTACTCACGGAAGACTGTAAATGATTATCTGTAGCCTAAAGATAAAGTAGAATGGCAAACTCAAGCTACCAGCCCCTCGAACAAGCCGGTGAGCCGGACTTTGTCCGTTTGTTTATGGGCATCACCAGAGGGGTATACAAGCCTAGGAGATTAAGGTGGCAGGGAACTAAATTAAGCTTCAACCCTGGGTTTTCTGTATCACGAAGCCGACTCGGTTTAATCGGTTTATACACAGTAAAATGTCCAGTGTTAATTCAACTCTAACAGTGTAGCCTACATATGAGCCTAATCTGTCCATAGCAGACTCATACAGGGCCGGCCGCTGGGATAAACACTCTATACACCCCCCCAGCGGTCGTGGCCATAAACAACCGCATAGATCCGATCCTTTTTTTTTAAAATAAAAATTTTAAGCCAAATAACGTTATTATTTGATATATTTTAATTATGTTATTTATCCCCTACCCCAAAAATAGTGTTATTAATTGAATATGGAAGGAAAAGAGAATATTTCATAACACTAGTAAAAAGGATTGTATAAGCAACATGCAGTTTGTGTGGTTAATAAATAAGCCTGGTAGATACAGTTGAAGTCAGAAGTTTACATACACTTAGGTTGAAGTCATTAAAACTCATTTTTAACCACTCCACAGATTTCATGTTAGCAAACTATAGTGTTGGCAAGTCACTTAGGACATCTACTTTGTGCATGACACAAGTATTTTTTCCAACAATTGTTTACAGACAGATTATTTCACTTTTAATTCACAATATCACAATTCCAGTGGGTCAGAAGTTTACATACACTAAGTTGACTGTGCCTTTAAATTTTTAATATTTGGTCGCATATCCTTTGCATGCCATGACTTCCTGATGTCTGTAACCCAACATCAAAAGACTCTTGGGGCTTTATCTTACACCTGGCGCTAACCCAAACGCAAGTGTCTTTGCTATCGTACACCCGGCGCATGGTTCATAATAACGCCTTGCGTTCACGTCGTTTAACTACCATGTATTCTTGCGCCCATTACAAGTGAACTGGGAGTGTTGGTCTTAAGATGAGGAGTGGCCAGGATTCTTTCTGGCATATTGCTATCTTGAGCCAGCAGAAAGCGCTTGCGCTAGAACCACCACAAACCTGGGCTGTGTCCGAATCAGAGCCCTATTCCCTGTCCACTCAGACCCCTGTCTACTATGTGCCCTGTCCCCTCACATTGCGAAACAGTGTGCGAAAGAAATCCCGCAAAACTCTTTCCAAACTAGTGAGGAAGTAGTTCGTAATATCTTTTTTAATTTTTATTGAGAATATCAATCAGTTAACATATGACAATTGTTACAAAGTGTAGACTATGAATGAAGATAGAACTAACAAAAATAAAAAAGAGTATTTCGTAATATGACCCACTCTTGTAACATAAATATGCAGATACGCTCTACGTCTTTTACGTTTTTACTTCCGAGTTACTTACTGAAATTGTCAGATGACTTGGACACGCCCTAAATGGACTTTACGCCATGCGCTTAGACCAAGCGCCACGATCGCCAAGATAGAGCCCCTGATATCTTATTTGCTGTAGGGAGATTGTGGAGGGGGTTCTGCAATATATATATTTAGTGTGATTGCTACATGATCAGTCTGTCTGTGCCTTTGTATGTAACCCTCCCTCCCCTCTCCATCCCTCTGTATCTGTTTGTCCCTCTATATGTCTCCCTCCATCCCCCCTTTCCATCTCTCTGTCTCCCTCTGTATCTGTTTCTCACTATATTTCTCCCTCTATCTCGCCTCTCTATTTCTCCCTCCCTCTCCCTCTTTCTCCCTCCCTCTCTCTGTATCCTACAGCGTTGTGCACCATTCAGAATTTAATTGAGAATGCCTCTTGAATTTGAATTGAGGTAGCAAACAGGATGCAGAATTGCAATTCGAATTTGAATTAAAGGAAGTAAAATTTAGATTCTATGAAATGAAAAGAAATTCATATACTAGCTTTTAACGGTAAGGCTTTATATATGATTTGCATATGGTATGCTTCTAAACATTAGATTTTATTAACAACAAATGTTTTCTCCCAACAATGAATCTTTAAAGTACCATCTATAGAATAATGATCATATTTAATTTAACTTTCATTTTGTGGAACATGGTGGAAGAACAGTTAATTTCCCAGAATGCTTTACTTTACCACAAATTCTTCAAAATGGAGCCAAGCAAGATGAGGTGGCCTAACAGTGTTTGTTTGAGAGGGTCTACTAAATTTGATGGTTAGAGCAATTCATTAACAATTAAATGTAACAATGTTGAAAAATGAGTTGTGCATTAGAAATGATAATTGCATTTACAGTGACTTTTTGTCATTTGTTTGAATGCTAAGGTTGAAATGAAAAAAACAATATTACTCTTTATCTATTCTACATATAAGGGAACAAATGGGAATCACTTCTTGAAATTAATTATGTAATTATTTATATTTTCAGCAAAATATTTTAAATTAGATTGAATACAATTCTTCTCTTGTGTGACAGAGCAGAATTTGTTTGAATTGCAATGAATTAAATGCCACTTCCTGTCATTAAATTCAACATCTTGTGGAGCGTGGCCAATTCAATTCAAATTCCAATCCATTAATTGAATTCTTAAATTCAGAATTTTCCACAACCCTGATATCCGATATTTTTTCTCTCTCCTGTATTTCCTCTATCAATCCCCTCTAGCCTATTTACCTTCTGTCTAACCTCTGTTTATCCTGACCTCTATCCTCTCTCTAACCTCTGTTTATCCTGACCTCTATCCTCTCTCTAACCTCTGTTTATCCTGAACTCTATCCCCTATCTAACCTCTGTTTATCCTGACCTCTATCCCCTCTCTAACCTCTGTTTATCCTGACCTCTATCCCCTCTCTAACCTCTGTTTATCCTGACCTCTATCCTCTCTCTAACCTCTGTTTATCCTGAACTCTATCCCCTATCTAACCTCTGTTTATCCTGACCTCTATCCTCTCTCTAACCTGTTTATCCTGACCTCTATCCTCTCTCTAACCTCTGTTTATCCTGAACTCTATCCTCTATCTAACCTCTGTTTATCCTGACCTCTATCCTCTCTCTAACCTCTGTTTATCCTGACATCTATCCTCTCTCTAACCTCTGTTTATCCTGACCTCTATCCCCTCTCTAACCACTGTTTATCCTGACCTCTATCCCCTCTCTAACCTCTGTTTATCCTGACCTCTATCCTCTCTCTAACCTCTGTTTATCCTGACCTCTATCCCCTATCTAACCTCTGTTTATCCTGACCTCTATCCTCTCTCTAACCTCTGTTTATCCTGAACTCTATCCCCTCTCTAACCTCTGTTTATCCTGACCTCTATCCTCTCTCTAACCTCTGTTTATCCTGACCTCTATCCTCTCTCTAACCTCTGTTTATCCTGACCTCTATCCTCTCTCTAACCTCTGTTTATCCTGAACTCTATCCCCTCTCTAACCTCTGTTTATCCTGACCTCTATCCTCTCTCTAACCTCTGTTTATCCTGAACTCTATCCCCTCTCTAACCTCTGTTTATCCTGACCTCTATCCTCTCTCTAACCTGTTTATCCTGACCTCTATCCTCTCTCTAACCTGTTTATCCTGACCTCTATCCTCTCTCTAACCTCTGTTTATCCTGACCTCCATCCTCTCTCTAACCTCTGTTTATCCTGAACTCTATCCCCTCTCTAACCTGTTTATCCTGACCTCTATCCTCTCTCTAACCTCTGTTTATCCTGAACTCTATCCCCTCTCTAACCTCTGTTTATCCTGACCTCTATCCTCTCTCTAACCTCTGTTTATCCTGAACTCTATCCCCTCTCTAACCTCTGTTTATCCTGACCTCTATCCTCTCTCTAACCTGTTTATCCTGACCTCTATCCTCTCTCTAACCTGTTTATCCTGACCTCTATCCTCTCTCTAACCTCTGTTTATCCTGACCTCCATCCTCTCTCTAACCTCTGTTTATCCTGACCTCCATCCCCTCTCTAACCTGTTTATCCTGACCTCCATCCCCTCTCTAACCTCTGTTTATCCTGAACTCTATCCTCTCTCTAACCTCTGTTTATCCTGAACTCTATCCCCTCTCTAACCTGTTTATCCTGACCTCCATCCCCTCTCTAACCTGTTTATCCTGACCTCTATCCCCTCTCTAACCTCTGTTTATCCTGACCTCTATCCCCTCTCTAACCTCTGTTTATCCTGACCTCTATCCCCTCTCTAACCTCTGTTTATCCTGACCTCTATCCCCTCTCTAACCTCTGTTTATCCTGACCTCTATCCCCTCTCTAACCTGTTTATCCTGAACTCTATCCTCTCTCTAACCTCTGTTTATCCTGAACTATATCCTCTCTCTAACCTCTGTTTATCCTGACCTCTATCCCCTCTCTAACCTCTGTTTATCCTGACCTCTATCCCCTCTCTAACCTCTGTTTATCCTGACCTCTATCCCCTCTCTAACCTCTGTTTATCCTGACCTCTATCCTCTCGCTAACCTCTGTTTATCCTGACCTCTATCCTCTCTCTAACCTGTTTATCCTGACCTCTATCCCCTCTCTAACCTGTTTATCCTGAACTCTATCCCCTCTCTAACCTGTTTATCCTGACCTCTATCCTCTCTCTAACCTGTTTATCCTGAACTCTATTCCCTCTCTAACCTGTTTATCCTGACCTCCATCCTCTCTCTAACCTCTGTTTATCCTGACCTCCATCCTCTCTCTAACCTCTGTTTATCCTGACCTCTATCCCCTCTCTAACCTCTGTTTATCCTGACCTCTATCCTCTCTCTAACCTGTTTATCCTGAACTCTATCCCCTCTCTAACCTGTTTATCCTGACCTCCATCCTCTCTCTAACCTCTGTTTATCCTGACCTCTATCCTCTCTCTAACCTCTGTTTATCCTGACCTCTATCCTCTCTCTAACCTCTGTTTATCCTGACCTCCATCCCCTCTCTAACCTGTTTATCCTGAACTCTATCCCCTCTCTAACCTGTTTATCCTGACCTCTATCCTCTCTCTAACCTCTGTTTATCCTGACCTCTATCCTCTCTCTAACCTCTGTTTATCCTGACCTCCATCCTCTCTCTAACCTGTTTATCCTGACCTCTATCCTCTCTCTAACCTGTTTATCCTGACCTCTATCCCCTCTCTAACCTGTTTATCCTGACCTCTATCCCCTCTCTAACCTGTTTATCCTGACCTCTATCCTCTCTCTAACCTGTTTATCCTGACCTCCATCCTCTCTCTAACCTGTTTATCCTGACCTCTATCCTCTCTCTAACCTGTTTATCCTGACCTCTATCCTCTCTCTAACCTGTTTATCCTGACCTCTATCCTCTCTCTAACCTGTTTATCCTGACCTCTATCCTCTCTCTAACCTGTTTATCCTGACCTCTATCCTCTCTCTAACCTGTTTATCCTGACATCTATCCTCTCTCTAACCTGTTTATGCTGACCTCCATCCTCTCTCTAACCTGTTTATCCTGACCTCTATCCTCTCTCTAACCTGTTTATCCTGACCTCCATCCTCTCTCTAACCTGTTTATCCTGACCTCTATCCTCTCTCTAACCTGTTTATCCTGACCTCTATCCTCTCTCTAACCTGTTTATCCTGACCTCTATCCTCTCTCTAACCTGTTTATCCTGACCTCTATCCTCTCTCTAACCTGTTTATCCTGACCTCCATCCTCTCTCTAACCTGTTTATCCTGACCTCTATCCTCTCTCTAACCTGTTTATTCTGACCTATATCCTCTCTCTAACCTGTTTATCCTGACCTCTATCCTCTCTCTAACCTGTTTATCCTGACCTCTATCCTCTCTCTAACCTGTTTATCCTGACCTCTATCCTCTCTCTAACCTGTTTATCCTGACCTCTATCCTCTCTCTAACCTGTTTATCCTTACCTCTATCCTCTCTCTAACCTGTTTATCCTGACCTCTATCCTCTCTCTAACCTGTTTATCCTGACCTCTATCCTCTCTCTAACCTGTTTATCCTGACCTCTATCCTCTCTCTAACCTGTTTATCCTGACCTCTATCCTCTCTCTAACCTGTTTATCCTGACCTCTATCCTCTCTCTAACCTGTTTATCCTGACCTCTATCCTCTCTCTAACCTGTTTATCCTGACCTCCATCCCCTCTCTAACCTGTTTATCCTGACCTCTATCCTCTCTCTAACCTGTTTATCCTGACCTCTATCCTCTCTCTAACCTGTTTATCCTGACCTCTATCCCCTCTCTAACCTGTTTATCCTGACCTCTATCCTCTCTCTAACCTGTTTATCCTGACCTCTATCCTCTCTCTAACCTGTTTATCCTGACCTCCATCCTCTCTCTAACCTGTTTATCCTGACCTCTATCCTCTCTCTAACCTGTTTATTCTGACCTATATCCTCTCTCTAACCTGTTCATCCTGACCTCTATCCTCTCTCTAACCTGTTTATCCTGACCTCTATCCTCTCTCTAACCTGTTTATCCTGACCTCTATCCTCTCTCTAACCTGTTTATCCTGACCTCTATCCTCTCGCTAACCTGTTTATCCTGACATCTATCCTCTCTCTAACCTCTGTTTATCCTGACATCTATCCTCTCTCTAACCTCTGTTTATCCTGACCTCTATCCCCTCTCTAACCACTGTTTATCCTGACCTCTATCCCCTCTCTAACCTCTGTTTATCCTGACCTCTATCCTCTCTCTAACCTCTGTTTATCCTGACCTCTATCCCCTATCTAACCTCTGTTTATCCTGACCTCTATCCTCTCTCTAACCTCTGTTTATCCTGAACTCTATCCCCTCTCTAACCTCTGTTTATCCTGACCTCTATCCTCTCTCTAACCTCTGTTTATCCTGACCTCTATCCTCTCTCTAACCTCTGTTTATCCTGACCTCTATCCTCTCTCTAACCTCTGTTTATCCTGAACTCTATCCCCTCTCTAACCTCTGTTTATCCTGACCTCTATCCTCTCTCTAACCTCTGTTTATCCTGAACTCTATCCCCTCTCTAACCTCTGTTTATCCTGACCTCTATCCTCTCTCTAACCTGTTTATCCTGACCTCTATCCTCTCTCTAACCTGTTTATCCTGACCTCTATCCTCTCTCTAACCTCTGTTTATCCTGACCTCCATCCTCTCTCTAACCTCTGTTTATCCTGAACTCTATCCCCTCTCTAACCTGTTTATCCTGACCTCTATCCTCTCTCTAACCTCTGTTTATCCTGAACTCTATCCCCTCTCTAACCTCTGTTTATCCTGACCTCTATCCTCTCTCTAACCTCTGTTTATCCTGAACTCTATCCCCTCTCTAACCTCTGTTTATCCTGACCTCTATCCTCTCTCTAACCTGTTTATCCTGACCTCTATCCTCTCTCTAACCTGTTTATCCTGACCTCTATCCTCTCTCTAACCTCTGTTTATCCTGACCTCCATCCTCTCTCTAACCTCTGTTTATCCTGACCTCCATCCCCTCTCTAACCTGTTTATCCTGACCTCCATCCCCTCTCTAACCTCTGTTTATCCTGAACTCTATCCTCTCTCTAACCTCTGTTTATCCTGAACTCTATCCCCTCTCTAACCTGTTTATCCTGACCTCCATCCCCTCTCTAACCTGTTTATCCTGACCTCTATCCCCTCTCTAACCTCTGTTTATCCTGACCTCTATCCCCTCTCTAACCTCTGTTTATCCTGACCTCTATCCCCTCTCTAACCTCTGTTTATCCTGACCTCTATCCCCTCTCTAACCTCTGTTTATCCTGACCTCTATCCCCTCTCTAACCTGTTTATCCTGAACTCTATCCTCTCTCTAACCTCTGTTTATCCTGAACTATATCCTCTCTCTAACCTCTGTTTATCCTGACCTCTATCCCCTCTCTAACCTCTGTTTATCCTGACCTCTATCCCCTCTCTAACCTCTGTTTATCCTGACCTCTATCCCCTCTCTAACCTCTGTTTATCCTGACCTCTATCCTCTCTCTAACCTCTGTTTATCCTGACCTCTATCCTCTCTCTAACCTGTTTATCCTGACCTCTATCCCCTCTCTAACCTGTTTATCCTGAACTCTATCCCCTCTCTAACCTGTTTATCCTGACCTCTATCCTCTCTCTAACCTGTTTATCCTGAACTCTATTCCCTCTCTAACCTGTTTATCCTGACCTCCATCCTCTCTCTAACCTCTGTTTATCCTGACCTCCATCCTCTCTCTAACCTCTGTTTATCCTGACCTCTATCCCCTCTCTAACCTCTGTTTATCCTGACCTCTATCCTCTCTCTAACCTGTTTATCCTGAACTCTATCCCCTCTCTAACCTGTTTATCCTGACCTCCATCCTCTCTCTAACCTCTGTTTATCCTGACCTCTATCCTCTCTCTAACCTCTGTTTATCCTGACCTCTATCCTCTCTCTAACCTCTGTTTATCCTGACCTCCATCCCCTCTCTAACCTGTTTATCCTGAACTCTATCCCCTCTCTAACCTGTTTATCCTGACCTCTATCCTCTCTCTAACCTCTGTTTATCCTGACCTCTATCCTCTCTCTAACCTCTGTTTATCCTGACCTCCATCCTCTCTCTAACCTGTTTATCCTGACCTCTATCCTCTCTCTAACCTGTTTATCCTGACCTCTATCCCCTCTCTAACCTGTTTATCCTGACCTCTATCCCCTCTCTAACCTGTTTATCCTGACCTCTATCCTCTCTCTAACCTGTTTATCCTGACCTCCATCCTCTCTCTAACCTGTTTATCCTGACCTCTATCCTCTCTCTAACCTGTTTATCCTGACCTCTATCCTCTCTCTAACCTGTTTATCCTGACCTCTATCCTCTCTCTAACCTGTTTATCCTGACCTCTATCCTCTCTCTAACCTGTTTATCCTGACCTCTATCCTCTCTCTAACCTGTTTATCCTGACATCTATCCTCTCTCTAACCTGTTTATCCTGACCTCCATCCTCTCTCTAACCTGTTTATCCTGACCTCTATCCTCTCTCTAACCTGTTTATCCTGACCTCCATCCTCTCTCTAACCTGTTTATCCTGACCTCTATCCTCTCTCTAACCTGTTTATCCTGACCTCTATCCTCTCTCTAACCTGTTTATCCTGACCTCTATCCTCTCTCTAACCTGTTTATCCTGACCTCTATCCTCTCTCTAACCTGTTTATCCTGACCTCCATCCTCTCTCTAACCTGTTTATCCTGACCTCTATCCTCTCTCTAACCTGTTTATTCTGACCTATATCCTCTCTCTAACCTGTTTATCCTGACCTCTATCCTCTCTCTAACCTGTTTATCCTGACCTCTATCCTCTCTCTAACCTGTTTATCCTGACCTCTATCCTCTCTCTAACCTGTTTATCCTGACCTCTATCCTCTCTCTAACCTGTTTATCCTTACCTCTATCCTCTCTCTAACCTGTTTATCCTGACCTCTATCCTCTCTCTAACCTGTTTATCCTGACCTCTATCCTCTCTCTAACCTGTTTATCCTGACCTCTATCCTCTCTCTAACCTGTTTATCCTGACCTCTATCCTCTCTCTAACCTGTTTATCCTGACCTCTATCCTCTCTCTAACCTGTTTATCCTGACCTCTATCCTCTCTCTAACCTGTTTATCCTGACCTCCATCCCCTCTCTAACCTGTTTATCCTGACCTCTATCCTCTCTCTAACCTGTTTATCCTGACCTCTATCCTCTCTCTAACCTGTTTATCCTGACCTCTATCCCCTCTCTAACCTGTTTATCCTGACCTCTATCCTCTCTCTAACCTGTTTATCCTGACCTCTATCCCCTCTCTAACCTGTTTATCCTGAACTCTATCCTCTCTCTAACCTGTTTATCCTGACCTCTATCCCCTCTCTAACCTGTTTATCCTGACCTCTATCCTCTCTCTAACCTGTTTATCCTGACCTCTATCCTCTCTCTAACCTGTTTATCCTGACATCTATCCTCTCTCTAACCTGTTTATCCTGACCTCTATCCTCTCTCTAACCTGTTTATCCTGACCTCTATCCTCTCTCTAACCTGTTTATCCTGACCTCTATCCTCTCTCTAACCTGTTTATCCTGACCTCTATCCTCTCTCTAACCTGTTTATCCTGACCTCTATCCCCTCTCTAACCTGTTTATCCTGACCTCTATCCTCTCTCTAACCCGTTTATCCTGACCTCTATCCTCTCTCTAACCTGTTTATCCTGACCTCCATCCTCTCTCTAACCTGTTTATCCTGACCTCTATCCTCTCTCTAACCTGTTTATTCTGACCTCTATCCCCTCTCTAACCTGTTTATCCTGACCTCTATCCTCTCTCTAACCTGTTTATCCTGACCTCTATCCTCTCTCTAACCTGTTTATCCTGACCTCTATCCCCTCTCTAACCTGTTTATCCTGACCTCTATCCCCTCTCTAACCTGTTTATCCTGACCTCTATCCTCTCTCTAACCTGTTTATCCTGACCTCTATCCTCTCTCTAACCTGTTTATCCTGACCTCCATCCTCTCTCTAACCTGTTTATCCTGACCTCTATCCTCTCTCTAACCTGTTTATCCTGACCTCCATCCTCTCTCTAACCTGTTTATCCTGACCTCTATCCTCTCTCTAACCTGTTTATCCTGACCTCTATCCTCTCTCTAACCTGTTTATCCTGACCTCTATCCTCTCTCTAACCTGTTTATCCTGACCTCTATCCCCTCTCTAACCTGTTTATCCTGACCTCTATCCTCTCTCTAACCTGTTTATCCTGACCTCTATCCCCTCTCTAACCTGTTTATCCTGACCTCTATCCCCTCTCTAACCTGTTTATCCTGACCTCCATCCTCTCTCTAACCTGTTTATCCTGACCTCCATCCCCTCTCTAACCTGTTTATCCTGAACTCTATCCCCTCTCTAACCTGTTTATCCTGACCTCCATCCCCTCTCTAACCTGTTTATCCTGACCTCCATCCCCTCTCTAACCTGTTTATCCTGACCTCTATCCTCTCTCTAACCTGTTTATCCTGACATCTATCCTCTCTCTAACCTGTTTATCCTGACCTCTATCCTCTCTCTAACCTGTTTATCCTGACCTCTATCCTCTCTCTAACCTGTTTATCCTGACATCTATCCTCTCTCTAACCTGTTTATCCTGACCTCTATCCTCTCGCTAACCTGTTTATCCTGACATCTATCCTCTCTCTAACCTGTTTATCCTGACCTCTATCCTCTCTCTAACCTGTTTATCCTGACCTCTATCCTCTCTCTAACCTGTTTATCCTGACCTCTATCCTCTCTCTAACCTGTTTATCCTGACCTCTATCCTCTCTCTAACCTGTTTATCCTGACCTCTATCCTCTCTCTAACCTGTTTATCCTCACCTCTATCCCCTCTCTAACCTGTTTATCCTGACCTCTATCCTCTCTCTAACCTGTTTATCCTGACCTCTATCTTCTCTCTAACCTGTTTATCCTGACCTCTATCCTCTCTCTAACCTGTTTATCCTGACCTCTATCCTCTCTCTAACCTGTTTATCCTGACCTCCATCCTCTCTCTAACCTGTTTATCCTGACCTCTATCCTCTCTCTAACCTGTTTATCCTGACCTCTATCCCCTCTCTAACCTGTTTATCCTGACCTCTATCCTCTCTCTAACCTGTTTATCCTGACCTCTATCCTCTCTCTAACCTGTTTATCCTGACCTCTATCCCCTCTCTAACCTGTTTATCCTGACCTCTATCCCCTCTCTAACCTGTTTATCCTGACCTCTATCCTCTCTCTAACCTGTTTATCCTGACCTCTATCCCCTCTCTAACCTGTTTATCCTGACCTCTATCCTCTCTCTAACCTGTTTATCCTGACCTCTATCCCCTCTCTAACCTGTTTATCCTGACCTCTATCCCCTCTCTAACCTGTTTATCCTGACCTCTATCCCCTCTCTAACCTGTTTATCCTGACCTCCATCCTCTCTCTAACCTGTTTATCCTGACCTCTATCCCCTCTCTAACCTGTTTATCCTGACCTCTATCCCCTCTCTAACCTGTTTATCCTGACCTCTATCCTCTCTCTAACCTGTTTATCCTGACCTCTGTCCCCTCTCTAACCTGTTTATCCTGACCTCTATCCTCTCTCTAACCTGTTTATCCTGACCTCTATCCTCTCTCTAACCTGTTTATCCTGACCTCTATCCCCTCTCTAACCTGTTTATCCTGACCTCCATCCTCTCTCTAACCTGTTTATCCTGACCTCTATCCCCTCTCTAACCTGTTTATCCTGACCTCTATCCCCTCTCTAACCTGTTTATCCTGACCTCTATCCTCTCTCTAA
The DNA here is from genome assembly GCA_029718625.1 of Synaphobranchus kaupii. Classification (NCBI taxonomy): domain Eukaryota; kingdom Metazoa; phylum Chordata; class Actinopteri; order Anguilliformes; family Synaphobranchidae; genus Synaphobranchus; species Synaphobranchus kaupii. Next base: position 127,079,509 of record CM056377.1, read on the forward strand.
CCTGTTTACCCTGACCTCTGTCCTCTCTAACCTCTATCCTCTATATACTCTCTCTCCTCTTTCTCTCTATACGTCATCTATCACTCCCTCTCTGTATGTAGTGTCTCTCTATCCACTATCAATCTCTCTCAGTGTGATATTAATATTTTAATTGCTTTTATTAATAGTCTGCAATGTAATTTTAACTGTCAAGAGATTGTTATGAGATCATTTTAAAAAATGAACATTTGGCAGTATTGAAAAGAAATTACATTTGTTGTGATAAGTCAAATTTGGTCATTCATAGATGTCCCTAACCCCCCCCCCCCCCCCCCCCCTGTGTAATTCTGTGGCAAGCTTGCCCCCCCCCCCCCCCCCCCCCCTTTAAAATTGGTCTGGATACTCCACTGGGTGTGGTAATACTAGATTTTAATCAGGCGAATGGACTTTTGTTTCTCTTGTAAATCGTTCTGCATAAGAGCATATGCTAATGTACTGTAATGTAGGTATAGCCTATTGTTTCATGGCCAGCTGTTCTAGGTCCCCAGGGCCTGGAAGTTGCATATTATTTTCTGGAGATCTACGTATGTCCTCTGTGTGGTAAAGGGATCCAGAGGGTGGGATACATGCTGCCCGCAGGAAAGTCTGAATGTGGGGATATGTCTGTCGGGATGACTGCCACTTTGAGTGTTTAATTATTACCTCCACCAAGTAGGTAATTATTACCTCCGCTAGCATAATGCCGCAGAGTCTCTGCCATGCTGGACAGTGCCGTGCATTAGGACTGTCTGAGTGGATCAATAGTAGCCTATGATCAATATTATTCAGGCTAACCATTATGAGTTCCCGGTAATTCCTGACAGTGCTCTTTACAAAATATATGCGGTTAAATTTCACCTGCAACAGCTGAGAATAAGCGACCAATGGCTTCCGTGTCACCTTAGAAAACGCCAAATTAGCCTGCTTGTTTAACGAATTTCGTTTGATTATGCAATTAACTCATGTTCAAGCTTCATCCGAAGTTCATTAGGCTACCTGCATTCTAATTTTGATTAATAACTTAAATAACGTTATTTTGCCTTAATGATGACACTAAATACAATAAATCTGTCAGGTTGGCAACCCATAGGTTCAGCATATTTTCCCTTGTTTTATAATGTCCTGCTTATGGAAATGTGACCAACCTATTTTACTGGTAGCGTAATGCTTTAAAACGATCCACTTTCCCAGGAAGACCGTGAAAAGTGTGATTTACAGCAAGGGAAACAGACCTGCTCATGTAAAGTGCACATGCAGATAATGGCATAAAAATGAATTGTAAATGAATTGTAATTTTGTAACGTGCTGTAAATTTCGTTTCTAATTAGCCGCTTAGTTCTCTTTAAAATATTTTGTTCAGTTATGGAATAACAGGTGAAATCAGCTGGGTTTTTAATAAGCTGAGGGTATGGAAACCTTGTCACTGTAATTTAAAAAATATGAAGGACGAAGAATAGCTAAGGTTACAATCCAGTTAACATGATGAACAAGAATACATGCTAGTTAAAGGACGTGAGCGCTAGGCATTATAATGAGCCTAGCGCCGGGTGTAAGATAGCAAAGACACTTGCGTTTGGGTTAGCGCCGCTTTGCGCCGGGTGTAAGATAGGGCCCCTGGTGTGTCACTGAGCTGGTCTCTGCACTGTGATTGGATTCAGTGAGCTGCACTGTGATTGGCTGAGCTGAGAAGAGCCTCTCTCTCTCTCTCTCCCCCCCCCTCTCTCTCTGAGCTCTGCCTCCTCTTCTCCTCCTGCTGTTCTGCGTCACCACGGCAACACTCTCTCCGCAGCATTCTGTCTCCTCCCCTCCTCTCTCTCGCTGCGTCACCACGGCAACACTCTCTCCGCAGCATTCTGTCCCCTCCCCTCCTCTCTCTCACTGCGTCACCACGGCAACACTCTCTCCGCAGCATTCTGTCCCCTCCCCTCCTCTCTCTCGCTGCGTCACCACGGCAACACTCTCTCCGCAGCATTCTATCCCCTCCCCTCCTCTCTCTCACTGCGTCAGGCTGCAGCAGGACCTCGGCCTCCCCTGTGCTCTTTCCTCAAGTCCCACAATGCCGAGCGGTGGGCCAGAGCACTAGATGCGACAGGATGGGCCCCTCCTCCCTCCGATGGGCGCGCTCCCTCACCCTGCAGCTGTAAATGGGCGAGGAAGCTGACACCCAAAACATCAACCACAGCTTCCTGCGAGACTATGTTACAGAAGGTAGGCTGGCACCTTTCTGCATCCCTCCATCCCTCTATCTCTCTCACTCTCTATCTCTCGCTCTCCATTTTCAGCTGTGAGCACTGCCTCTGCCTCTGCTCTGTAACGCAGATGTTAGGCCTTTCAATCTTGGCCTCCTTTTGGGGGCTGCTTATGATGTAATTTACTGATAATGTAGATTGATGATGGCGTCATTAAGGCTGCGGGTGATGTCATGAGGGTGATGTTGTTTGATAGCGGTATCGGTAGCAGACCTGTGTCTCTTGGCTGTAAACGGGACACATGCTTCCTGATCCCTGAGTTAGGAGCTGCTCTCTCTATAATATAACCTAATCAGATATTAAGAGCTGCTCTCTCTATAATATAACCTAATCAGATATTAAGAGCTGCTTTCTCTAAAATATAACCCATTCAGATATTAAGAGCTGCTCTCTCTAAAATATAACCTAATCAGATATTAAGGCCTGCCTTTTCTGTAATATATCCATATCATATATTTCAACAGTAGTACACCCTGATCAGACATTTGGAAATATATAAAAGTGGTAATTCACTTCGTGATTTTCCTATATGTTTCAGTTTTTGATTGGCTGTTTTAGTGTATGTTTTTGATTGGCTCAGTTTTAGTGTATGTTTTTGATTGGCTCAATTTTAGTGTATGTTTTAGATTGGCTCAGTTTTAATGTATGTTTTTAATTGGCTCAGACAGTTTTTGTATGTTTTTGATTGGTCTGCTTCAGGAGCATTTTAGCTGTTGTTAGTAGCATTGGGAAATGCCCGCATTAAAATGAGAGCAGTTATATAACATTTAACTTGCACAAAAATGTTCAATTGTATTACAAACCCATATTCCAAAAAAGTTGGGACAGTATGTAAAATGCACATTAAAGCAGTGATTTGTAAATGCTCTTTTACATATATTTAATTGAAAACAGTACAAAGAAAAGATATTTAATGTTTTACTTTATAAACTTTCTTGATTTTTGTAAATATACTCTAATTCCGAATTTGATGCGTCTCTGCATTTGAATGGATCTCTATGGGAATGGGGGGTGGGACTAGATTAATCTGTAAATGACACGGGACTAGTATGGAACCCATGGTTGGCTAAATGGCTTTAAGTCATCAAGGGTCTGATGTATCAAACGAGCCTCAAAGCATCTCTCTGCTGCCAGATATGCAGTAGATATGGATGGATCACTTCAAGGGTTGTTTCTCCTGACAAATTTTACTATTGAAATTTATGGAAAAATAAGTCAGGAGAAGAAACCCTTCAAGTTATCCATCCATATCTACTGCTTATCTGGCAGCAGAGTGATGGTTTAAGGCTTGTTTGATACATCAGACCCTTGATGACTTAAAGCCATTTAGCCAACGATGTGTTCCATACTATTCCCATGTAATTTCCAGCTAAATCTAGTCCCTCCCCCCAATTCCCATAGAGATCCATTAAAATGCAGAGACGTTATAGTATCGCTTGTAAGAGTACCAGAAAATAAGATATCAAGGGCCCTATCTTGGCGATCTTGGCGCTTAGTCTAAGCGCATGGCGCTAAGTCCATTTAGGGCGTGTCCAAGTCCACTTTTGCTATTTTAACGGCGTGTTTTTTTGGCGCTAAGCACGGCGCATGGCGCAACTGGGCTGAACCTAGTCTCTTCATTAATTATAGGTGTGTCTTGGGCGTGACATTCAATAAACCAATCAAAATGTCATATCCCATTCCCTTTAAAAGCCTGCTTTTCCACCTTGGCGGGTTGCTTATGATGGCGAAACAGACATGCTCGTGCGTGTTTAGTGTGATCAAGGAGTAGGCTAAATAGAGTATGATCAATATTATTCGGACTAACCATTAGCCTATGAGTTCCCGGTAATTCCAGACAGGGCTGTTATTTTACAAAATATGTGCGGTTAAATTTAGCTAAAAGGACCTGCAACAGCTGAGAATAAGCTATCAATGGCTTCAGTCTCACCTTAGAAAACGCCAAATTAGCCTGCTTGTTCAGCGAATTTCGTTTGATTATGCAATGAAAGTGTCAAACATCAATTCCAAGAGGCTGTTCTCATGGAGTTCTCGAAGTTCAAGCTTCATCCAAAGTTCATTAGGCTACCTGCATAGTAGGCTAATATTGATTAATAACATACATACCGTTATTTTGCCTTAATGATGACACTAAATAGCCTACAATAAAGCTGTCAGGTTCGCAACCCATACGTTCACGCATATTTCCCCTTGTTTAATAATGTCCTGTTTATGGAAATGTGACCAACCTGTTTTACTCGTAGCGTAATCCTTTAAAACAATCCACTTTCCCAGGAAGACCGTGAACTTACAGCAGGGGAAACAGAGAACATGCAGCTCACGTGCAGAGAATGGCATTAAAATTAATTGTGAATTAATTGTGTAACGTGCTGCAAATTTGTTTTAGTTTCTAATTAGACGCTTAGTTCTCTTTAAAATCGTTTTGCTCAGTTAAGGAATAACGGGTGAAATCAGCTGGGTTTTAAACGGTGAGAGTATGGAAACCTGGTCACTGTAATTTAAAAAAATATGAAGGACGAAGAATAGCTAAGGTTACAATTTAGTTAACATGGTGACATCTCCGTTTTTTAACCATAGGCTATCGAAAAAAACCTTATGCACAGCGAATTCGCTGTAGCCTAGGCTATTTGAAAAACAATAAATGCAATATTCACTGGACAAGGTTTTGAACTTTTTTCAGTCAGAAACCATTCTATTTACTTACAGGCTGTATTCATAGATAAACAGAGCTGTATTGTAATGACATCTGAAGCGCATTTTCAGAACTTAAATGTCCGTCTATTGCCGTGCGCGAGTTTTCCATTGAATGACAATTCACGCATTAGGTGCAAAGACAATTCGCGCATTAGGCTTGATAGCTATAGGTGTTATCAGCTCCTTTTTAATGGATAGCCATTGTCCCGTACCATCGCACATCGCCTGGATGTTGATGGAGTGGGCTGAGAGCAATGTAATGTGGCATTGTTTCCCTTCGCTGAGGGAAAGGTATGTGGACCTATGGAACCTTTTATTATTATGCATTTTTGATATAGCCTACACAATAATAATATTTCACATTGTGATCTAGATATTTTAGTCATGCCTGTGCACGCCCCTGTGTGTAACAGACAGGAGGGTATGCGCGTTGTGCACACGCCTATGTAGACGCACTTATATGCGCCGTTAAAATAGCATGTAAACAACTGCGACATGACTTTAGACCAGGTTTGTGGTGGTTCTAGCGCAAGCGCTTTCTGCTGGCTCAAGATAGCAATAGGCTAAAAAGAATCCTGGCCACTCCTCATCTTAAGACCAACACGCCCAGTTCACTAATGATGGCGCAAGACTAGTTAATGGCGCAATGCTAGTTAAACGGCATAAGCGTTAGGCATTATTATGGACCTAGCGCCGGGTGTAAGATAGCAAAGACACTTGCGGTTGCGTTAGCGCCGCTTTGCGCCGGGTGTAAGATAGGGCCCCAAGAGTCTTTTGATATTGTTGAGTCACAGACATTAGGAAGTCATGGCATGCAAAGGATATGCGACCAAATATTAAAAATGATTACTTTATTCTACATTATGTTAAACTGTCCAATATTTTTCGAAAATGAACAAAAGGTTCTATAATTTCTAAATGGTTCATCCAATATGGATGAAAATACACTCAAATTAAAGCTGACAGTCTGCACTTCAACCTTGTTGTCATTGTATCCTTTGAAACTCAAAGTGTTAGAGTACAGAACCAAAATAAGAACAAGATAATCAATGTTATTCACTTCACCTGTCAGTGGTTTTAATGTTGTAGCTGATGGGTGAGAAATCACTGCTTTCTGCTTTTATGTGCATTTTACATACTGTTCCAACTTTTTTGGAATTGGGGTTTGTAGTAATAAGAAAATAAGTTGCAGCTTAGGTATAGTAAAAGAGAAAAGAAATTAAATAAATGTGGTGAATGTCATGTAGGGCGGCAGTGTAGTATAATGGTTAAGGAACTGGCCTTGTAACTGAAGGTTGTAGGTTTGATTCCCAGGTAGGACACTGCCGTTGTACCCTTGAGCTAAAGGTACTTAACCTGAATCGCTTCAGTATATATCCAGCTGTATAAATGGATAATATACGTATGTAAAAGAAAAGCTAAAAAGTTGTGTAAGTCGCTCTGGATAAGAGCATCTGCTAAATGCCTGTAATGTAATGTACAAAGTTCAAATGAAAGCTCTGTGAATATGTTTAATCATGGCCAGCTGTTTGACAGTCTCTTCTGTGATGTTTCTTAGTTTTTAAATGTCGGTCTGTTGTTATCTTCTTTGCGTAATTTATTGTTAAATTGCAAATTGTGCAAAATAAACTCAATCTGTCAGTATGCAGTGTACCAGGCGGATACTGCTTCACTTGTTGGCACAAAAATACGGGGGCTGCGTTCGGATCTGAAATTTATTCTTTCTTCCTGTCGTTCCCTTCTCTTGCTTCAAGGGGGGAATCCTGAACATGCCAGGATGAAATATGGCAGCCACAACAAGTGGGATTCGGTTCCAATTTAAGGGGAGGGAGTAATTATATAAATATAATTAGTAGGCTAATTATATTACCTTGGTACCCTCACAATGCAATGCTCCACGCACGTGGGCGGTCACGTTTCAACTCTATGGGGTAGAATTCCTATATCGTTGCGAGGGCCATTCAGTTACATTTTGTTTTCTTTCTTGTCTACCCTCCTTTGCAGAGCACCTGTTAATTTTGCTTGCTGCACGTAACCAATTACGTCACAAGATAGCTCACTCGAGGAAAGACAGCCAGGGAAGGGAATGTGTTAAGTTAGATCCGAACACAGCCATGCTTTTCGTAGCATTTAAACTTCCAGCCATGTTCAATTTCTTTCAACTATGTTCTATTCGATCAACTAATTGTTTTTATAAACATCTGAATTAGAAACTCAATTGTATGATTAGTCACTGGACTGTGCAGTTGGAGTGCCTATGGGGACCCCTGGAGGATAACCATTGAAATACAAGTTTAAATCCCTGCAGGTCATGTGGTGGAGACAAACAGGTGGCCCTAATTTCAAGTCATGTCTATGAGAGAATAGCAGCACTGAGATAAAGCAAGCTTACTGATATACTCAGCACTGAGATAAAGCAAGCTTACTGATATACTCAGCACTGAGATAAAGCAAGCTTACTGATATACTCAGCACTGAGATAAAGCAAGCTTACTGATATACTCAGCACTGAGATAAAGCAAGCTTACTGATATACTCAGCACTGAGATAAAGCAAGCTTACTGATATACTCAGCACTGAGATAAAGCAAGCTTACTGATATACTCAGCACTGAGATAAAGCAAGCTTACTGATATACTCAGCACTGAGATAAAGCAAGCTTACTGATATACTCAGCACTGAGATAAAGCAAGCTTACTGATATACTCAGCACTGAGATAAAGCAAGCTTACTGATATACTCAGCACTGAGATAAAGCAAGCTTACTGATATACTCAGCACTGAGATAAAGCAAGCTTACTGATATACTCAGCACTGAGATAAAGCAAGCTTACTGATATACTCAGCACTGAGATAAAGCAAGCTTACTGATATACTCAGCACTGGGATAAAGCAAGCTTACTGATATACTCAGCACTGAGATAAAGCAGGCTTACTGATATACTCAGCACTGAGATAAAGCAGGCTTACTGATATACTCAGCACTGAGATAAAGCAGGCTTACTGATATACTCAGCACTGAGATAAAGCAAGCTTACTGATATACTCAGCACTGAGATAAAGCAGGCTTACTGATATACTCAGCACTGAGATAAAGCAGGCTTACTGATATACTCAGCACTGAGATAAAGCAAGCTTACTGATATACTCAGCACTGGGATAAAGCAAGCTTACTGATATACTCAGCACTGAGATAAAGCAAGCTTACTGATATACTCAGCACTGGGATAAAGCAAGCTTACTGATATACTCAGCACTGAGATAAAGCAAGCTTACTGATATACTCAGCACTGAGATAAAGCAAGCTTACTGATATACTCAGCACTGAGATAAAGCAAGCTTACTGATATACTCAGCACTGAGATAAAGCAAGCTTACTGATATACTCAGCACTGAGATAAAGCAAGCTTACTGATATACTCAGCACTGAGATAAAGCAAGCTTACTGATATACTCAGCACTGAGATAAAGCAAGCTTACTGATATACTCAGCACTGAGATAAAGCAAGCTTACTGATATACTCAGCACTGAGATAAAGCAAGCTTACTGATATACTCAGCACTGAGATAAAGCAAGCTTACTGATATACTCAGCACTGAGATAAAGCAAGCTTACTGATATACTCAGCACTGAGATAAAGCAAGCTTACTGATATACTCAGCACTGGGATAAAGCAAGCTTACTGATATACTCAGCACTGAGATAAAGCAAGCTTACTGATATACTCAGCACTGAGATAAAGCAAGCTTACTGATATACTCAGCACTGAGATAAAGCAAGCTTACTGATATACTCAGCACTGAGATAAAGCAAGCTTACTGATATACTCAGCACTGGGATAAAGCAAGCTTACTGATATACTCAGCACTGAGATAAAGCAGGCTTACTGATATACTCAGCACTGAGATAAAGCAAGCTTACTGATATACTCAGCACTGGGATAAAGCAAGCTTACTGATATACTCAGCACTGAGATAAAGCAGGCTTACTGATATACTCAGCACTGAGATAAAGCAAGCTTACTGATATACTCAGCACTGAGATAAAGCAAGGTTACTGATATACTCAGCACTGAGATAAAGCAAGCTTACTGATATACTCAGCACTGAGATAAAGCAAGCTTACTGATATACTCAGCACTGGGATAAAGCAAGCTTACTGATATACTCAGCACTGAGATAAAGCAAGCTTACTGATATACTCAGCACTGAGATAAAGCAGGCTTACTGATATACTCAGCACTGAGATAAAGCAGGCTTACTGATATACTCAGCACTGAGATAAAGCAAGCTTACTGATATACTCAGCACTGAGATAAAGCAGGCTTACTGATATACTCAGCACTGAGATAAAGCAAGCTTACTGATATACTCAGCACTGAGATAAAGCAAGCTTACTGATATACTCAGCACTGAGATAAAGCAGGCTTACTGATATACTCAGCACTGAGATAAAGCAGGCTTACTGATATACTCAGCACTGAGATAAAGCAAGCTTACTGATATACTCAGCACTGAGATAAAGCAGGCTTACTGATATACTCAGCACTGAAATAAAGCAAGCTTACTGATATACTCAGCACTGAGATAAAGCAAGCTTACTGATATACTCAGCACTGAGATAAAGCAAGCTTACTGATATACTCAGCACTGAGATAAAGCAAGCTTACTGATATACTCAGCACTGAGATAAAGCAAGCTTACTGATATATTCAGCACTGAGATAAAGCAAGCTTACTGATATACTCAGCACTGAGATAAAGCAAGCTTACTGATATACTCAGCACTGGGATAAAGCAAGCTTACTGATATACTCAGCACTGAGATAAAGCAAGCTTACTGATATACTCAGCACTGGGATAAAGCAAGCTTACTGATATACTCAGCACTGAGATAAAGCAAGCTTACTGATATACTCAGCACTGAGATAAAGCAAGCTTACTGATATACTCAGCACTGAGATAAAGCAAGCTTACTGATATACTCAGCACTGAGATAAAGCAAGCTTACTGATATACTCAGCACTGAGATAAAGCAAGCTTACTGATATACTCAGCACTGAGATAAAGCAAGCTTGCTGATATACTCAGCACTGAGATAAAGCAAGCTTACTGATATACTCAGCACTGAGATAAAGCAAGCTTACTGATATACTCAGCACTGAGATAAAGCAAGCTTACTGATATACTCAGCACTGAGATAAAGCAAGCTTACTGATATACTCAGCACTGGGATAAAGCAAGCTTACTGATATACTCAGCACTGAGATAAAGCAAGCTTACTGATATACTCAGCACTGAGATAAAGCAAGCTTACTGATATACTCATTGCAAGCTCACTGATATACTCAGCACTGAAATATATATATACTCATTATAAGCTCACTGATATACTCAGCACTGATATATATATATATACTCATTGCAAGCTCACTGATATACTCAGCACTGAGATATATATATACTCATTGAAAGCTCACTGATATACTCAGCACTGAGATATATATATACTCATTGCAAGCTTACTGATATACTCAGCACTGAGATATATATATACTCATTGCAAGCTCACTGATATACTCAGCACTGAGATATATATATATACTCATTGCAAGCTCACTGATATACTCAGCACTGAGATATATATACTCATTCCAAGCTCACTGATATACTCAGCACTGAGATATATATATACTCATTGCAAGCTCACTGATATACTCAGCACTGAGACATATATATACTCCGACTGCGTACTGCGTAGTCCGACTCACTCAGTAAACTGAAACGGCCGAACGGTTCATGCGGAAGTGCTGTCGCTTTGACAAACGCGCCAAACTCCGTTTACAAATCTTGATATTTTAAGAACTGGTTCGCAGGGGACGAATCACGTTTGCTCGCGGCAGTCCCTCCCCCTCCCTGCACGCTCGCTGCTGATCAGATCCGTTCGAGAGCTCAACTGAACTGAGAAATGAACGGATCTTTTCAGTAAGTGATTCAGTTCAGTTCGTTCACCCAAAAGATTCGGTCTTTTGAACGAATCGTTCGCGAACGACACAACACTAGTTTGCTGTTAGTCTAACAGCCCAAATGCTCTTTGATAAGGCAAACTAGACATCCTCATGGCTCTGAGAAGAAAACATAAAGAAAAAAATAAATGTCTCACTAAAGTATCAATTTTACTTGGTGCAGCAAGTATGTCTACAAAAAACGAATTTGACTAGCATTGCGCTAGCAGCATCGTCGCTAATAGAAAATTCTGCCAGCCAAACTGCTTATCATATCGAGGGAAGTCGGGGACGTTGTTTTAATTGGCTGTGTGTTTGTACCAAAAGAGGGCATTGCACTTGATGCAGCATTAGTTGTAGTTATTGTAGCCCAATGATTATTATTTTTGAAAGTTAAAGGTTGTAAATCTAATTGAGAAACTGAGATATTGAGAATGCTCATTGCTGTTTGTTGTGTTATTTATAAGATGGTTTGTTGTTGTGTTATTTATAAGATGGTTTGTTGTTGTGTTATTTATAAGATGGTTTGTTTGTTGTGTTATTTATAAGATGGTTTGTTGTTGTGTTATTTATAAGATGGTTTGTTGTTGTGTTATTTATAAGATGGTTTGTTGTTGTGTTATTTATAAGATGGTTTGTTGTTCTGTTATTTATAAGATGGTTTGTTGTGTTATTTATAAGATATACTGATATACTCAGCACTGAGATATATATATACTCATTGCAAGCTCACTGATATACTCAGCACTGAGATATATATATACTCATTGCAAGCTTACTGATATACTCAGCACTGAGATATATATATACTCATTGCAAGTTAAAGGTTGTAAATCTAATTGAGAAACTGAGATATTAAATGAGAATGCTCATTGCTGTTTGTTGTGTTATTTATAAGATGGTTTGTTGTTGTGTTATTTATAAGATGGTTAGTTTGTTGTGTTATTTATAAGATGGTTTGTTGTTCTGTTATTTATAAGATGGTTTGTTGTTGTGTTATTTATAAGATGGTTTGTTGTTGTGTTATTTATAAGATGGTTTGTTGTTGTGTTATTTATAAGATGGTTTGTTGTTGTGTTATTTATAAGATGGTTTGTTGTTGTGTTATTTATAAGATGGTTTGTTGTGTTATTTATAAGATGGTTTGTTGTTGTGTTATTTATAAGATGGTTTGGGGGGTGGGGATTCGCGAATGGGAATAGAGGGTCAGTGGGCCATTAGTTTTTGAAACTGATCCAAAATGGCTGCCTATGTTCAGAGGATGGGGAGAAAATGAAAGGTTTCCCATAATGCACAGGGGTGGAGGTGAGTGACAGGTGGCAATGAGGAGTTCTGTTTGCTCAGGCCATTACCTGTATGCACACATCCTGTTTACTCAGGCCATTACCTGTATGCACACATCCTGTTTGCTCAGGCCATTACCTGTATGCACACATCCTGTTTGCTCAGGCCATTACCTGTATGCACACATCCTGTTTGCTCAGGCCATTACCTGTATGCACACATCAAAATTTTTACCTTTGTTTGAATAGCTGGGACATTATGAAATCAGCGTTTATATAATCTACTCATTTTGTTCTTCTCTTCCCTCTTCCTGTGCCCCCTCTCTCTCTCTCTCTCTCTCTCTCTCTCTCTCTCTCTCTCTCTTCCCTCTTTATC
>CM056377.1:127097132-127104632 GCA_029718625.1 Synaphobranchus kaupii
AATACCAAACCCGGACTACTTCGCTAGGACTAACCCGAGATAAGGAGGACTGGAGCACACAGAGCTCAATATAACAATATAAAATGAAAATCAAAAAGCCTGGAATTTAAAATAACCACTTTTATTAACTGCAACACTACCCATGTTATCTACATGCTGAAATGTATATGCTCCAAAATCTACATCGGACAGACTAAGAGAGCCCTCAAACTTAGAATTGCTGAACATAAGACCGCGATCCGGTCTAAAAATATGGACTATGCTATTGCGCGACATTACGCTGAAGCCAATCATGGTTCTGTCTCTTCTCTAAAATTTTGGGGTATTGAGAGAGTCACTTCATCATCCAGAGGCGGAGATATTATTAAGCAACTGCTCCGCAGGGAGGCGTACTGGATACATACACTCAATAGTGTGGAACCCAATGGGTTAAATGAGTCGCTGAATCTTTCATGTTTTTTGTAACTTGTGTACAGGCTTTTTGATTTTCATTTTATATTGTTTTATGCCATGTTCACAATAGACAATTATTTAGTTCATTTACCTATGACATTTGTCGTTCTTCTCTTTATCCTGTTAAAGAAGATAACATTGTATATGTGGTATCTATGACGAGATTTATTAGTCCTACACATGCGCACCTTATTTTGTGTAATTGATGGGAGGGTATTTATATACCTCCCGGTGCATTTGTCTGTATTTCCATTTTGACTCTGAAGAAGACGTCGTTGACGTCGAAACGTCAGTCGTATTAAAATATTTTGTTTTGCTCTGAGCTCTGTGTGCTCCAGTCCTCCTTATCTCGGGTTAGTCCTAGCGAAGTAGTCCGGGTTTGGTATTCTCTTTATTCACTGGTCCTTCTGTTGAGCACCTATAGTTCCTTGTCTATATAGCCGGCTTGTAGCGCGTTTGGGATCACCCCCTTTTTAATCAATTTTAGCATGTTAGCGTCATCATTAGCATTTTAGCGTCATTGTTAGCATTTTAGCATCATCGTTAGCATTTTAGCGTCATCGTTAGCATTTTTGCATCATCGTTAGCATTTTTGCGTCATCGTTAGCATGTTAGAGTCATCGTTAGCATTTTAGCATCATTGTTAGCCCGTTTGAAAGTAACATTGATGTGATTTAATTTCTCACTGGCAGGTTCATGACTATCTGAGGAGTAAGCTGTGCTCGCTCTATGAGAATGACTGCATATTTGATAAGTTTGAGTGTGCCTGGAATAGCACAGACAGGTCAGTGGCCTCCCTACCCCCTCTCCATATCCTGTTATTCTCAGGGAAAACCCCTCCCATATCCAAGTATTGTACTTGGATCTGTACATGGCCAAGATATTTGTATCTGAATGGAATTCAACCGGATAAATAAAGGATAATATGGCAGTATTTAACTGGATAAATAAAGGACAATATGACAGGTTTAACTGGATAAATAAAGGCTAATATGGCAGTATTTAACTGCATAAATAAAGGATAATATGGCAGGTTTAACTGGATAAATACAGGATAATATGGCAGGTTTAACTGGATAAATAAAGGGTAATATGGCAGTGTATTAATGTCTTTTAAAGGCAGGTCAGGTTTGGTGGCAGAAACACTATGAAGTCCAAACTTACAACTCCTTGCTTTATAGTTTACTTACCTATTCTGTAGTTCACTTACCTATCCTGTAGTTTACTTACCTATCCTGTAGTTCACTTACCTATCCTGTAGTTTACTTGCCTCATTCCACACCTCTCCTCTTTCTCTCCATCTCTCCATCTCTTTCTCTGCAGTGTGATCATGACGGGGGCGTACAACAACTTCTTCCGGATGTTTGACAGGGAGACGGGCCGGGATGTGACCCTGGAGGCAGCACGGGACTCTGGGAAGACCCGGGCTGTGCTGAAGACCAGGCGTGTGCGCATGGGCGGGAAACGCCGCAAAGATCATGTGACCGTGGACAGCCTGGATTTCACCAAGAAAATCCTACACATGGCCTGGCACCCCACAGAGAACATCATCGCCATCGCCGCCACCAACAACCTCTACATCTTCCAGGACAAGGTCACCACTGATACGCTGTGACCCTAAGCCACTCCCACAGCCCCACCCTACCTTATATAGCCACTCCCACAGCCCCACCCCTTTCTACACAGCAACTCCCAGTCTAACCATAACCCAACCCTCCCCACCCAAGCAGTCCCACACCCTCACTGCACCCACCTCCTTTCTTCCTCCTATTCCTGTCCTCCTCATCCTCCCTGCCTATTCTCCCTCTGTCCTTCTCTGCATCCTCCTCATCCTCCCTGCCTATTCTCCCTCTGTCCTTCTCTCCATCCTCCTCATCCTCCCTGCCTATTCTCCCTCTGTCCTTCTCTCCATCCTCCTCATCCTCCCTGCCTATTCTCCCTCTGTCCTTCTCTTTCCCCTCTACAAGATATGGATTCATGACTCACGTGATGATGTCATAGATGTGATCCTCCATAGGCTCAGATGTGATGTCAGATATTATCCACTAGACTCAGACATGATGATGATGTAATAGTATATTCTACAGTTCTTTTGTTTACCACTGGATGGCAGCACCAACACTACAAATGCACATTTCAGGACTTGATGCAGTTTTCTGTAAAATGGCTGGATCTCTGTCTGCACACATCATAATATCATTACACTCTGTGTTTGGAGACACATTAACATATAAGCTGTGGTATTCACCCAAAATGTTTTAAACAAATACAGTTAGCTTAATGGGGAAAAATGTAATACAAATATTTAAAGGGTAATCATGAATATATTTTCACGACTTTCATAATATTTCTTCCTTTAAGAGGAGAAGTTAAAAAGGCAAAGTGTGCATGAACATGTTAACACTATTTAAAGTGTGTCTGTCACAGTCAAACATTGTCCTTATGTTCTGTGCCTCGTAAGCAAAAATATAAATCGGTATAAATATAGAAGAAAATCTGATTCTGAGTTTGATGATATAGCTAAATAATGTTCAAGTGGATCAGTTAATTTGCCATGACGTACCAGCCAGTTCTGATGATTTATCATCTGCTTATCTTTATGAATCTACACATTCTCCTCTTCCTCCCTCTCAAACATCCATCCATTAATTTCCTCAATCGTCTATGCCTAACCAGTGATTATAAATATGTTAATATAAATATGTTAATATGAGCTT
Organism: Synaphobranchus kaupii; assembly: GCA_029718625.1. Taxonomy (NCBI): domain Eukaryota; kingdom Metazoa; phylum Chordata; class Actinopteri; order Anguilliformes; family Synaphobranchidae; genus Synaphobranchus; species Synaphobranchus kaupii. The sequence goes on from CM056377.1 coordinate 127,100,303, forward strand.
TCAAGTAAAGATTAAAGCAAAATGGATATTTGCCTTTGTGATTTCTGACTCCAGGTGTGTCATTTACTCACAGTGATGCTATATATTTACATTACCCAATTCCCTATGGCACAGGTAACCACAGACATGTAACCCCAAATAAATAATTACATGATATAAAAATTGATATGTACAGTGCAGTCCAAAGGTTTTAGGACAGTGACACATGTTTTGTTGTTTTGGCTCTGTACTCCAACACATTGGATTTGAAATGGAAAAGGTTTCTGCTTCACTTTCACCCACACGGATAGGGACAAGTTAAAGTCACATTCTGTAGATTAATCATTATACAGTATGTTCTGAAAGGTCAACAATTCAGTGACCTAAGAGTGTCTTTCAAGTATCAGAAAATAATCAAAAGTAGAAAATATTGTCCCTTCATATCAACATGAAAGAACAGATATTTTATGAATGATTCAGAAAACCCCAAAACCAGTTTCTGTAGGCTTTTCTTTTTTCAAAAACTCTTTGGGGTTCCACAGGTACACCTGCCCATAGACACACCCACTCAAACACACCTGCCCATAGACACACCCACTCAAACACACCTGCCCATAGACACACCCACTCAAACACACCTGCCAATAGACACATCCACTCAAACACACCTGCCCAAAGACACACCCATTCAAACAGATGGTCTTGAATGCTCCAACAAAATCAAACATTTGATTTTATTGATATCCTTTAGGCATGTCTCCTGTAATGTACGCTGAGTAACAACGCGATTTATAATCTGCAACCTTCTGGCCAATGAGCCGAGCTCTCTTTGATATCACCAGAGCAGTGGCAGCAGCTAGCCAATGAGCCGAGCTCTCTTTGATATCACCAGAGCAGTGGCAGCAGCTAGCCAATGAGCCAAGCTCTCTTTGATATCACCAGAGCAGTGGCAGTAGCTAGCCAATGAGCCGAGCTCTCTTTGATATCACTAGAGCAGTGGCAGCATCAGAGCATACAAGAGCAGCGCAGGCAATAAGCAGCACAGGAGAGGCCTGACTCCATTAATAATGTGTGCATGTGATTGGTTAATAATGTGTGCATGTGATTAATAATGTGTGCATGTGATTGGTTGAGTATGAGAACGTGGTTGCCGAGGCCGACCATTGGTCGTCTGCAGCAAGAGTTTCCTGAGATCATGAGATCAAGGATCATTACGATACATAATCTTTGAAATAATCCTGTAGGAATCCTACGCTATGCGATTCCCCGCCTGCGCGCATCTAGGACTGAAAAACCAGAAATTTAGACAAGACTGGTTAAACGTAAGATGGTATCTGACTGGTACGGGAGGCATAGGAGCACAAGCCATTCTCCCATCACGGTTCATCACAAGTCATAATAATAATCATAATAATAATGTAGTGTACTCTGTTTCTACAGCAACAGAATTGTTTTTTTTCTCATTCAGTGACTGGCAGTGCAGAAAAGACATGAATCTACTGCAGCCAAAACACATGCGCTCTTGCACCCCCGGCTACGCCCTAATCCTGGCCGACAGGAATGGCGAGAAGAAGAAGTCGAAGGCGAACTTGATGGCCCGGAGCGCCGTGCCCTTCCAGTCAGGCTCGATCTTGTACTGCGTGCCGGCGGCCAGGGCGCTGGAGCGGATGGCCTGCAGCTGGAAGGAGGGGCTCTTGCTGCCCAGCCGTCCCTCCAGCACCGCCGTGAACTCCACCACGTCCCCCACCTCCAAGCTCAGCAGAACGTGCCGGAACTCGCCGCTAGCCTGCAGGACCACGTCCGGGGTGGGATCGGCGCCCTGCTCCTCGGGCCGCATGCCCACCGTCACCTGGAAGTGGTGGCTGTCGAAGCGCTTCACGTGGCAGTCGTGCTGGGCCAGGGCTTTGAGCCGGCAGAGATCACTCTCCTCCTGGAGCTGGAGCGCCGTGGCGTTACCGGCTAGGGCGTTCCGGACGGTGGCATTCCCGCACTCGGGATACGCCTCCCCGTACAGGCAGCGCAGCCAGTCTCCGGCGAAGCTGGGCAGTAGGTTGATGACGGCCTGCGGGCCGTTTTCCGTCTCGGCCACGGCCACGCCCTTGAAGTGGCCGATCCAGGTGATGCGGTGGCCCTCCAGGTGGCTGCAGAAGATCTGCGTCTGCGCCACGCTGGTTTCCCGCCACGCCGGCGGCCCGCAAGCATCCCCGTACCGCCGCCAGCTGAGCGAGGAGTCGCGCGCCTTCAGGCCCTCGGACCTCAGCACGTACACACAGCAGAACAGCAGCACCGCGGAGACCCAGACCAGGATGAGCTTCACGGCGCTGCTGCGCACCATCGCCCGCAGAACGTCCAGCGGAGACAGGCTGAAACGCGTCCACAGCCGCAGGGTCACCGGCACCGCGCAAACCGCCAGCGTCACCAGCAGCTTGGTCAGCTGCAGCTCCAGGAACCACTTACCCACCTGCACCAGCAGCATGGCGGCCAGGCCGAGCATGAGCACCGGCAGCGCAAACAGGAACAGGAAGCAGGCCACGCACGTGCGAATCAGCCCCACGGGCGTGGCGCTCTGCAGCAGCACGCCCGAGAACTCGCACCAGGTGAAGCACACCATGTAGGGCACCAGGAAGCAGTAAGTGCCCCGGAAACCACGCATCTGTGCCATGCGGAAGAACAGGTAGAACAGGTACATGTAGAGCAGACAGGGCGCGCTCAGCCGCAGCTCCACCCAGTCGCCCAGCGGCACCGTGGCGAAGGTCGTCCCTAGCAACCGCGTGATAGCCATGCGCTCGGGCAGCCGGGCCGTGAGGGCGCAAGCGCAGGACGCCACCTCGATGATGAGCGCCCGCCGCATGTACGTCCCCGCCGTGCTGCTCAGGCTGACGTAACTCGCCACGGTGAAGAACATGGCCACCGTGGCCAGCTCGGAGCACGGGATCCACGCCTTATCCGCCACAGGGAAGGAGAAGAGCACAAAGAACACGGACAGCAGGAAGTACAGGTACGGCTCCAGATTGTTCCAGCCGAAGTTGGTCTCGGCCTGCTCCAGGTCCAAGCCCGGCTCGAAGCGGGTCAGAAGGGCCGTCAGGGCCCGGAAGTTCTCCCAGGACTTGCTGTTCTGGAAGACCCTTAGGGTGCAGATGACCATGGAGATAAAGGAGAGGTAGAAGATGAAGAGAGGGATGATGAAGGCGAAGAAGTCGATGGTGAGGTTGCTGATGATGAAGAAGAAGATGAGAGCGTTGACGTGGTGCGTGGGGATGATGGTGCTCAACCACTGCAGCCCGGCACGGGAAGCCCAGTCTATCAGGTGCTCCTTCATTTCTACCAGCGCTTGGAGGGGGTACTGCAGGATCTGGGACAGAGAGAGGGGGGGGGGAGGGAGAGAGGGTCGGAGAGAGGGTGGGAGAAAGGGGGAGGGAGAGAGACGTGGGGAGAGGGGGTGAGGGAGAAAGAGAGGAGGAGAGGGAGAGATGGAGAGAGATTGAAGACTGAGACACCCGACTATCAACATGACCTGATCAACAAAAACAGTACATATATAAACAGTACAGAGGTTTATGTCGGATTTGTTTAAAAAAATTTTAAGGTTGGGTGGATATTTTTAATTTTGAGAGTGGGGAAGGAGGGAAAGAGAGAAAAAGGGTGATGGCAAGAGGGAGAGAGAAAGAGAGAGTTTTTTTTTACCAGGAAGCGGGATTTGATGTTGAGTGCTCGCGTCATGGCAGTGCGGCCATTGGCATTTAGTAGGCTGGCCCCGCCCAGTCCCCAGTCAGACTTCAGCATCCTCTGATAGGCTGACTCCCTCTCCTGTAAGCCACACCCACTGCTGTCACAGCACTGCACTGCACTGTCGGTAAGCCACACCCACTGATCTCACAGCACTGCACTGCACTGTCGGTAAGCCACACCTACTGCTGTCACAGCACTGCACTGCAGGTAAGCCACACCCACTGATCTCACAGCACTGCACTGTGGTTAAGCCACACGCACTGTTCTCACTGCAGTGTATTGTGGGATTGCATATGCTGCGTCGGTTGGCTCCAAATACGAAGGTGAAACACTTGAACTCTGTAAATTCCGGTAAATTTTGGAAAGACTCCTGCAGATACCTGAGCATTTTTAGAAAGATGTTACCAACTAAACCATTCAATCACATTAAAGGATTTGGTGAATATTTGTTAAATTGTCAGGAGTGTAGAGAAATTTTACTGGTGACTAAGGTCTAGTTTAACTGGTTTTCTGCAGAATGAAGATTCTGAACTTTGCTGTGACATGAAAGACTGGGTTTCATTTCTGTGTAGGTGGGAACGTTACCATGGCAATGTTATAACCAAAATCACAACAAATTGTT
>CM056377.1:127109632-127117132 GCA_029718625.1 Synaphobranchus kaupii
CAGTGTGTCTGTGACCGGGGCCATGACTACAAAACCCAGCATTCCTCTCTTCTCACACAGACAGGATCACACAGTGTGCCTTAGCTGCCATGACTCCAGTTTTACAGACACATTCCCCAGACAGAGTCAAGCACCTGCCCCACATAAGCGCAGTGCTGGCCCCTCTGTACAGCTGGTGGGTGGAATGTACCCTTTGGAGCGCCAGCTATGGGCTCATCTTGCAGGGAGATAAAATTAGACACGATGATGCGCGATGGTGAGGGAGAGCTGAACCCTGTTAAACTTGCTCTGTGGTGATGGAAACCATGGTGAAGGTAATTAGGGTTATGGTGAAGGTAATTATGGTTATGGGGATGGTAACCATGGTGAAGGTAATGAGCGTTACGGTGATGGTATCCATGGTGACTCACATTGGTTTGGGCTTTAGCATCTCCAGCTCTTGCTCTCTCCTCCAGCTCCTCTAATGGCAGATCCTCCTCTTCCTCATCTTCATCCTCATCATGTGGCTCTACAAGTACAGCAGAGAATAAAGCCCTAACCCTCTATAACCCCACCCACCTCCAACAAGCCACATCCTATAACCCCAACCACCTCCAACAAGCCACATCCTATAACCCCAACCACCTCCAACAAGCCACATCCTATAACCCCACCCACCTCCAACAAGCCACATCCTATAACCACACCCACCTCCAACAAGCCACATCCTATAACCCCACCCACCTCCAACAAGCCACATCCTATAACCCCACCCACCTCCAACAAGCCACACCCTATAACCCCACCCACCGGCATCAAACTACCCTCTATAACCCCACCCACCTCCAACAAGCCACACCCTATAACCCCAACCACCTCCAACAAACCCCACCCTATAACCCCACCCACCAGCATCAAACTACCCTCTATAACCCCACCCACCTCCAACAAACCCCACCCTATAACCCCAACCACCTCCAACAAACCACACCCTATAACCCCAACCACCTCCAACAAACCACACCCTATAACCCCAACCACCTCCATCAACCCCCACCCTATAACCCCACCACCCCCATGAAACTCCACGCTCCTCCATCAAACCCCAACCTATAACACCGCCCTCCTCCATCAACCCCCACCCTATAACCACACCCACCTCCATCAAACCCCACCCAAAACCCCATCCATTTCCATCAAACCCCACCCATAACCCCATCCATCTCCATCAAACCCCACCCATAACCCCATCCATCTCCATCAAACCCCATCCTATAACCACACCCACCTCCATCAAACCCCACCTTATAACCCCACCCACCTCCATCAAACCCCACCCTATAACGCCACCCTCCTCCATCAACCCCCACCCTATAACCACACCCACCTCCATCAAACCCCACCCTAAACCCCATCCTCCACACCCATAACAGTTGCCCTAGACCAGACCCATATCCCACCTGTGTGAGGTGGAGTTCTGTCAGTAGGGGGCACTGTGGGCAGCTCTCCTGAGGCCTTCATTTTCTCCTGCATGACCAGGTGCTTCGCCAGTGCTGCAAAACTGCCAGAGGGCCGGAGCCTGAGGGGGGTAGGCTGGGGCGGGGCAGGGGGCGGGGCTGTGGGGCAGGGGGGTACGGTGGAGGGAGAGGGGGTTGTAGGTGGGATTGGGGAGGTGAATGGCGATGGGGCATTTGGCAGCGGAGGGTCCGTGTCCATCTTGCCTGACCATGAGAGAGGGGGTAGGAACTAAATGCCAGAGCTTCCCAATGTGTACAGTGCAGGTCTTAAGATGAACTCACTATTTACACTTTACACAGTACTAATGCTATACTGAGCCAAATACTGATTACACTTTACACAGCGCTAATGCTATACTGAGCCAAATACTGATTACACTTTACACAGCGCTAACGCCATATTGAGCCAAATACTGATTACACTTTACACAGCGCTAACGCCATACTGAGCCAAATACTGATTACACTTTACACAGCGCTAATGCTATACTGAGCCAAATACTGATTACACTTTACACAGCGCTAATGCTATACTGAGCCAAATACTGATTACACTTTACACAGCGCTAACGCTACACTGAGCCAAATACTGATTACACTTTACACAGCGCTAACGCTACACTGAGCCAAATACTGATTACACTTTACACAGCGCTAACGCTACACTGAGCCAAATACTGATTACACTTTACACAGCGCTAACGCTACACTGAGCCAAATACTGATTACACTTTACACAGCGCTAACGCTACACTGAGCCAAATACTGATTACACTTTACACAGCGCTAACACTACACTGAGCCAAATACTGATTACACGTTACACAGCGCTAACGCTACACTGAGCCAAATACTGAAAAAAGTATTTGTTTGCTAAAGAGAAACATATTTTCAGAAAAATCCGTCAGAACACTTCATCATTGTGTCAACAAAAATAGAGCAACACAATCTGCCTGACTTCAAGAAGTGACCACAAACGGCACAAGACACAGGCACACACACATCTATTTCATCTACTTTACACGCGCACTGAAGTATTTATATCACCTTGTACAGTACTTACTTATAATTCCTGGGGAGGTAGTTGCGTTGCATACATGCAGTGAAAAATTTTTGTCTTTGTTTATAAGTTTACTGAGAAGTCCATTCCTCTTTTCACAGTTGGGTTCATAAATAGCTTCTGAATTACTGAAACTCTAAACCAGTCCCACTGACCAAGCTGTCAATCATTCCGCCCACTCACTACTCTAAGCAGTTCTATTGGCCACTGCTGGTGGCTCCTCCTCTGACTGGCTACAGATGTACACCCACTTTATTTTGATTTTAACATGTGTGTGTGAGTGTGTGTGTGTGTGTGTGTGTGTGTGTGTGTGTGTGTGTGTGTGTGTGTGTGTGTGAGTGTGAGTGTGAGTGTGTGTGTGTGTGTGTGAGTGTGCGTGTGCGCGTGCGCGTGCGCGTGCGCGTGCGCGTGCGCGTGCGCGAGTGCGTGTGCGTGTGCGTGTGTGTGTGTGTGTGTGTGTACATTCCTTAAATGAAAGAAGGCAAGAGACAATCATGAAAGAATCTCAGGATATCAGAGGGACCAATCAGATCTCAGTGTTTACTGCAAACAGGAAGTAGATATGTTCTTGTATTAAAATAATAACGGGGGACCTTGGGGTGGTCTGGTAATGTGTAATCCAATACTGGAGTGATGGAAAAGATGATTTAGCCGCACTGGCAGAAATAGAGGGTGCGGAGCAGCAAAGGCAGAGAAAACCGCTTAAACGGAGTGGAATCTGCCAGCAAGCGGCAGTCGTCACATGACTTGTGCCAGGCCCCCACTGTCTGTCTTGCTTGGTTGCATGTGATGATTTTTGTCTTTTCGAGTCGTCTTTGCCGACAGTTCAGACAGGCATAAGTGGCGTGTGCAGTTTTTAAATGGAGTGGAAACCACGCCCACACGGCACAAACTCGGCTTGTGCACCCAGTCAAACAGAGGTCTTATTAAGCCACACCCCATTCAAAATGGTATTGTTTTTTTACATCTCGGCCCCTGACGTCACGCAGCAGAATCCAGTGAGTCTTCTCATCAGTCGCTGTAACAGACACTTGAAAATGCAAACTGGAAGCTTAGCACTCCTGATGCCATATTATGCACTGTAGAGTCACACAATTAGCATCTTCCCACAAGGAACAAATATACCTCAAGGAAGCAAGGAGTCCACCATCTTGGAAGTTTTTTTTGTAAAACACTTAAACGACTTCTCCACGGTCATTTGACAAATTGGCTGGCAATTTACACTGATTTGTTCACAGAAAATTACCATGACAAAAACCATGGCCACAGTCAGCCAATTAACTTTTCACATTTTTACAAAAAAATATTAACAGGCGGTTTTTGTATTTATGTTATATGTTTAATTAAAACAACTGAATAAAAGAAAAAACTGAAATTATGTTTTGATTTTTGATTTATTTAAGATGCTTTTTTAAATTTAATTTAACATTTTTTTCTGGGTCGCCCTGCTGGCCACTGTCGGCACTGGTACGGCCCGGATTCGACCCGAGTCCACGCGGCTCATCCATGGACCACAGCGTAGTGCTTTAACTGAATGAGCCACAGTGTAGTGCTTTAACTGAATGAGCCACAGCGTAGTGCTTTAACTGAATGAGCCACAGCGTGGTGCTTTAACTGAATGAGCCACAGCGTAGTGCTTTAACTGAATGAGCCACAGCGTGGTGCTTTAACCGAATGAGCCACAGTGTAGTGCTTTAACTGAATGAGCCACAGCGTGGTGCTTTAACTGAATGAGCCACAGCGTGGTGCTTTAACTGAATGAGCCACAGCGTAGTGCTTTAACTGAATGAGCCACAGCGTGGTGCTTTAACCGAATGAGCCACAGTGTAGTGCTTTAACTGAATGAGCCACAGCGTGGTGCTTTAACTGAATGAGCCACAGCGTGGTGCTTTAACCAAATGAGCCACAGCGTGGTGCTATAACCGAATGAGCCACAGTGTAGTGCTTTAACTGAATGAGCCACAGCGTAGTGCTTTAACTGAATGAGCCACAGTGTAGTGCTTTAACTGAATGAGCCACAGCGTGGTGCTTTAACTGAATGAGCCACAGCGTGGTGCTATAACTGAATGAGCCACAGCGTAGTGCTTTAACTGAATGAGCCACAGCGTAGTGCTTTAACTGAATGAGCCACAGTGTAGTGCTTTAACTGAATGAGCCACAGCGTGGTGCTTTAACTGAATGAGCCACAGCGTGGTGCTTTAACCAAATGAGCCACAGCGTGGTGCTATAACCGAATGAGCCACAGTGTAGTGCTTTAAATGAGTGAGCCACAGCGTGGTGCTATAACCGAATGAGCCACAGCGTGGTGCTATAACCGAATGAGCCACAGTGTAGTGCTTTAACTGAATGAGCCACAGTGTGGTGCTTTAACCGAATGAGCCACAGCGTGGTGCTTTAACCAAATGAGCCACAGCGTGGTGCTATAACCGAATGAGCCACAGTGTAGTGCTTTAACTGAGTGAGCCACAGCGTGGTGCTATAACCGAATGAGCCACAGTGTAGTGCTTTAACTGAATGAGCCACAGCGTGGTGCTTTAACCAAATGAGCCACAGCGTGGTGCTATAACCGAATGAGCCACAGTGTAGTGCTTTAACTGAATGAGCCACAGCATGGTGCTATAACCGAATGAGCCATGGCGTGGTGCTTTAACCGAATGAGTCACAGTGTGGTGCCTTAACCGAATGAGCCACAGTGTGGTGCTTTAACTGAATGAGCCACAGTGTGGTGCTTTAACTGAATGAGCCACAGTGTGGTGCTTTAACTGAATGAGCCACAGTGTGGTGCTTTAACTGAATGAGACACAGTGTGGTGCTTTAACCGAATGAGCCACAGTGTGGTGCTTTAACCGAATGAGCCACAGCGTGGGGCTTTAACCGAATGAGCCACAGCGTGGTGCTATAACCGAATGAGCCACAGTGTGGTGCTTTACCGAATGAGCCACAGCGTAGTGCTTTAACCGAATGAGCCACAGAGTGGTGCTATAACCGAATGAGCCACAGCGTGGTGCTATAACCGAATGAGCCACAGTCTGGTGCTTTAACTGAATGAGACACAGTGTGGTGCTTTAACCGAATGAGTCACAGTGTGGTGCCTTAACCGAATGAGCCACAGTGTGGTGCTTTAACTGAATGAGCCACAGTGTGGTGCTTTAACTGAATGAGACACAGTGTGGTGCTTTACCGAATGACCCAGAGTGTGGTGTCTCAACTGAACGAGTCATCCAGAAACCCTATAATTTGCACATTTTAAGTGAAAGAGCAGAGACAGCACTGTCATTGAGGCACTATCTCACTTCCTACATTATAAATGCATTCATATGTTTAATTGAAACTGAATTTCCTTTTTTTACATTAATTGATGGTTACGATAAAATGGTAATGGGAAGGACACAAACTCATAAGCATGCAGCAATAATCATAATCATAATTTTTTTATTAAAAATTAAATATTAAGCAGAATTCAGAAACATGCCAGAATATATTTGCAAGTTGCTTTACTCAATTGTGAAATTTATGCACAGTCTCAGTATCAGAAAGGATATCGAGAAGAGAGCACATCCATCATTTTAACATCTTTAACACTTTTCACAACCTGAAGTAAATTCCCTCCAAACATGCAGCAACAGATAAATATTTACATGTGTTATACATACAGGACCCATCTTAACCACACACACAGGACTCAGGGAGAGGATCACCCATCTTAACCACACACACAGGACTCAGGGAGAGGATCACCCATCTTAACCACACTCACAGGACTCAGATAGAGGATCACCCATCTTAACCACACTCACAGGACTCAGATAGAGGATCACCCATCTTAACCACACTCACAGGACTCAGGTAGAGGATCACCCATCTTAACCACACACACAGGACTCAGGGAGAGGATCACCCATCTTAACCACACACACAGGACTCAGGGAGAGGATCACCCATCTTAACCACAATCACAGGACTCAGGGAGAGGATCACCCATCTTAACCACACACACAGGACTCAGATAGAGGATCACCCATCTTAACCACAATCACAGGACTCAGGGAGAGGATCACCCACCTTAACCACACACACAGGACTCAGGGAGAGGATCACCCACCTTAACCACACACACAGGACTCAGGGAGAGGATCACCCATCTTAACCACACTCACAGGACTCAGATAGAGGATCACCCATCTTAACCACACACACAGGACTCAGATAGAGGATCACCCATCTTAACCACACTCACAGGACTCAGATAGAGGATCACCCATCTTAACCACACTCACAGGACTCAGATAGAGGATCACCCACCTTAACCACACACACAGGACTCAGGGAGAGGATCACCCATCTTAACCACACACACAGGACTCAGATAGAGGATTACCCATCTTAACCACACTCACAGGACTCAGATAGAGGATCACCCATCTTAACCACACTCACAGGACTCAGATAGAGGATCACCCACCTTAACCACACACACAGGACTCAGGGAGAGGATCACCCATCTTAACCACACACACAGGACTCAGATAGAGGATTACCCATCTTAACCACACTCACAGGACTCAGATAGAGGATCACCCACCTTAACCACACTCACAGGACTCAGATAGAGGATCACCCATCTTAACCACACACACAGGACTCAGGTAGAGGATCACCCACCTTAACCACACACACAGGACTCAGATAGAGGATCACCCATCTTAACCACACACACAGGACTCAGGGAGAGGATCACCCATCTTAACCACACTCACAGGACTCAGGTAGAGGATCACCCATCTTAACCACACACACAGGACTCAGGGAGAGGATCACCCATCTTAACCACACACACAGGACTCAGGGAGAGGATCACCCATCTTAACCACACACACAGGACTCAGATAGAGGATCACCCATCTTAACCACACACACAGGACTCAGATAGAGGATCACCCATCT
>CM056377.1:127119632-127132132 GCA_029718625.1 Synaphobranchus kaupii
TGCAGCCAGCAGGGGGCAGTGTGGTGAAGCTTCTCCCAGGCGCTGTGGCCTTTTCCCGTCATCGTCACATCTGGCAACTTCCTATTGTCTGGAAAACCCACATAAAATCAAACTTTTACACTTTCATTTACAGCAACACAAACACATTTAACTCTTATTCACAGCAATACAAACACATTTAACTCTCATTCACAGCAACACAAACACATTTAAATCTCATTCAAACCAACACAAACACATTTAACTCTTATTCACAGTAATACAAACACATTTAACTCTCATTCACATCAACGCAAACACATTTAACTCTCATTTACAGTAACAAACATATTTAACTCACAGTCACACCAACACAAAAACACTTAACTCTCATTCAAACCAACACAAACACATTTAACTCTCATTCAAACCAACACAAACACATTTAACTCTTATTCACAGCAATACAAACACATTTAACTCTCATTCACAGCAACACAAACACATTTAAATCTCATTCAAACCAACACAAACACATTTAACTCTTATTCACAGTAATACAAACACATTTAACTCTCATTCACATCAACGCAAACACATTTAACTCTCATTTACAGTAACAAACATATTTAACTCACAGTCACAGCAACACAAACACATTTAACTCTCATTCACACCAACACAAACAGATTTAACTCTCATTCACACCAACACAAACAGATTTAACTCTCATTCACACTAACACAAACACATTTAACTCTCATTCACACGAACACAAACAGATTTAACTCTCATTCACACTAACACAAACACATTTAACTCTCATTCACACGAACACAAACAGATTTAACTCTCATTCAAACCAACACAAACACATTTAACTCACAGTCACACCAACACAAACACATTTACCTCTTATTCACACCAACACAAACACATTTAACTCTCATTCACAGCAACACAAACACATTTAACTCTCATTCACAGCAACACAAACACATTTAACTCTCATTCACAGCAACACAAACACATTTAACTCTTATTCACAGTAATACAAACACATTTAACTCTTATTCACAGCAACACAAACACATTTAACTCTCATTTACACCAACGCAAACACATTTAACTCTCATTCACAGCAACACAAACACATTTAACTCTCATTCACAGCAACACAAACACATTTAACTCTCATTCACAGCAACACAAACACATTTAACTCTCATTCACAGCAACACAAACACATTTAACTCTCATTCACAGCAACACAAACACATTTAACTCTCATTCACAGCAACACAAACACATTTAACTCTCATTCACAGCAACACAAACACATTTAACTCTCATTCACAGCAACGCAAACACATTTAACTCCCATTCACACCAACACAAACACATTTAACTCTCATTCACAGCAAAGCAAACACATTTAACTCTCATTCACACCAACGCAAACACATTTAACCGTCATTCACATGCGTGTGCATGTGTGTATGTGTGTGAGAGTGTGGGTGCATGCATGTGTGTGTACATGTGAGAGTGTGAGTGCATGCATATGTGTGTACATGTGTGTGTGTGTGTGTGTGTGTGCATGCATGTGTGTGTGTTTCTACCATTCCCACTGTCCTCCGTATTTTCCATATTGCCATTGGAAACGGTCCATTCATGGCTTTCTTCAGGTGGGGCCAGGTCAGGTGGGGGTGGGGCCAGGGGGGTGGAGCTTGTGCTACTGGGCGTGTCTGAGTCCTCCAGCCCACTGTCATAGCCGCTGGGGTCCTGAGACACACCCGGCACCGAAATGATCACACGCCTCGAAGCCTGAGAAACACAAAGCCAACCAGTTACATACCGCCACAACCCACCAATCACATACCGCCACAAACCACCAATCACATACCGCCATAACCCACCAATCACATACCGCCACGAACCACCAATCACATACCGCCATAACCCACCAATCACATACCGCCATAACCCACCAATCGCATACCGCCATAAACCCACCAATCACATACCGCCATAAACACACCAATCACGTACCGCCATAAACCCATCAATCACATACCGCCACAACCCACAAATCACATACCTTCACAACCCACCAATCACATACTGCCACAACCCACCAATCACATACCGCCACAACCCACAAATCACATACCTCCACAACCCACCAATCACATACCGCCACAACCCACCAATCACATACCGCCACAACCCACCAATCACATACCGCCATAAACCCACCAATCACATACCGCCATAAACCCACCAATCACATACCGCCACAACCCACCAATCACATACTGCCACAAACCACCAATCACATACCGCCATAAACCACCAATCACATACCGCCACAACCCACCAATCACATACCGCCACAACCCACCAATCACATACCGCCATAAACCCACAAATCACATACTGCCACAAACCCACCAATCACATACCGCCATAAACCCACAAATCACATACTGCCATAAACCACCAATCACATACTGCCATAAACCACCAATCACATACTGCCATAAACCACCAATCACATACCGCCATAAACCCACCAATCACATACTGCCACAACCCACCAATCACATACCGCCACAACCCACCAATCACATACCGCCACAACCCACCAATCACATACCGCCACAATCCACCAATCACATACCGCCATAAACCCACAAATCACATACCGCCATAAACCCACAAATCACATACCGCCATAAACCCACCAATCACATACCACCATAAACCCACCAATCACATACCGCCATAAACCCACCAATCACATACTGCCATAAACCACCAATCACATACCGCCACAACCCACCAATCACATACTGCCACAACCCATCAATTACATACCGCCATAAACCCACCAATCACATACCGCCATAAACCACCAATCACATACCGCCACAACCCACCAATCACATACCAACACAACCCACCAATCACATACCGCCACAACCCACCAATCACATACTGCCACAACCCACCAATCACATATCGCCCTAAATCCATCAATCACATACCGCCACAACCCACCAATCACATACTGCCACAACCCATCAATTACATACCGCCACAACCCACCAATTACATACCGCCATAAACCCACCAATCACATACCGCCACAACCCATCAATTACATACCGCCATAAACCCACCAATCACATACCGCCACAACCCACCGATCACATACCGCCACAACCCACCAATCACATACCGCCACAACCCACCAATCATGTAACACCACAATCCACCAATCACCTTCCTCCACAAGTCATCTGAAAATCAACACTCTCCAAGTTGACTGTTTTGGGCATTGCTAGGTGAGCATGTCCACATAATATCTTTGCCCGTTTATTAAATATTTCATAACCATAGATGGAGTCCAGCTGTGCTGTCTGGACCATAATTAGATGACCCAACTGTTCCAAGGCATGTAATAAGTTCAGATTAATTGGGACATTGTAAGAAAGTTTTTGATTATAAAAATGTAAGCAAACCAACTCTGAATACATAAATTAATCACACAGGGATCCCTGTCATGTTCATTCAAACTGTCACCATGTAGCAAAACATATGTCTTAAACTTAAGCTTACATTAATAAAGCATTTATAAAAACATCACATCACCAAATAACACTTACTATACAGAACTCACAGTAGTGACCACAGATAAAGAATGGTCACAGTAGTGAGCACAGATTAATTGTAATGGTGGCGGGACGTGTGAGGTAGGAGGGGCCACACGCAGCAAGGGGGGGATTCATTAAGCACTAAGCCACTAGGACGGGAAACCCCGTAATTAAGGGAAGGAGACAAGACAGGTAACACGTAGCAAACCTACTAAGTGACTCACTGTCACACACCAATGAGTAGAAGCGCAAACGTCAGGTTTCTCAGTAAGAAAACCAAACAAGGCTAATGGAACAAAGAACTGCTACCCTATACTTCTACGAGCTAAGTAACTCAGTAAAAGCGTGAACGCCCGATCTCCCAGGAGAGAGAAACATTTTACAGGCGAATAGAGCAGAGATCTGCGGTCCCATACCTCTACGAGTTAAGTAACTAAAGAGCCAGCAATAATAAATGCCCTGCCTCGGTAACGAGACGCATAAGAACAGGCGAGTAGCATAATGGCACAAATAACACACACCAAACAAACCCTGCAAAATAATACGAGATAGTATACGAGGAGGCAAAAGGAACAGAGATCTAACGTCCCAAGGCTACTCTCAGACTCGCAGTCACACACAAACATGTCCACAACATCGCCCAGTCCTCCCTATAGGAAGACATGTACCGAAGGACGAAACAGAACTACAGTTCCGAACAAAATCGCCAAAAGCTCCATGTACGGAGACAGGTACCGAAAGGAACAAACAGGACAGGCTGCACCAGACATTTACCGGCTAAAAGACTAACGCGAGATTAGTAGAAAATAAATGCCCTGCCTCTCCGTAAAGAGGAATGTAACGAGGCAACAGGAACAGAGATCCAACGTTCCACGGCTACTTCCATAAGCTTGTAGTCACACACAGAAAACATAAAGGGGGTAAACGCCCAATCTCCCAGGAGAGAGAAACATTTTACAGGCGAGCCGCCAGTAAACCGCCGTCCCATACCTTTACTAGCAAAATGACTAACACAAGCTTAGTAGAAAATACACACCCTAGCCTCTCAGTAAAGGGGAATGTAACGAGGTGAAAGGAACAGAGAGCTAACGTTCCAAGGCTACTTTCAGAGACTCGCAGTCACACACAAACATGTCCACAACATCGCCCAGTCTTCCCTATAGGAAGACATGTACCGAAGGACGAAACAGAACTACAGTTCCGAACAAAATCGCCAAAAAAGCTCCATGCACAGAGACAGGTACCAAAAGGACAAACAGGACAGGTGCACCTGACATTTACCGGCTAAAAGACTAATGCGAGCTTAATAGAAAATACACACCCTGCCTCTCAGAATAAATAAAGCCCTACCTGTCAGTACGATAAAAACACCCAGTCTCTTAGTAAGAAATGACTATACAAATACACCCACAAACAAAGACTCCTCTCGCTTTCACGGAAGAAGGCAGACAGAGAGAGGAGGAAGAGACAGAGAAGGCAAAAGGTCTAGGCAACGGAAGAAAGGAAAGACCAGGAAGTGGAGACAGAAAAAAGCCAGGGGGGAAGAATCCTAATATATCCACAAAGGCAAGTCCCACATTACTCCAATATAACCCACTGGAGCAAAAAAGGTCGCCTTAAAAAAAACCTAGACCCAATCGTACTGGCAAAGCAATCAAAGGGCAAAATAATACCACACACAAAACAGAGCAAATAGTGCCAGACAATACAACTTAATATCAAAGCCCAGAACGGAGGAAAACGTGGGCTTAAATAGCTCCAGGGTAACCACGCACAGGTGTGATGCTGAGAGAAACTCCGCAATCAAGATGGGGCGGAGCAAACATCCACTAAAAGGGCAGCGCCCTCGCGTGGCTACCAAGGAAACCGACCGCAAGGGAAAAAGGGTCACAAACCATGACATTAATAGAGCTCAAAGCTCTGTGCCTTGTTGGCAACAGTAGGTTCGATGTAAGTTGTAGAGTTCTGTGACAAAGGTATAATGTCTTATTAACAATTAAACAGGCCAGTCAAGTGTACTTCTGTTACACACAGTACATCAGCCTGTGCTCTGTATGACCTCCCCACTCCAGCAGATGCATCCTGGAAAAGCACTATAAATATTTCACAACAAAGAAAAGACAATGGTATGTTTTATCCTAGAGTGAGTTCACTAATTATGCCTCAAATAATATTTCAGATTGTTTTTCAGGAAAAAATTACTGTACAGAGAAAGAAGTGAACAGGAAAAGGAAGAAATAGAAAAGGGGAATGAGGAAGAAATGAGAGAGGAGGATGAGTGAAAGATAGTGGAAGGTGAGAAAAGAAACACGAGTGGTAGAACAGAGTTCATGTTAATTATTCACCTTTTGGCTGCAAAGGGAAATGTTTTATTGTATTTCCTGTTGTATAAAGGGTATGAGAGGATAAATACACACATCAGAGGTATCTATATTTTTTATATCTATGCGAGAGTGACTCTGTGCAGTGTGTGACAGATCTATACTCTTTATATCTATGCGAGAGTGACTCTGGGCAGTATGTGACAGATCTATACTCTTTATATCTATGCGAGAGTGACTCTGTGCTGTGTGTGACAGATCTATAGTTCTTATATCTATGCGAGAGTGACTCTGAGCTGTCTGTGACAGATCTATACGCTTCATGTCTATATGATAGTGGCTCTGTGCAGTGTGTGACATATCTATACTCTTTATATCTATGCGATAGTGGATATGTGCTATGTGTGTGTGACATATCTATACTCTTTATATCTATGTGATAGTGACTCTGTGCTGTGTGTGACAGATCAATAGTTCTTATATCTATGCGAGGGTGACTCTGGGCTGTGTGTGACAGATCTATAGTTCTTATATCTATGCGATAGTGGCTATGTGCTGTGTGGAGGCTCTGTATCTCTGTACTCTGAGGACACAGGTGGATATGTGCTGTGTGGAGGCTCTGTATCTCTGTACTCTGAGGACACAGGTGTCTTTCTCATTGAATAATAATGCACTGGGTTTGAATTTCCCATGAGCCCCAGGGGACTGAATGGAGAATGTGCTGAGTCCTCATTAGCATGCAGGCTGCAGTGAAAGGAGACTTTATTCAGAGAGCTCTCTCAGCGTTAGCGCACAGCCTCTCAGCTTTGATGCACAATTATGCCTGACAAGTGGAGGGAAGGCACGGCTTATCACACAGGCTAATATGCATTCAAGCTTTAGGCTATGGCTAACACTCACTCAGGATATAGCTATGGCTAACACTCATTCAGGATATAGCCATGGCTAACACTCATTCAGGATATAGCCATGGCTAACACTCAATCAGGATATAGCTATGGCTAACACTCACTCAGGCTATAGCTATGGCTAACACTCACTCAGAATATAGCCATGGCTAACACTCATTCAGGATATAGCTATGGCTAACACTCACTCAGGCTATAGCTATGGCTAACACTCACTCAGAATATAGCCATGGCTAACACTCACTCAGGATATAGCTATGGCTAACACTCACTCAGGCTATAGCTATGGCTAACACTCACTCAGGATATAGCTATGGCTAACACTCACTCAGGCTATATCTATGGCTAACACTCACTCAGGATATAGCTATGGCTAACACTCACTCAGGCAATAGCTATGGCTAACATTCACTCAGGCTATAGCCATAGCTAATACTCACTCAGGATATAGCCATAGCTAACACTCACTCAGGATATAGCTATGGCTAACACTCACTCAGGATATAGCTATGGCTAACACTCACTCAGGATATAGCTATGGCGAACACTCACTCAGGATATAGCTATGGCTAACACTCACTCAGGCTATAGCTATGGCTAACACTCACTCAGGATATAGCCATAGCTAACACTCACTCAGGATATAGCTATGGCTAACACTCACTCAGGATATAGCTATGGCTAACACTCACTCAGGATATAGCTGTGGCTAACAGTCAATCAGGCTAGAGGCTATGGATAATAACCACTTGGCTATATCTATGGCTAATACTCAGTCAGTGTGTGCATGTGTGTGTGTGTGTGTGTGTGTGTGTGTACATTAAGTTGAAGGCAGAGGTGTTAAGTGATCCCATTTCAAACCTTGTAAATAAATGAACTCTGTGGGGAAAGGTGATCCCATTGAGGAAACTGCAGAAAGGGCAGAGATACCCATCCCACAAATTACATCCCTAAAACTAACCTGACCTCACAGGTACTGTAGCTTTACTGTACATGTACTGGACCTCACATGTACTGTACATATACCGGACCTCACAGGTAATGTACATATACCGGACATCACAGGTAGTGTACATATACCGGACCTCACAGGTAGTGTACATATACCGGACCTCACAGGTAATGTACATATACCGGACCTCACAGGTATTGTAGCTTTACTGTACATATAACTGACCTCACAGGTATTGTAGCTTTACTGTACATATAACTGACCTCACAGCTATTGTACCTTTACTGCACATATACCTGCCAACAAATGGCAGCATCACTACATCACTTCACCTACAACTGAAGTACCGACCCCATAGCTCTGCCAGCTTTCACTTTAATAATGCTGATGGCAAAGATACAGGCCTTTGTGAAAGACCAGGTGGCCTCAAGTCACCCATTAAATGGATTATAATCACATTGTAAGTGATTGTGTTTCTAAGCCAATGGAAAGATAGAATAAGACAGGAACTTCAGGTCTGCAGATCAGCTTTCTATCTCAGCACCTGTGCAGCGACAGGCCTGATAACATGTCCTCAGATTAAACTGCCTTACATACCTTTACACAATTCAGACTGTACCTTAGATACGTTTACACATTTCACACTGTTCTTTAGATACTATTACACAACTCAGACTGTTCCTTAGATACATTTACACAGCTCATACTGTTCCCTAGATACCATTACACAGCTCATACTGTTCCCTAGATACCATTACACAACTCAGACTGTTCCTTAGATACCATTACACAACTCACACTGTTCTTTAGATACCATTACACAACTCATACTGTTCCTTAGATACCATTACACAACTCAGACTGTTCCTTAGATACCATTACACAACTCAGACTGTTCCTTAGATACCATTACACAACTCACACTGTTCTTTAGATACCATTACACAACTCACACTGTTCCTTAGATACCATTACACAACTCAGACTGTTCCTTAGATACCATTACACAGCTCACACTGTTCCTTAGATACCATTACACAACTCACACTGTTCCTTAGATACCATTACACAACTCAGACTGTTCCTTAGATACCATTACACAACTCAGACTGTTCCTTAGATACCATTACACAACTCACACTGTTCCTTAGATACCATTACACAGCTCATACTGTTCCTTAGATACCATTACACAACTCACCCTGTTCCTTAGATACCATTACACAGCTCATACTGTTCCTTAGATACCATTACACAACTCACACTGTTCCTTAGATACCATTACACAACTCACCCTGTTCCTTAGATACCATTACACAGCTCATACTGTTCCTTAGATACCATTACACAGCTCATACTGTTCCTTAGATACCATTACACAACTCACACTGTTCCTTAGATACCATTACACAGCTCATACTGTTCCTTAGATACCATTACACAACTCACACTGTTCCTTAGATACCATTACACAGCTCATACTGTTCCCTAGATACCATTACACAGCTCATACTGTTCCTTAGATACCATTACACAGCTCACACTGTTCCCTAGATACCATTACACAGCTCATACTGTTCCTTAGATACCATTACACAGCTCACACTGTTCCTTAGATACCATTACACAACTCACACTGTTCCTTAGATACCATTACACAACTCACACTGTTCCTTAGATACCATTACACAACTCACCCTGTTCCTTAGATACCATTACACAACTCACACTGTTCCTTAGATACCATTACACAACTCACACTGTTCCTTAGATACCATTACACAGCTCACCCTGTTCCTTAGATACCATTACACAACTCACACTGTTCCTTAGATACCATTACACAGCTCACACTGTTCCTTAGATACCATTACACAACTCACACTGTTCCTTAGATACCATTACACAACTCACACTGTTCCTTAGATACCATTACACAGCTCACACTGTTCCTTAGATACCATTACACAACTCACACTGTTCCTTAGATACCATTACACAACTCACCCTGTTCCTTAGATACCATTACACAGCTCATACTGTTCCTTAGATACCATTACACAACTCACCCTGTTCCTTAGATACCATTACACAACTCATACTGTTCCCTAGATACCATTACACAACTCACCCTGTTCCTTAGATACCATTACACAACTCACACTGTTCCTTAGATACCATTACACAGCTCATACTGTTCCCTAGATACCATTACACAACTCACCCTGTTCCTTAGATACCATTACACAACTCACACTGTTCCTTAGATACCATTACACAGCTCATACTGTTCCCTAGATACCATTACACAACTCACACTGTTCCTTAGATACCATTACACAGCTCATACTGTTCCCTAGATACCATTACACAGCTCATACTGTTCCTTAGATACCATTACACAGCTCACACTGTTCCCTAGATACCATTACACAGCTCATACTGTTCCTTAGATACCATTACACAGCTCACACTGTTCCCTAGATACCATTACACAACTCACCCTGTTCCTTAGATACCATTACACAACTCACACTGTTCCTTAGATACCATTACACAACTCACACTGTTCCTTAGATACCATTACACAACTCACACTGTTCCTTAGATACCATTACACAACTCACACTGTTCCTTAGATACCATTACACAGCTCATACTGTTCCCTAGATACCATTACACAGCTCATACTGTTCCTTAGATACCATTACACAGCTCATACTGTTCCCTAGATACCATTACACAACTCACACTGTTCCTTAGATACCATTACACAACTCAGACTGTTCCTTAGATACCATTACACAGCTCATACTGTTCCCTAGATACCATTACACAACTCACACTGTTCCTTAGATACCATTACACAGCTCATACTGTTCCTTAGATACCATTACACAACTCACCCTGTTCCTTAGATACCATTACACAACTCACCCTGTTCCTTAGATACCATTACACAGCTCATACTGTTCCTTAGATACCATTACACAACTCATACTGTTCCCTAGATACCATTACACAACTCACCCTGTTCCTTACAGGATACAAGAAACTTTATTGCCACACAACCAGGTTGGTGGTATTTGTTTACGGTACAGCATGTTAGCTCTTGTGAAACATATACCCTACTTCCCAACAGTAAATACATCCAATAAAGGACACACACAGAACACAGTAGCATCGGCACTGTCCAGTAGGCCGTCAGGGGTCTTAGTTAGAATGGAAGGGACCCCCTAGGGAGTTAAGAGTTCTGATGACTGTCTCTTAAGCGGGTGTTTTTGGAGAACAGAGACCTATAGCGTCTAGATACAGTTGGAGTCAAAAGTTTACATACACCTTAGCCAAATCCATTTAAACTCAGTTTTTCACAATTCCTGACATTTAATCCTAGTAAACATTCCCTGTCTTAGGTCAGTTAGGATCACAACTTTATTTTAATAATGTGAAATAATAGTTGAGAGAATGATTTATTTCAGCTTTTATTTCTTTCATCACATTACCAGTGGGTCAGAAGTTTATATACACTCTGTTAGTATTTGGTAGCATTGCCTTTAAATTGTTTAACTTGGGTCAAACATTGCGGGTAACCTTCCACAAGCTTCTCACAATAAGTTGCTGGAATTTTGGCCCATTCCTCCTGACAGAACTGGTGTAACTGAGTCAGGTTTGTAGGTCTCATTGCTCGCACACGCTCTTCTGCCCAGAAATTTTCGATTGGATTAGGGTCAGGACTTTGTGATGGCCACTCCAATACCTTGACTTTGTTGTCCTTAAGCCATTTTGCCACAACTTTGGAAGTATGCTCTGGGTCATTGTCCATTTGGAAGAGCCATTTGCGACGAAGCTTTAACTTCCTGGCTGATGTCTTGATATGTTTTCCTTCCTCATGATGCCATCTATTTTATGAAGTGCACCAGTCCCTCCTGCAGCAAAGCACCCCCACAACATGATGCTGCCACCCCCGTGCTTCACGGTTGGGATGGTGTTCTTCAGCTTGCAAGCCTCACCCTTTTTCCTCCAAACATAACGATGGTCAATATGGCCAATCAGTTCAATTTTTGTTTCATCAGACCAGAGGACCAAAAAGTAAGATCTTTGTCCCCATGTGCAATTGCAAACTGTAGTCTGGCTTTTTATGGCGGTTTTGGAGTAGTGGCTTCTTCCTTGCTGAGCAGCCTTTCAGGTTATGTCGATATAGGACTCGTTTTACTGTGGATATAAATAATTTTGTACCTGTTCCCTCCAGCATCTTCACAAGGTCCTTTGCTGTTGTTCTAGGATTGATTTGCACTTTTCGCACCAAAGCACGTTCATCTCTAGGAGAAAAAACACGTCTCCTTCCTGAGTGGTATGACGGCTGCGTGGTCCCAGGGTGTTTATACTTGCGTACAGACTTGTGGAGGTCCACAATTTTCTTTCTGAGGTCTTGGCTGATTTCTTTAGATTTTCCCATGATGTCAAGCAAAGAGGCACTGAGTTTGAAGGTAGGCCTTAAAATACATCCACAGTTACACCTCCAATTGACTCAAATAATGTCAATTAGCCTATCAGAAGTTTCTAAAGCCATGACATAATTTTCTGGAATTTTCCAAGCTGTTTAAAGGCACAGTCAACTTAGTGTATGTAAACTTCTGACCCACTGGAATTGTGATATAGTGAATTAAAAGTGAAATAATCTGTC
>CM056377.1:127137132-127150516 GCA_029718625.1 Synaphobranchus kaupii
CCAGGCCCTGCTCCAGTGTGTGTGTACAGTACATTACTGACCTGGGCCAGGCCCTGCTCGTGTGTGTGTGTGCAGTACAGTACTGACCCGGGCCAGGCCCTGCTCCAGTGTGTGTGTACAGTACAGTACTGACCCGGGCCAGGCCCTGCTCCAGTGTGTGTGTACAGTACAGTACTGACCCGGGCCAGGCCCTGTCGCAGTGGGATGCGGCCGATCTTGCGTATGTCCACAGCAGGGGCGTTGTCGTTGAGGTCGCGCACGTGCAGTAACACAGTTGCCGTGACGCAGAGCGGCGGTTGCCCATGGTCGCAGGCCGTCACACTGAAGTGCAGCTGGGTGGTCTCCTCACGGTCGATTGGCTGCAGGACACTGATCCAGCCAGAGTTAGGCTCCACCCACAGGAACTCACCCACCACATCGAACCCGGGACCCGCAGCCAGTGAGTACTCCACCTGCCCGTTACTGCCTGTGTCCAAATCAAATGCTCGCACCCGCAGCACAGACATGCCGACTGCGCTGTTCTCCTGCAGCTCCCCCTCGTACTGCGCACGCTCAAACCTGGGGCTGCGGAACACAGAGATCCACAGTAAAGTCTGCCTGCCTGTTAAACGTGCTAGTGCTAATACCACTCTGCTAAACGTGCTAGCACTACTTAACTTAACAGTGCTAATACCAGCCTGCTAAAGGCTCTAGCGCTGCTTAACTTAGCAGTGCTAATACCAGTCTGCTAAACATGCTAGCGCTACTTAACATAGCAGTGCTAATTTCTGCCTGCTAATGCGCTAGCGCTACTTAACATAGCAGTGCTAATTGCTGCCTGCTAACGCGCTAGCGCTACTCAACTTATCAGTGCTAATACCAGCCTGCTAAACATGCTAGTGCTACTTAACTTAGCAGTGCTAATACCACTCTGATAAACGCGCTAGCACTACTTAACTTAGCAGTGCTAATAACAAGCTAACATTGTCATTCTCACCCCCCTTGTCAAACAGGAACGCACCATCACATTCCGTAAGCTCAACTCCATAAACTCCTCCTCCTTCTCTTCCATCTTGGCCGACACTATCTCCGACCCTGCCCTCACTCCAAACGCCTCTGTCACTGACCTAGTCAATAACTACAATGCTGCACTCTCCTCCTGTCTTGATGAAAGTGCCCCCACAAAAACCAAATCCGTCGCCTTCACTCACTCCGCTCCCTGGTACACCGATCAACTCCGCCAACTCAAAGCCAAGGGCCGCCAACTTGAAAGACTTGCCAATAAAACCGGACTCACTGTTCAGTTGGATGCTTACAAACTCCACCAACAACAATACAAAGATGCCCTCAACAACGCTCGTTCCTCCCACTACTCCTTCATCATCCAAACCGGCTCCAACAACCCCAAAACTCTCTTCTCCACCATCAACAAACTCCTCAAGCCCATAGACACCATCTCTAATTCCTTCACCACCAGCAAATGCAATTCCTTCCTGTCATTTTTCCAATCTAAAATCGACACAATTCACTGCCAGCTGTCTGCATCCTCCCCCACCACCCCCCCATGCCTTCAACCTGACCCCCCCACTCCCTAGCCATTCATTCTCATCCTTCAGTCTAATCTCCGAATCCGATCTCTCCTCCATAGTCACCAGTATGAAGTCATCAACCAGTGCCCTCGACCCTATCCCCACCTTCCTAGTCAAGGCTTGCCTCCCCACTCTCTCCCCACTTATCACCAACATAATCAACTCCTCCCTGTCCACTGGTCTCGTCCCCCCCCTCCCTCAAGCTTGCTGCTGTTACCCCCCATTCTAAAAAAACCTGGTCTCGACCCTGACATCCCCAACAACTACCGGCCCATATCCAACCTCCCCTTCCTGTCTAAAGTCCTTGAGCGAGCTGTCGCCGCTCAACTCAAAACCCACCTCGACAACAATAACCTCTACGAACCCTTCCAATCCGGCTTCCGCACCAATCACAGTACAGAAACTGCACTACTGAAAATCACCAATGACATCCTTCTCTCTGCTGACTCCGGCTCCTTAACCATCCTTATCCTCCTCGACCTCACCGCCGCCTTTGACACCATCAACCATTCCATCCTCCTCTCACGCCTTCACTCCCTTGGCATTTCCGGTACTGTGCTCTCCTGGTTCACCTCCTACCTCTCCGACAGACACCAATACATCTCCATAAACCACTGCCAATCCTCCACCGCCCCAGTCACTCATGGTGTCCCCCAAGGATCAGTGCTCGGCCCCCCCCCTCTTCATCCCGTATATACTTCCCCTGGGTCAAATTCTCCACTGCCATGGCCTCCGCTTCCATTGCTATGCAGACGACACACAACTCTACCTCTCCTCCAAGACCATCACCTCAACCACCCACTCCACCCTCACCACCTGCCTTGCTGATGTAAAAACATGGATGCAACAGAACTTTCTCCAACTCAACTGCAATAAATCGGAAATACTCATCATCGGCCCAAACTCCCTCATCCGCTCCGCCCAGACCTTCTCTCTCACTGTTGATGGTTCCATCATCACCCCCTCCACCCATGTCCGCAACCTTGGCATCATCCTCGACCCCACCCTCTCATTCCTACCGCACGTCAACCACATTACCAAAACTGCCTTCTTTCACCTCGAGAACATTGCCCGCCTCCGCCCCTCCCTGTCCCTTTCCGCTGCTGAAACCCTCATCCATGCCCTCATAACCTCCAGACTCGACTACTGCAACAGCATCCTCTACGGCTCACCCAACAAAATCCTCAATAAACTCCAATACATTCAGAACTCCGCTGCCCGTCTGCTTACCTCCACCCGTCGCCGAGATCACATCACCCCTGTCCTCCACAACCTCCACTGGCTCCCGGTTAAACACAGGATTGATTACAAAATACTGCTCATCACCTACAAAGCCCTAAATAACCTGGCCCCTCCCTACCTCTCTGACCTCCTCCCCCATCACACTCCTTCCCGTCGCCTCAGGTCCGCTGACACGAACAACCTGATAATCCCCAGGACCAAGCTCCGGACCTGGGGCTACAGGGCCTTTTCTGTTGCTTCATCCTCC
The DNA here is from genome assembly GCA_029718625.1 of Synaphobranchus kaupii. Taxonomy (NCBI): domain Eukaryota; kingdom Metazoa; phylum Chordata; class Actinopteri; order Anguilliformes; family Synaphobranchidae; genus Synaphobranchus; species Synaphobranchus kaupii. Next base: position 127,140,190 of record CM056377.1, read on the forward strand.
CTCTGGAACGCCCTCCCCATCCACATCCGTCAGGCAACCACCCTACCATCCTTCAAACAGGCTTTCAAGACCCACCTCTTCAAACTGGCTTTCCCCTGCTAAACATCCTCCCCTCTATCCCATGACTCAAATTTTTAATTATACTCCTTCTTTTTTATCTGTCTTATTTTTTTTATTTTTTTTATTTTTTATTTTATTTTATTAATTACCTATTAAATGATTTTACTGTGTGTGTAATTTTAATCTGTAAAGCGCTTTGAGTATTCAGAAAAGCATTATAAATATTATTATTATTATTATTATTATTATTGCATCTATACAGTTCATGTATAAAAAGAGCTGTAATTGCTACATGGTTCACCCAATGTGGATGTAAATACACACAAATTAAAGCTGAACTTTAGCCTCATATAAACTCTGCACTTTAGTCTCATATGTAATGGAGTACAGAGCCAAAACAAAAATTGTGTCACTGTCCAAATATGTAAACTAAATCATTATTATTGCTGTATAGCTCTACAGTATCATTACATCTGTAAATTAAATCATTATTATAGCTGTATAGCTCTACAGTATCATTACATCTGTAAACTAAATCATTATTATAGCTGTATAGCTCTACAGTATCATTACACCTGTAAACTAAATCGTTATTATAGCTGTATAGCTCTACAGTATCATTACACCTGTAAACTAAATCATTATTATAGCTGTATAGCCCTACAGTGTCATTACACCTATAAACTGAATCATTACTATAGCTGTATAGCTCTAAAAGCATCATCACACCTGTAAACTAAATCATTATTATAGCTGTATAGCCCTACAGTATCATTACACCTGTAAACTAAATTGTTATTATAGCTGTATAGCCCTACAGTATCATTACACCTGTAAACTAAATCATTATTATAGCTGTATAGCTCTACAGTATCATTACACCTGTAAACTAAATCGTTATTATAGCTGTATAGCCCTACAGTATCATTACACCTGTAAACTAAATCATTATTATAGCTGTATAGCTCTACAGTATCATTACACCTGTAAACTAAATCATTATTATTGCTGTATAGCTCTACAGTATCATTACACCTGTAAACTAAATCATTATTATAGCTGTATAGCCCTATAGTATCATTACACCTGTGAACTAAATCATTATTATAGCTGTATAGCTCTACAGTATCATTACACCTGTAAACTAAATCATTATTATCGCTGTATAGCTCTCCAGTATCATTACACCTGTAAACTAAATCATTATTATAGCTGTATAGCTCTAAAAGTATCATTACACCTGTAAACTAAATCATTATTATAGCTGTATAGCCCTACAGTATCATTACACCTGTAAACTAAATCATTATTATAGCTGTATAGCTCTACAGTATCATTACACCTGTAAACTAAATAATTATAGCTGTATAGCTCTAAAAGTATCATTACACCTGTAAACTAAATCATTATTATAGCTGTATAGCCCTACAGTATCATTACACCTGTACACTAAATCATTATAGCTGTATAGCTCTAAAAGTATCATTATACCTGTAAACTAAATCATTATAGCGGTATAGCTTTAAAAGTATCATCACACCTGTAAACTAAATCATTATTATAGCTGTATAGCCCTACAGTATCATTACACCTGTAAACTAAATCATTATAGCGGTATAGCTTTAAAAGTATCATCACACCTGTAAACTAAATCATTATTATAGCTGTATAGCCCTACAGTATCATTACACCTGTAAACTAAATAATTATTATAGCTGTATAGCTCTACAGTATCATTACACCTGTAAACTAATCATTATTATTGCTGTATAGCTCTACAGTATCATTACACCTGTAAACTAAATCATTATTATAGCTGTACAGCTCTAAAAGTATCATCACACCTGTAAACTAAATCATTATTATAGCTGTATAGCCCTACAGTATCATTACACCTGTAAACTAAATCGTTATTATAGCTGTATAGCCCTACAGTATCATTACACCTGTAAACTAAATAATTATTATAGCTGTATAGCCCTACAGTATCATTACACCTGTAAACTAAATCATTATAGCGGTATAGCTTTAAAAGTATCATCACACCTGTAAAGTAAATCATTATTATAGCTGTATAGCCCTATAGTATCATTACACCTGTAAACTAAATCATTATTATAGCTGTATAGCCCTACAGTATCATTACACCTGTAAACTAAATCATTATTATAGCTGTATAGCTCTACAGTATCATTACACCTGTAAACTAAATCATTATAGCGGTATAGCTTTAAAAGTATCATCACACCTGTAAAGTAAATCATTATTATAGCTGTATAGCCCTATAGTATCATTACACCTGTAAACTAAATCATTATTATAGCTGTATAGCCCTACAGTATCATTACACCTGTAAACTAAATCATTATTATAGCTGTATAGCTCTACAGTATCATTACATCTGTAAACTAAATCATTATTATTGCTGTATAGCCCTACAGTGTCATCACACCGGTAAACTAAATCATTATTATTGCTGTAAAGCCCTAGCAGTGTCATCACACCTGTAAACTAAATCATTATAGCTGTATAGCTCTAGCAGTATAATCACACCTGTAAACTAAATCATTATAGCTGTATAGCTCTAAAAGTATCATCACACCTGTAAACTATAGCTGTATAGCTCTAACAGTATCATCACACCTGTAAGCTGTAAACACACTGTAATGGTTTAGCTATACCTGTAATGGTTAAACTGTACCTGTAATGGTTTAGCTGTACCTGTATTGGTTAAACTGTACCTGTAATGGTTAAACTGTACCTGTAATGGTTTAGCTGTACCTGTAATGGTTAAACTGTACCTGTTGTCGTTGGTGTCTGTGACGGTGATTCTCAGGGAGGCCTGGGTGGTTCGAGGCGGGTCTCCTCCGTCACACGCTCGCAGAATAAGCTCATAAGAGTCCCGTCTCTCCCGGTCCAAATCGCCCTTAACAATCAGCTGTGGCTGCTTCCCACCCTCAGGTGTGTCCGCTACCTGCAGCTCAAACACACTGCTCCGCCCCCTGCCCCGCCCGCGCCCCGTCCCGCCCCCCTGCAGCAGCTCGTAGCGCTGTACGCCGTTCCTGCCAAAGTCGCGGTCCGTGGCCGTGGGGAGGAGGTACAACGTGCCGATGGGCTGGTTCTCCTCCACAGAGAGACTCAGTAACGCCGACGGGAAGGACGGCGCATTGTCATTAATGTCCAAAACAATCAACCTCCCCTCCAGAAGATTGACCCAGCTCTGCGCCGGCCCAATCACAGATACCTCAAACTCTATGAAGCATTCTTTCTCATCAAACACAGACTGGCACTGCTGGAGTCTCTCCCTGTCAATCCTCTGTCTGCTTGTGCTCAGCTCTCCAGTCAAGTTGTTGATCTTCAGGTACTCGAACCCGGACTCCAGGGAGAAAGTGACCTCGTCAGACCCCACTGCCACATCAAGGTCAGAGGCCACGTTGGCTATGCGCAGGTTGGGTGGCCCCTCCTCCGCAGCGCGGTACAGCAGCACCTGTTTGGCCGCCAGCCGCGTCAGCAGCAGCGGCAGCACGAGCACACAGCTATGAAACAATTCCTCTGCAGCTCGGTGCCGCATGACTCCGCTCTGCGTCAAGCCTCTAAATCACACCGAGGGGCCGACGAATCCGCCGTTTAGTCATGCAAACCCGCTACTGTTTCTTTTTTCCCCAGTACGATTTATCTTTTGTTAGGGTGGAATCGCGCAGAAAAAGCCGTTTAAATTCCTTTTTTAAAACGAAAATATTCCATCCAAGAAGTTAAAAGCTCCGCGATACCCCATTCATCACCAGTCACACGTTCACTTCGGTTCTTGTCCGGAGATTGGTGCACTGTACGTTACAAAGTATTCTATGTTGCCTTAGAAACAGATATTTTATATTTTTGTAGAAAATCCTCTGTTGTCTCACGGAAATACCCAAATTAATCTGTATAGCCTATATGTCAAAGTATAGGCTAAGGCAATTATAGATTAAAAACACGATACTAGCGTCACTATCAGATAGCCTACTCCCATTTTTTTAAATAAAAGTGGAAATATGTCCAAATAAGCGATATAGCCTACGTTTGTCAATAATAATACTGTTACACGGATGGTGCTTGTTCTTAGTAACTGTCCATAGGCTACACATCAGCGAGACCCGTATTCGGATAAACTCCTTCCCTTGGATTTAACACGGTACGGTTTGTTCCAGATTCACAAGTTGCTGGAGTCAAAGATAAATACCACAGAACAGAAAAAAAAGAACATTCCCATGCAACGCCGGAGGATGTTTTAATAGTGGTCCAGAGAAGCGTGTTTCTCAATCCCGCTGTTATAGTATCCCAACCACTTCTATTCACCTGCAGCCGCCGCCGCTACGCCGCGAGATTCTCTCTCTCTCGCTCTCTCTCTCGCTCTCTCGCTCTCTCTCTCTCTCTCTCTCTCTCTCTCTCTCTCTCTCTCTCTCTCTCTCTCTCTCTCTCTCTCCTCTCTCTCTCTCTCTCTCTCTCTCTCTCTCTCTCTCTCTCTCTCTCTCTCTCTCTCTCTCTCTCTCTCTCTCTCTCTCTCTCTCTCTCTCACACACACACACACACACACACACACACACACACACACACACACACACACACACACACATACAGGCCTGCTTTGTCCTCCGAGCAGGAGTTTTTTGATGCGCACAGTGCTTTAAACTGAAGTGCTTTTAAACTTTACATTAGTTGCGCACGTTAAACACATTATTTTCCAATTCGTAGGCTACATTTTGCATACGTTTTATTTTACCTTCCATTGGTTTTCTTATATTGTTTTTGAAAACAATAAAACATATATATGTGTGCATGTTTAATTGCTATTTTCGTTAATTTGTTAAACAGTCTCTGCACTGGCGGGTTTTAGCTGTGTGTAATATTCGACTAAATGCGCGTGCGAGGCGGGTCGTGGTGCCCTCTGCTGTCGCATAGGAGGTGGTACAGGAGGCTAATTATATCTGTGTGGAGATTTATCTCAGCCAGACAACTTCAAGTACAGTACAAATGGACAGTTTTATGACTAAACACACAATATAAACCTCTGTCACAGCTCTAGTGTGTGACTGGGACTAGTGCGTAAGTAGTAGACACAGTGGTCTGCTTGTGATGTGTATCAGTGTGATGTGAGTTTCTCTGTAAATACCAGAGATGGTATCATTAGGAAACTGTGTTTGGAGAGAAGAGCAGTCGCTGTATTTGTTTTATTTGTTACGTTAATGCCAGAAGTCCTCAGACTGAAATAAATGCATTTTCTGGAAACATTATGTCTCAATCTCTATGGAAACTCAGTGGTGGCACCCTGGTTCCAGCCAATCACAGAAAATATTTATGAATGACAAACATGGCAGGGCTTAATGTTTCCATCTTTTTTTAGACATGGCTGGTCCCCTTGGCAACATTGTTACCATAGCATCCCATCTCTAGGATGTTCAGATAATCAGTCACTATAAACCAGAGCTGCCTCATGTGATACACTGACTGACTTAGTCAACCTGTCAGTCAGCCAGTCAGTCAGTCAGCCAGTCTGTCTGTCTTTCTCCCTCCCTCTCCCTCTCTCCCTCTCTCCCTCTCTCCCTCTCTCCCTCTCTCCCTCTCCTGTTTGACTGCCAGGCTGCCAGCTAATTTTAGATAAAAATGGATTGTGAAAATCTATGAAATTTTTACATTTTTAACACATAATGCAGTCACTGCATTATCTTAATCCAGGGTGAAAATAGCACAAAGTAATCAACATCCAGGAAGTTTAAATGTGCAGCGCGGCTTTGGATGGAGGGACACCAGCCCTCAAGGCGGACATTTTGTGTTTAAATTAGATGTGATAATCAGAAACAGTTCACTGTCTGCGCGGTATACTGAGCTTTTCACAAGAGGGAAGTGTGACCTGTTTCAGTATCAACTGCAAGTAAAGCTTCCTTTCATAGCTGCCATTAGCAGCCACTGAGCCAAAATAGAGATGGGAAAACTTCCAATGGCCGTCTAACTCAGTGGCACTAAATATTAAACAAACAACAACAGCCCTGAGTGCCTGGATAAGAAAAGCATTTACTAATTCACTTGCAGTCTGGAATGCAGCAAATGGCAGATGAGGTACAACTAGTATTGGATTCCAAGGAATATTTATATGAATATTAAATTAATTGAATTAAACTTTAAAGTTTCCTGGGAAAACATTCGCCAACTAATGTTTACCTCAGTGACTCTACTACATGTACAGTAGTGCTGGACAGCGCTTTGAGTGGGAAAAGCACTATAAATAAAATGTATTATTATTATTATTATTATTATATACTGCAGGTCTGGTATAAACAATTAATACAAATACATGGAAATACATGAACCCTTTACATAGCAGTAAATATAAAATAAACAACTACTTTTAATACAGCAATTTAACAAAATAATGATTTAATATGTAGGCATGTTTGGGTTTGTGATGTGCTGTTCATACAGCAGTGTATTTCTAGTCTTGTGCATTGTTCCTGCTCCACCACAAGATGTCCTAAAGAACCATATCTAGTGACTGCACTGTACATAAATATCCTGTACTGCCCTTACAATTCTCCTTATTTTCAAACTGTGTTTGTATGTATGTGTGTGAAAGACAGTGTGTGTGAGTGTGTACGAGAGAGAGAGTGTGTGTCTGTAAGAGAGAGAGAGACTGTGTGTGTGTGTATGTGTGTAAGAGAGTGAGAGGTGTGTGTGTGTATTTGTCATACAATTGATTACAGAATGCAGTGATGCTTTAAAATATTTGATTGTCATATTGAAGCTCCTTCCTCCGTACTAATAGATTCATTTAGATCATAATCACTATGGGCCTCATTTATCAATATGGTCGTAAAAAATAGCGTATATTTGACGGATCCAGCTTGCGTACGAAATTCTCACGTGTGATTCATCAAACTTGTGTAAATCACTGATCTGAGCGTAAATGTATGATAAATTAGACTTGATCATATATTAGGAAGCGCGTTCACATCATTATTAATTACCATACTCACACGCCCACACTGTAAAAAAAGGATTTTGGAGGGTGGTAAATACAAACCATGTAAATTGTTTAAATTTTACTGACAGTATATTAGTCAGCAAGTGAAATATAACCTACACTACCTATTTTTTAACAGTAACAATTGCAACATAAAAAAAAACATAATAAAATCTACTCAAAGACATTGAGTATGCGCTGGTTCTTGGCTCCAGGCCAGGGTCTATCCGTTTCATTGGCGGGATTCTGGAGTGTCGAGCTGTCGGGTTGAAGGTAAGCTTCTTGTTTAACATGTTGCTGTGTATCATATCATGAATGCAAATGTTAACGTATTTAATGGTAAGATCTATCACAAGATTTGTAGTCGGCGTGCTTCTGTGTTAGACAAGGAATTTAAGTTTGTAACGTTAGCCATCTCTAGGCTGTTACTCAAACCGTTACTGAAGCCGTTTAAGAAAGTAATGGCATGACCATAAGACAGTGAAAAACAAAACAAAACTGGAATCCACATTTGAAGTGTTCAAGTGTTGTTTCAGTCGAATATGCAGAGTGAAGAGGGTGCTTTTGTATCTCCTTTCTTTATTTTTTGAACATTTGGTCGATTTAAAAAAATTGACATGATCAATATTGTCTCCTGTGTCTGTCAATAATTTTTTAAGTAAAGCGAACCTTCCCTGAATAAGTAATGGTTAATTAGTCATATTGATCAATTATTAATAATAATGATTAAGTAGATGAACAATTGCCTACTAGCAATTGCCTACAATCAAGAGTTAATATTACTCACTTTTTATAAGTAATTAGTTGTGTAATGTATTGAGAAATGTTAGGTAGACTTTACCTAATTTCTTTTAGTGTGTCATAGTTGTTAAATTTAGGTACTCTTCACTCAAAACATGGGGTGAAATCTACCCAAACACATAGAGTGCAAATTGTTACCTCACTTTTATTGAGTAGATTCTATAGGCATTTCTGCCAATGCCGCCTCCAATGCCATTTTCCAGTTGCAACGTTTGTTACGACTTCTAGGCTAATAAAACTAGATCGGATCTATAGAAAAAATATGAAAACAGTTTTGTGTCTTGCATGCAACATGACTAGTAATGTGTAATTATGTTCATATGGCTGTCTGCAATAAATACTTACACAGAGGCTATTTCCTGATGTAATAATTTTAACCGGCTTCTGCTTCATTCCATTTAGACTGCACAATATCAATTAAACTCATAGTGATTAAAAATGATCAAAAATAATTTATTTAAATACTATTTTTGCCAATTAGGTTACACAATGTATATTTACAGCCACACCGCGTAGGTCAATGGCATTTTAAAATATTCTCCCGATGCATTATCTGCTTTTAATATTTTCATTAAATGGAATGATTTGGACATGCCATTTTTATGATCAGCTACTCATTTAAGGCAAACTCTGATTTTAAATCTCGCATAACCTATGTTTTTCAAAGAGCACCTTTTTGTTTATGACCTGTTGACTCCGCAGTGCTCTGAACAAACGTTACTTGCTTTCATTATAGGCTGCACAACTATTACCTCGCTGTTCATTACCATACACCCACGTTCATTTTGGTAAATCCGGAAATGTCCCTAAAAATGGCCGTACGCTCACTTTACGATCAGATTTGAACGTACGGCTGAATGATAAATGAGGCCCTATGAGTTTACATGCATTCACTATGAGTTTACATGCATTCACTATGAGTTTACATGCATTCACTATGAGTTTACAGGCATTCACTATGAGTTTACATGCATTCACTATGAGTTTACATGCATTCACTATGAGTTTACAAGCATTCACTATGAGTTTACATGCATTCACTATGAGTTTACATGCATTCACTATGAGTTTACATGCATTCACTATGAGTTTACATGCATTCACTATGAGTTTACATGCATTCACTATGAGTTTACAAGCATTCACTATGAGTTTACATGCATTCACTATGAGTTTACATGCATTCACTATGAGTTTACAAGCATTCACTATGAGTTTACATGCATTCACTATGAGTTTACATGCATTCACTATGAGTTTACATGCATTCACTATGAGTTTACAAGCATTCACTATGAGTTTACATGCATTCACTATGAGTTTACAAGCATTCACTATGAGTTTACATGCATTCCACTATGAGTTTACATGCATTCACTATGAGTTTACATGCATTCACTATGAGTTTACAAGCATTCACTATGAGTTTACATGCATTCACTATGAGTTTACAAGCATTCACTATGAGTTCACATGCATTCACTATGAGTTTACATGCATTCACTATGAGTTTACAAGCATTCACTATGAGTTTACAAGCATTCACTATGAGTTTACATGCATTCACTATGAGTTTACATGCATTCACTATGAGTTTACAAGCATTCACTATGAGTTTACAAGCATTCACTATGAGTTTACATGGATTCACTATGAGTTCACATGCATTCACTATGAGTTTACATGCATTCACTATGAGTTTACAAGCATTCACTATGAGTTTACATGCATTCACTATGAGTTTACAAGCATTCACTATAAGTTCACATGCATTCACTATGAGTTTACAAGCATCACTATGAGTTACATGCATTCACTATGAGTTTACATGCATTCACTATGAGTTTACATGCATTCACTATGAGTTTACATGCATTCACTATGAGTAGTACATGCATTCACTATGAGTTTTACATGCATTCACTATGAGTTTACATGCATTCATTATGAGTTTTACATGCATTCACTATGAGTTTACATGCATTCACTATGAGTTTAACATGCATTCACTATGAGTTTACATGCATTCACTATGAGTTTACATGCATTCACTATGAGTTTACATGCATTCACTATGAGTTTACATGCATTCACTATGAGTTTACATGCATTCACTATGAGTTTACATGCATTCACTATGAGTTTACATGCATTCACTATGAGTTTACAAGCATTCACTATGAGTTTACATGCATTCACTATGAGTTTAACATGCATTCACTATGAGTTTACAAGCATTCACTATGAGTTTACATGCATTCACTATGAGTTTACAAGCATTCACTATGAGTTTACATGCATTCACTATGAGTTTACATGCATTCACTATGAGTTTACATGCATTCACTATGAGTTTACAAGCATTCACTATGAGTTTACATGCATTCCACTATAGAGTTTACTTTTACAGCATTCACTATGATTTAACATGCATTCACTATGAGTTTACAAGCATTCACTAATGAGTTTACA